>CAJQZJ010032944.1:1216989-1346877 GCA_907164525.1 Lophiomys imhausi | reverse complement strand
TGTGTGTGTGTGTGTGTGTGTGTGTGTGTGTGTGTGTGTGTGTGTGTATGTGGTGTGTGGTGTGTTTATGGAGACCAGAAGAGGGCATCAGATCTTCAGTAGCTAAAACTGCAGGTAGTCGCAAGTGGCCTGACATAGCTGCTAGGAATACCTTGTCCTCAGAATGAGCAACCAATGCTTTTAATGCCTCAGCTGTCACTGTGGCCCCAATAGTGCACATTCTAAAGTGTCCAAAATTGTATTAGAAACTAATGAGGACCACCTTGGACAGGAACAAAGGGTTGCACATTGTATGTTTTGATCTAGACAAGAGAGGAAAATGACTGAACTGCTCTCTGGAAGCAGCAGGGGCCTTTTAACATAAAGAAGAAAGGGAGAGCCACTCAGTTCCTTTCCTGCTCCTATCCTCCACAGCAATCAGAATTAGCTTCAGAGAATTTAAGGAAAAGAGAAGTAGATGTTGTAATTGCTATGGGCATAAATCCTTTCAGCAAAAACAAGAATTTAACACACAGCCTAAGCTAAATACAATCATATGTATTTAATTGTATTAATTGCCATTAATACTGGACTCTCCAAACCTCTTCCTCATAACAGGTACATAGATGCCTTTAAATCACTCGTCATTTTAATCCCATTTCTGGCAAGAATAATCACTTAGGAGATTTATTCAGTAGGCCCAGTTCTGTGGACACGATAGGTTTGACAAGTATTTGTGGACTGAACTCTTAGAAGAGGTTGGTCTTACAGGAGTAGGTGCTCTCTCTAAAGTGCAGACATCCTACATGGCCTCATGTAAAGGTCAAAGTCAGTTAAAACTTCAACTGAAACATAGCAAACAACAGAAATAGGACAGGTTAAGAAGCATTTTGTAGCCATAAAGACTTGTTCTTCTCTTCACATTCCTATCTGGGTAAACTAGAATAACAACTTTACAATTGCATCTTAATTTATGCTCCAGATGAAAAAAAAAAAAAAGTGTGTGTGTCTGTGTGTCTGTGCGTGTGTGTGCACGTGTGTTTGTGTGTGTGTGTGTTTGTTAAGGGAAGGCTTTTTAGGTGTCAGAGATAAGGCATATTAAACTATTATGTCTTTTTCAGTGATCATAAAAACATGCATTCTGAAACCAGGACAACTAGATACTTAAAAGCCCTACATACAGGGTAATCAATAAAATTAATGAATAATTGAAATTTTGTATTATTTTGCACCAAGAGATTAATTTTTACAAGGGAGCTTATTTCCAGTGTGGTCTTAGGAAGTGAACTCTCATTAGTGCTGCCAGTGAATGGGGGTGGTGACCAACATTTACTGCACAGAGTGAAACTGCAAGGCCAAAGTTCTCATTGATGCTTAACAGCATTCCACAGGTAATTCACACGTAATTCATTATCAACTCAACAAGCCAAGCTGGCCCTAAGGAAGATCTCGCTGACATACCATAAACTTTCCCCTCAATCATTGCCAATTCTAGCATTTTTAAAAATCAAACAACTCTTTAAAAGTTTTAAGAGGATATTTCATTCGCAACAATGACAATTCACCTTTTTCAATCCATGTATAAACCAAATACTCAGAACAGATCTAGACATGAAAATAGAACTTATCTTTAGTAGAACTTGATTAAGATAAAACTATTGCAACTTCAAACATCATATTCTTGGCATGAATAGATGCAGATATATGGGTATGTTATTTGTTTTACAAAGAAAATCAAAATTTTTTATAATTCCTTCCACTCTCTCCTCTTCACAATAATACAGAATATGAATAGCAGGTCTCTGTTTCACAAGTTAGAATGTGTCTTTTGCTAATCTTTTTATACCTCTTATATACCTGTCTATGCATGATCTGTATATATAATGTGTGTGTGTTTGTGTGTGTGTGTGTGTGTGTATGTTTGTGTTTGACTTCAGGTGCATGAATGCTACTGTGCATTTTTGAAGGTTAGAAGACAGTGTTAGAGCCAGGAGTGGTGGTACCCACCTTTAATCCCAGCACTCGGGAGGCAGAGGCAGGCAGATCTCTGTGAGTTGGAGACCAGTCAATTATATAAAAGAGAGTCCAGGACAGCCAGAACTATAACACAAAAAAACCTTGTCTGGAAATAAAAGACAGTGTTAGGTGCTGGTCCTCTTCTTCTTTCTTTGAGAGAGTATCTCTTGTTGACCATGGATATGTACACCAGACTAGCTGGCCCATGAGTTTTCAGGGATTCTCCTTTCTCTGTCTCCTATCTCAATATAGGAATGCTGGGATTACAGACATCTGCTACCACATATGGTTTTACACGTGTTCTGGAGATCTGAATTCCGGTCTTTCTACTTGCGCAGCAAGCTCCTAACCATTGAGCTATCTCCCCAGCCCCCCACTGCTATCTTCATGTCAGGTCTAATCAGTCAATTCTTGCTCTGATACCATTGCCAAGAGCTGTCAGAAAATTTGGTGTCTCTTATCTGAAACAAATATTTGCATCATACTTCTTAAATTCAAACTAGCTGTCCATTTTCCTTCAGCTGAATATTTAAGTGATATGTGACTTCTGTTTGCTTCTTGGATGAGATAGTAATTGGAGCTAGCTTGGAGTGTATGTAAAGGAGAGAAGAAATCTAGTGACTGGCAGAGAATGCAAAAGGAACTTCTGAAGAGAAGGAAGCCAGAGGAAATCCCTCACTCTCTCAACTCATTACTTAGTGTCGATGATGCTTGGCAACTCAGAGACATAGTTCTGAATGCACTGGGGTCCATTTCTGATGGTTTTGTTGGTCCCTCCAGTGATGGAAATTAAGTATCCCAAAACATTCTTTTTAAACAAAAGTTTACTGGTGGATATAAAGTGTAGTAAGTTATTGAGTGCCCACCATCCCCAACCTATGTCAAAGACTCTGTGGGTGGAGCAAACAGTACAACTTGGCCTATTGCTTTATGTGAATTTCAGTTGAAAGAGGAAGGAAGACATTATGCAAATAATTACAATGTTAAGGGCTGCAAAGGAGCCTAGACTCAGTTGAGATAGATAGAGGAAGACTCAGCTCATTGTACATAACTATAGGTTCATGGGATGGGGAACAGGTAATGACCACAAAACATTCCAGAGACTCTGCTACCTTAGCAGAAACCCAAAGACCCAAAGGAATAAAGCAGAGTTGCTAGTTCCTAAGAACCATGCTCAGCTTTCAACTCCAAGAGGTGCTATTAGTTTAGATTATGAGGTCTGTATGTGCATCCTCCCTGTACATGCAAGCAATGCATTGCATGGGTGTCTTGAAGAGGAAGAAGAGAGCTAGGTAGCAAATGAGTATGGTTAGGAAATGATTGAAAGGGAAGAGTTTTATTCTTGAGGAAGGTGAATAAACTAGATTCAATCAGAGCCATGGTAGCCAGGCATGACACAGGGATCCCTTGGCTGGGCTTTATCTACTGTTAGTTATTTATCATTTTTATTCAAAACATAACGTCACTTGCGTTAGTGTAACTTTATATTATTGTGTTTCTTCCTAGTTTCTCCCTTAACACAGCTATCATTCAAGTAATTGAGACTCTATTATATTATTTGTTAAACAGGCTTCACAACACAAAAACTGAGCAGTTATTACTCTGTTCTTACCCCCTAAACTAATCCAGCTTCCTCTCAGCATAAATCCCAGAGAATACTTGCACTTTGTGGCTTCCCTGCTTCAGCTGACTCTCTCATGATATCTCCTGCACCTCTGCATGTGGCTGAATCCCTTACTTCCTCCTCTAACTCCTCCTCCCCTGGAGGACAGGAAGTCCAGTCCTATTCTCTACCATGCGCAGTGATTGAATGTAAACTGCTTTATTGGTATATCAGGGGACAATTGAGGAGCAGTGTTTGCAGAGCATTGCATCAGGAGATTCTTGGAACAAGGGCTGCAACCAAATATGGAGATATAGAAGTCTGCATTTTGATTACACAATAATCTTATGTGTGCACATTTTATTTGTCTTTTGACTTTTTTATGGTAGTTTTTTGTTGATCTGTTTGTTTGTTTTGGTTTTGGTTTGGTTTATTTTTTGAGTCACAATTCTTCTATGTAATCCTGGCTATCCTAGAACTCACTATGTAGATCAGGCTAGACTAGAACTCACATAGATCATCCTCCGTCTGCCTCCCAAGTGCTGGGATTAAAGGAGTGTGGCAGGACATCCTGCTAAGTTATTTTATAAAATTCACTGAAAACATTACTCATTATTTCATTCTAAGAGGGAAGAGGTGAAACTTAATGAACAGCTAGAATGTTTTACTGTTGTTACTGTTTTATGAACATTTTCATTGTAGGAGTAGGACCATAGCCAACTCCAGTCCTCTACAAAAACCGAGGAGGGTTAGGTTTAGGGAGGAAGAATATGCAGATTCTTAGTTTGAATATATTCCATTATGCTAACTTTTACAATGATGCATTCACGATTTGACTCAGCTTTTAATGTATTGTGTCTTAGGCACAAAATGAGACTATAAATAGAATATTAAATACGAAATGAAAAGTAGCTCCAAAAGGAAAATATCTAGACATTTGGTACAAATTTAGGAATAAAACAGCACATTTTTGGTGTATTCATAGATTTTACGTAGATCAAGATTACCTAAGTATGTTAAAAGGTTTAGAAATCAGTAGAATTAGATACCTCAAACTTTAGTAGATCATCAAGAAAGAGAAGAAAATATTAACTTTTTCTGGTTACCTTTCTCATATATGATTGACTATTGATTGGGGGCTGAAGCGAGGACTCAGCAGGTAAGAGAACTGGCTGCTCTCCTAGAGTATCCATATGGTGGCTCACAATCATCTGGAACTCTAATTAGAGAAGTTCTGGTAATATCCTCTAGTCTACAAGGGTACCAGGCATACATGTGGTACATAGGCATACATTCATACACGTAAAATGATAATGACAATTGTTGAAATTGTTTTTTGAGTGTTGGAAATTTTTCTGTTTTTAACATTTGAGGATTTCACACAAGTAAATAATGTGTTTTGATAAAGTCCACCCTTAATTCCCTCCCTCCCTCCCAACTCTTCTATAGTCACTGTCTCTATTCCCTTCCGGTTTCCATTTCTTCTTTAATTAAGCCCAGTGAGTCTGCTAAGTCCTGCCAGCATGTACATGGGCATGGAGCCACCTATCGGAGCATATGTCATCTCCCAGAAGTTGTATCTTTCACCCCACAACCTATTGCCACATGCCCTTAACCCTGTTAATGATACCAGAAATTACTATGTCTTGTGGAGCAGGCCTTAAGTCCAATTAGAAAACCCTTGATTATTCCCATGAAACTTGCCAGAGTAGTTGTTACTGTAGCTCGAAGACAGGTACTGTAGCTGAGTAAGAATGATGATTATTTTTCTTCAGTGGCAGTGTGGAGATCATCTTCCATCACTGAAAGCAAACTAGTAGCTTGTTTGTTTTGTTTGGCTGGTTCTTTGTAAATTCTAGACACTAATCCCCTGTCAGAATACTGGTAAAGATCTTTCCCTATTCTGTAGGCTGTCTCCTCGCTTAGATAATGGTGTTCTTTGTTGTACAGAAGCTTTTTAGTATTATCAGGTTCTGTTTACCAATGACTGTCTTAATGCCCATGCTACCAGAGTGCTATTCAGAAAGGTTTCTTTTTTTCCCTATGCTTAATACTTTAAACATATTCCCTAATTTTCCCTGTGAAAGATTCAGGGTATTGGGTTTTATGTTGAGGTCTTTGATCAACTTGGAGTTAAGTTTTGTATAGCATGGAAGATAAAGATTCAGTTTCATTCTTTTACATGTTTCTACCAAACTTTATGAACAGTATTTGTTGATGCTCTCCTTTCTCTAATATGTTTTTTTTACTTCTTTGTAAAAAAAATCAGGTAACTTCAGGAATGTATGCTTATATGTGGTTCCTCAATTTTACTCCTAAACAAAAGCATCAGTTTTTATGCCAGTGCTATGCTGTTTTAACACTATTGCTTTATAGTATAACAAAAAGTGAGTGATGGTGATACATCCAGCAATTCTTTGCTTGTTTTTTTGTTTGCTTGTTGTTTTTTGGTTTGTTTGTTTGTTTGTTTGTGGGAGGTTTTTTTATATTTGAACTTTTTTAACTTTATTTTTTAACATTTATTTATAATTCAAGTTACATCTTGATCACAGCCCCCCTCCCTCCTCCCCTCCTGGTCCTACCCTCCCACCCTCTACTCCCTCTCCTATCTATCCTTCTCCTTCAGTGTTGTAGGCCCCCACATATCAGCCTCCCTCAGTTCTTCAGTCACATAAGGGCTAAGAGATTTCTTTTGTTCTGGGGCCTGACGTGGTAGCTCAGTTAAGGACAAGTGTCCCACTAAAAGGTAACAAAGTCCATCATTGAGACTGCACCTCCCCCCACTTGCTATGCCAACAAAGTTGCCTGTTATCTATATTTGTATAGGGGGAACTAGGTCTATTATAAGCTTTTATCTCCCTCTTTTGGTAAGAGTTTCAGCCTCTATAAGCCTCTAGGGGCCTAGATTGGTTGGTTCTGTTGATCTTCATGTGTTGATCTTGACCCCTGTGGGTCTCTCTATTCCTCCTCCCTCTCTTATATAGGGCTCCCAGAGCTCCACCTACTCTTATATTGTTCAGGATTTATTTGTTTATTCTAGAAATTTTGTTTCTTCATGTGAAATTTGATTTAAAAAAAATTTCTGTAAAGAACTGCATTGGCATTTAAACGAGGATCATACTGAATCTATAGATTGCTTTGGTAGAATGATCATTCATAATACCAGTTTTACGAATGGAGGAACCTAGAAGTTTTTTCTACCTTCTGATGTTTGCTTCAGCTTTTTTCCTCAAGTGGTTTCATGGTTCAAAGACTTACTGGCTTTTTTGTAAGTTATTTTAAATTGTATTGTTTCCATTATTTATTTTTTTAGTATGATTGTTGGTGGTATACATAAAGGCTACTTATTTTGTGTAAATTTCATATCCTGCTATTTCACTGAAAGTGTTTGTCAGCTGTAGGAACTTGCTGATGGAGACTTTATGGTATTTTATATATAGAATTAATAACATCTGCAAATAACAATACCTTATATCTTTATCATCTAGTCATATCCCCTTCATCTCCTTCCTTCTCTTATTATAGCTCTACTTAAGATTTCACATTCTATAATGAAGAGGAATTGACCAAAAGGATATCGTTGCCTTGTTCATGACTTTAGTGGGAATGCTATATTTTTTCTCCATTTAGTATGATGCTGAATGTTACTCTGTTGTATATTGCTTTTATTATGTTAGGACATGTTCCTGTATCCCTATATTTCTGGGACTTTTATCATGAAGGAATGTTGGATTTTGTCTACATCTAACAAAATGATCATGTGTTTTCTGCCTTTCTGTCTATTTATGTGGTAGGTTAAATTTATTGATTTACTTATGTTACTCCCTGCTTCTCTAGTATGAAGCTGATTAGATCATGGTGGTTGATATTTGTGATGTGTTCTTAAACTTGGTTTTTAAGTATTTGATTGAGAAATTTTGCATCTGTAATAATCAGAGTGATTGGCCTATATTTTTTTCATTTTTATTGGATATGTAAATGTAGTTTTTATATCCTCCAATGAGGGGATGAAAGCCATACCCAAGTTTTATGAATGGGCTGAGCCCAGAGCATTTCTATTTAACTATCACTGGGCCTGGGTCTGGAAGCTTCTAGCCTTCCTGCAATCTAGTCTTCTGCAAGCCAAGACCTTGAAGGCTTCAGCTTCCAACCTCAGTCTGCTAACCTAGGCCTAGAATGTTTACAGCCTCCAAGACTTACTGCTGAATAAGCTCACATTTTGTGGTTCTTTCTGAACTCTGACTGACTGGTTCAATTTTATTGCTCTGGCTCAAAACTCCTCTCCAAGTTGAGTGATTCAAACTGGCTTCTCTCCACTTCTCACTGAATTGTTCTACATGGGAAATCTGCCTTTGAACTCCAAACTGAACTGACTGCATGAACTCCAATGCACTCAACTGCACTAAAGTGAACTTCCCTCTCTCTCTCCTTGCACTGCTCTTAAGTGGACTCTCTTTCCTGTCCTCATGAGAGTTGGACACATCTTATCTCTTGATTCATTCTGTCAAATCTTTCTCTGATTACTCACTTGGTCTGGCCCTCAATTAGAAGTAGTCACTGTTGAGATTAAAAGCTTGAACTAAGTGCGTATCTATATTCCAGCCTCAGGAATTAAATGTGTGTACTAAGGATGTGTCTATATTCCAGTTGGATCTCACAGACTTAGGTCTTTGGATATGTTTCCTTGCCAGAGTAGCCAAGTTGATGGATTACAAATTCTCTGCAGTTGGATTGTCATTTGGTTTAGGTATCTTGGTAATACTGTTTTCATAAATAGAAATTTGAACTGTCCCTTCCTTTTCTATTTTAAAGAATAATTTGGGAAGTATTGATGTTAGTTCTTCTTTAAATATCTGGTAGAATTCTATGTTAAATCCATCTGGGTTTGGGCTACCTTAGCAGGAAGAATTTTTTTTATTGTTTCTATCTCATTGGTTATTATGAGTCTGCTTAAATTGTGTCCTTACATTGTTTAATTTGGTGGGTCTTATTTCATTTCTTTTAGATTTTCCAGTTTAGTAGGATATGGATTTTTCAAGCATGGCTTTATAATATTCTGAACTTTCTACATTTGTTACATTGTCTCCCTTTTCATCTCTACTTCTTCTAATTTTATTTTTTATCTGGTTTATTTGGAGGGCTAATTTGGTTAAATGTTTGTTTATCTCGTCATTTTTTTCAAATAACTAACTCTTCAATTGATTCTTTATTTTTCTTTTGCTGTTGTTTATATTTTATTGATTTCAGCCCTGAATTTGATCGTATATTCCCACCTACTGATTTGGGTTGCTGATTTTTGTTTTCCCATGCCCTTCCTGTGCATCATTAAGTTATTAAAATAATATCTCTCAAATTTTGTGATATAACAACTTAGTACTATAAGACTTTCTTAGAATTGTCTTTATTGGTCCCATGGATTTTGATAAGCTTTGTATTCATTTACATTCAAATCTAGAAATTTTTAATTCTTCTTCTTCATCCTTTCCTTGATCTAATTCTTATTCAGTAGTGTCCTGTTTGGTTTCCATGAATCTGTGTGCCTTCCGTAGTTTCAGTTGCTGCTTATATCCAGCATTATTCCTTTATGGTCAGATAGAATGTAGGATGTGATATCAGTTGTTATACATTTGTTGAGGCTCACTTTGTATCTCAGTAGGTGGTTTATTTTAGAGAAAGCTCCATGAGCTAGTTTTTGGATGGTATTTCCACTAGAGGATAAGTTAAGGGAGTGGTTTCTCTCCTTCTATTATATATAGTTTCTGTGCATTGACCTCAAGTCATTATGCTTGCTAGCAAGTGCCTTCAACAGGTGAGTCATCTTGCTAGCCCAACAATAAGCACTTTAAACAAAGCCGTTTTAGTTCCCAAGCCATCATGAGAATGCAGCAGCAGATATGGAGATTTCTGAAGATCCCCCAACCAAATGCTTTTGCCTTCCTATCTTAGCCCCTTACACAAGTTGCTCCTGAAATGTTTTTACTCCTCTTTCTTTGAACAATGTTTACTCTATCTTTTGGTCTGAGACCAGACTTGGCTTTGATTTCCCTGGAAAGCCTTTCTAATATCCTGGAAGAGGAAAGACTTTCTTAGCAACATTTCCAGCATGCCTACTGATTATATCCTTCCTCCTATTTGCTACGCTTCTTCGAGCCTTCTACTATAGTGGATAAGCAATCTTCCTTCCTGGCTTCTAGTGTTTCCATCCTGGTCCATAGACTCCTGATTTTCAGTCTATAAATGATATCTTAGCAGGACCCACAGATTTTCAGTCATTTGGGTGCTGTAATCCATGCTAGTCCTCCTTGAAAAGAAAGAGGATACAGTGTATAAAAACAAAACCCAATAATAATCACGTATGGAAGATGTGTAATGGGGGTGCAAGGATGGCTCAGCAATTAAAATGCTTGGTCCTCTTCCTGAGGACCTGAATCTGGCTCTCATTACCCCTGTTGAGGGGTTAAAATAACCAAAAACTTTAACTCAAGGAGATTTCACACCCTTTCCTTACTTTAGCAGATGCCTGAATTCACATGCACATATGCTTACATAGTCACACAAATATATGCATAATTAAAACTAATAAAATGTCATAATGAAGCCCATTGTTTTAGATGATAATTAATTTTTTATTTAATAATGTATGGCAGACAGAAAACAAGTCTGACATCTGATTCAATTTCTCTCCTCTTCTTTTTTTTTTTCTTTTTCCCAACATTTATTTATTCAAACTGCATCCTGGTCACACCCCTCTCCCACCTCCCCTTCTAGTCCCACCTTCCCACTCTCTTCCCCTTCCCCCTCCTTTTCTTCTCCTCGGATGAGGGGGGCTTTCTCATATCCACCCCCTCAGTTCACCAATCGCAAGAAGAGTAAGAGCTTCCACTTACTTTGGGATCTGATATGACAGTCCAGCTAGGGTAAGGTGTCCCACTAACAGGCAACAGATTCCATGAATGAGACCACACACACCCCAACTTGCTAAGGGATCTGTATGAAGACCCAAAATTGCCTATCATCTATATATGTATGGGGGGTCTACATCTTGTCTAAACTTTTTTCTTCCTTTTTTTGATTAGCGTTTCAGTCTCTGTAAGCCTCTAGGGACCTAGGTTGGTTGGTTCTGTTGATCTTCAAGTGTTGTTCTTGTCCCCTCCAGGTCTCTCTCCTCCTCTTCCCTCTCTTATACACAGCTCCCTGAGCTCCATCTTATGTTTGGCTGTGTATTTCAGCATCTGTTCTAACATTCTGGTGGGTGGATTTTCCTGTAGGATGGTTATCTAGATTTCTATTCCTTTGGGTCTTAGGGTTGTAGTATAGTTATTCTGTATTATATGGCTAAAATACAGTTGTAAGTGTATACATGCCATCTGTATCTTTCTGAGTCTGAGTTAGTTCACTTGGGATGAGCTTTTCTAGTTCCATCCATTTGTTTACAAATTGCATGATTTCCTTGTTTCTGATAGCTGAGTAGTATTCCATTGTATAAATGTAGCACAGGATTTTATCCATTCTTCTGTTGAAGGGCAACTTGGTTGTTTCCAGTTTCTAGCTTTTACAAATAAAGAGGCTGATCTCCATCATATCTCTTCAACATAGTACTTGAATTCTAGCCAGAACCATAAGACAACTAAAGGAGATCAAGCGGATATAAATTGTAAACAAAGAGGTCAAAGTATCCCTATTTACTTAGTATACATAAGGGATCCCAAAAATTCCACCAGAGAAATCCTTCAGCAAGGAACTCCACAGCTGATAAACTCCTTCATCAAGGTGGCTGGATATAAAATTAATTCTAAAAAAAATCAGTAGCCCTTTTTTACACAAAAGATAAATGAGCTGAGAAAGAAATTAGGGAAACAACATCCTTTACAATAGCCACAATAATATGAAATACCTGAAGATAACTCTATCCAAACAAGTGAAAGACCTGTACAGCAAGAACTTCAAGTCCCTGAAGAAAGAAATTGAAGAGGCCATCAGAAGATGGGAAGATCTCCCATGCTCATGGATAGATAGGATCATCATAATAAAAATGACCATCCTACTGAAAGCAATGTACAGATTCAATACAGTTCCTATCAGAACACCAACACAATTCTTTACAGACCTTGAAAGAACAATTTTCAACTTCATATGGATAAACAAAAAAAAACCCAGAATAGCTAAAAACAACCCGGTACAATAAAAGAACATCTGCATGAATCACCATCCCTGATTTCAAGCTGTTCTATAGACCAAAGGTAATAAAAACAGCCTGGTCCTGGCATAGAAACAGACCAGTGGATCAATGGAGTTGAATTAAAGATCCAGAAATAAACACTCACACCTACGGTCACTTAATTTTTGACAAAGAAGCTGAAATCATACAACGAAAAAGGGAAAGCATCTTTAACAAATGATGCTGGTCTAACTAGATATAAACATGTAAAGAACAAAATGGGCCCACATTTGTCACCCTGCACAAAACTTAAGTCCAAGTGGATAAAAGACCTAAACATAAAACTGTATACACTAAATCTAATAGAAGAGAAAATGAGGAAAAGTCTTGAACTCATTAGCACAGGGGACAACTTCCTGAACAGAGCACCAATAGTGCAGTCTCTAATAACAATAATCAATATATGTGACCTTACAAAACTGAAAAGTTTCTGTAAGGCAAAGAACTGTGTCATTAGAACAAAACAGCAGCCTACAGGTTGGGAAAGATCTTCACTCACTCCACATCCAACAGAGGGCTAATATACAAAATTTATAAAGAACTCAAGAAATTAAACACCAAGAAATCAAATAATCCAATCAAAAACTGGGGTACAGAGCTAAATCGAGAATTTGCAAAAGAAGAATGGCATAGAGACACTTGATGAAATGCTCATCATCCTTAGTCATCAGGGATATGCAACTCAAGACTACTCAGATTCCATCTCATACCCATCAGAATGGGTAAGATCAAAAACTCAAATGACAGCACATGCTGGCGAGGATGTGAAGAAAGAGGAACACTCCTCCATTGCTGGTGGGACTGCAAACTTGTACAACCACTTTGGAAATCTGTTTGGTGATATCTCAGAAAACAAGGAATAGTACTACCCAGCTGTACAACTCCTGGGCATATGTCCAAATATTATCCACCAAACCACAAGGACATTGGCCCTCCTCATTCTTCCAAGTTACTGTTCTGGAGGGTGCATTAGAGAGAACAGGAACCTTTCTTTACTCACCAGTAATGTTCTTGCTCTCTATTTCTGTATCAGTGGATCCCTCTGCTTAACCATGTGTTTTGTGTATCATGATTTCAATACCAACTCTATTATAGGATGATTGGCTAAATGTTTTAAGCAACCAAGAAGACCCTTCCAGGTTTGAGTAGTTCCAAAAAACTCTTGCTCCTTCCTTCAGCTCACAAGTTAGTAGACAGCATTTCTCACACAGTCTCTCACTGCTAAGGCTTCACGCACAGCCAACTGACTATTTGGAAGAGGGAATCATCATGTTCATTATCAACTAGGTTTTTCTGTGTTCATATCACCTTTGGAAATTTTGTGAACCTCACCACATCATCACATAATGGCAATACAACTCGCTCCATTCCTGCATCTCTTTGCTTCCTTTATTTCCCATTCAGATGGGCTTAAATCAACCAGCATCATGGTCAAACAGTTCTCGTTCTCCTAGACTCTTGCAGTATGTTTGCACTGGGATTCCACTGCCTTCCATCACCCCAGGAGTCTATGATATGTAAACAGGGGAGGAGTCTTGTTAGATATAGCACATTGCAAAAAGAATACTCAAATGTCTGCTTCCAACTCAGTCCAAGGCAAGGTCATTCCTTGTGCAGGCTAGAAATTTGAAAAATTCAGCCTTCAGTATGTGACCTGCATTCCCCTTATTTTGTTCTAGACACATGGATCTTTTGAAGGCTCTTCCACACACCAAGAATAGGTATCCTCAGACCTTGTATTCTCTCTGAGGAGAGAGTATCAGTCAAGATAATCCTCCAGTATTTACATAGCTGAATCCTGTTCTATTAGACATCGCTTGAAATTCACCATGGGTAACTGGCCTCCAAAAAGCACCTGTACTAAACCCATTAGTTTACCCTACCATGCTTTGTTTTTCTTTAAAATGATCATTACCAGCGGACATATTGTGCAATTGCATATTGTCCATCTCATTAAACATATACAAACACATTTACATATTACCATATAACAAGTATAAAAAATAAAATTTACCTATGAGGTCACCACATCTTGCTTTATTCATAACAATAGCTTAGTTATTAGAATGTCTCTAGCAAATACATGGCTCATTTTCAATAAATATTTTGTGTGAATAAATAATTTAATGAAGAACTCATCAACTACTCTCTAAGTCTCTACCAATAAAAGAGAAATCTCGTCTCTCCTACATGTGCAAGTCACACTCACACGACCTTGAAACAGTAGAGAATTCAGTTCCTACCCTCTTCTGGAGAGTGTGAAGCCTCCCACTTGAACACATCATTCCCTAACACAAATTCTCTCCAACATTTCTCCATTTCTTCACGGATATATTGTAGGATCAGATGTGGAGTTGAATTTGGCAGCCTCTTATTAAACCCACAGATAGGAAGAAATCTGGTTCTAATTATTGCTGTTCATGAGGCTATTTTTAAGATGAAGGATATTTGCACTTAGACTACTCAACACTGAATTTTAGCTAATTTCCACAATAAGCATTTTCACCAAATATCATATTCCAGACTTACATATTTATAAATACTTGTCTGATGCCCTTTTCCCAACTAGATTATAAGTATAACTCACAAAGGTGCCATACTTTTTTACTTCATTTTTACAATTGCATATCATAACTCCTGGTATATTGTGAGTACGTAAATACAATCTTAGGAACCAATCTTCTTAAAAATCAAAATATGTACACTCCTAGTCATGCTATGTCTGCTTCTTGCTGTTGAAAAGTCACTGCTGTCTTTGAATGGCTCCTTCTCTTCTTGTTTCTGCATGAGGAATGATTGTAATGCCAGGTCATACTGCATATCTGATATGATAACATAAATTCTGAGCAAGCTTCTCCTTTTTCCTCATCATAACTGACAAAATATGCCCACTGTCTCTAAGATGACACATCTTCAGTGTCTTCAAGAGAAAATTATTCTAGCATTTTGTCCATGTACATCTGTATTTTTTTTTTATTTACACATTTGAGAAAGATGTGGTATCTCAGACCTATAATCCAGTACTTGGAAGATTGAGTCAGGGAGAGACTGGAAGTTTGAGGCCAGCCTGGGCTATAAAGTCAGTGAGTTCCAGCTAGCTTGAAATGAAAATTTACAATGTGAGACCCTGTGTCAAAATTCAATATATAAATTTATATATGTTTAAATACATAAATATGTAATATGTAATATAAGTATATGTGTTTTTAATATAAAATATGCATATGTTTAGTTATATTTCAAAATCAGAATCAATATTACATAAAATAAAGCCATTTTATTTTATCCTACGGCTCGTCAACTATCATTTAGAAGATACATAGGTGGGTGCAGAACTGTTAAATTAGAAACAAATCCTTCTCTTTCCTATGAACAAGTGGTAAGATTGTAAATTTCTGATGTTCCATTAGTTCTTGAGACATTAGAGCCCCTGATCATTTGATTCTTCTGGCCACCCTATACCATTAGGAGTCAATACATCTTTAAAATGGATTCCATTATTCTGTTCTACTAGTAAGCTAGTGTACAGAATTATTCAATAAAGAATGTCTTCACATGGTTGGCATAAGGGCTTTTTTCATCCTTGCATGACAAAAGGGGCAGTGGTTCATGAAATTGCAGAATTAATTTACAATAATAAATATGAAATAAGGAAATGGGAAGAGGACCCTTGTGAACCCTTCTCCCTATTATAGACTGATTCATAAAACCTTAATCATAGATTCATCAGCTCACCAACATCAGTTAGGCCAATGACTACTAACTTACAAGGGCACTCTTATAAGAGAATATTTCTAGAGATAATAAAATTTTGTATGTTTATATTTATCTTTATATAAGAGAATATTTCTAGAGATAATAAAATTTTGTATGTTTATATTTATCTTTCCTGAGCTTAAAATCCTCTATAAACCTTACTCTACCCCCCCCGCCAAGAAGCAGAGGAAAATGACCTTTTGAAAACACTAACAGAATAGATTTGAGCTTTGGTTAAGAAAGGGAGGCTACAATACAGTTAGAAATCACATCTAAGTTACCTGGCTCCTGGTTCAATGATTGAAGCAGATTATTAGTATGATTGCTACAGTATGCCCTGAGAATTGAGACACATGTTTTGGGTGGAGAATTCCCTTGCGAGACACTGTGCCACCAAATAAACCCTATAATATAGAAATTTCAAAATCTGCATTGCGGGAGTAGAAGTAGAAGTGAGCATCTGAATGATTCCTTAGAAAAACATGGACTCAGTAAAACTCACTAGTTTAGGCACTTGAAGAAAGAGCCAGCCAGGCTCAGAAAAAAAGACAAAACCCAAAGATCATTGAAGCAAATTGATTGTTATTATATCCAGGTGCATCAGGGGAAAAGAAAATCACTAACAGTCAATGCACACATTTTGTTTTCTAAGCACTTCACTATCAGCTTTGCTAAAACACTCAGCCATACATAACTTCCAGGTAATGAGGTGAGATGTTCCCCATAATGACGCTCAAGAAACAACCTGATAAGCCAAGTCATTCACTTAATGTCAGGAGTTAATAAAGGAGGAGTCTAAGAACATTAATTTCACCAACAATTCCACATATTTTATGTGTACAGCAATATAAAATTCTAACTTAACCAAAGTTAGCAATGGAATATCCTTTCTTGTCCACCTTAATTACCAGTAAACACATTTATAAGTAGCCTTACACTGTACAAGTATATAATATAAAACTATGAAGTTTACAATACAGATTAGTGATAGTTTCTCTACCATGTGTGAGGATCTGTGTTTAATCTCAAGTACAACTAACAGGAATGAAACATTAATTAATAAAAACATTAACAAATATGTATTATATTACAAATATGAAATAGCTTCTTGGTATATGTAAAGAGTGAAACGTTTTGGTGTGGGGAAGACATACAGATAGACAGGTACTTCACCAATTTTTTTAGCTTCACATTCTACTTGTTATATAGTTAATTGAATTAATATGAATTTAATATGGCCATACTATGTTTTAAATTTGAAATTGCTGGCTTCCTGGAAGAGATGAATACAAAGAAGAAACTGTAGAAATATCATTAAGTGTAAGATGAAAATGTTGAAATGAACATAAAATCAGTTGCCTGTTGCTTGTTCTTAGTGAATAGATTAAAATTAGTCTGCTCTCCTAACATGATTAGGAAGAAGCATATAACGAGCATTGTTAGAATAAGGTTTAACTCTTTTAGCTTCTACTCACTTATTTAAACATTCATGTAATCAGCTATATATTCAGTTGCAAGAAACGAGATAAAAAGATGGATGGGATAAATTAGGGGGGTCACTACAAATGAGATAGTGTAAAGAAAGAGAAGATATTGATGAATGGAATGTGGACTAAAGAAACAGTCACAGAGAAGTGTGGAAATGAGAGTGAGAGGAGGACTCTATGAACCCACAACAAAGCATGTACCAAAACTAGCTTCCTGAAGACTTCCAGATATGACTGTAGAAACAAAAGTACACAGTAAATGAAGGTTGAAAATTAAGCACAATGTAAGACAGAAAGGACTCAACAATTAAATGTGATTGTCAGAGTGATAGGTGGTCCCTGAGATAGAAACCCATGGGTATGTCCTAACTGCAGCAAGACCTTGAGGTGGGAATTTCCTTCACTTGGAGAGAAATTGGCTGGGAAGATAATTGTCAGAGGAATGTTTGCAAAATTAGTAACTAAATCTTATACCAAAGACCTTTAAAGACATTTGTAATAGATGTTAGGAATAATGAGAAGAAACAGAGGCTTTGCATAGATGACAAGTTTCTGCTTGTGAAGAACTACAGGTAACTCTGCAAAGAACTAGTGTTAGAAAAGGAAACAGTTCTTCTCAAAGTCTATTGCAGTCACACTGAAAATAATTAGAATTTCTATGATTATGGGGAAAGTAGGGATGGAGACAAAAAGAAGTATTTAGAATTCTCTAAATGGCAGGTGAATTGGATATAGTCAAGAATGGCATGGATTAAAGAAAAATCCTCCTTTTGATTTCACCTGGAAAATTCCCAATTAACTGGTTTTTCCTAGACTTATATAACTTATTCTGATAGTATGAAAAATAATTGATTAATTGAAAAGGCACATCTAAGGTCTCCAGTCTTTGATCTCCAAAAACGGGATATTCTCTTTTCCTAGCAAATCTCCAATATTTCTGTGTGTTTTAGGGTTGGGGTGAGAGTATGTATATGGTGTTTTATGTAGTTCATGATTCAGAAACACCAAAGGGTTTTTCTTATTGAAGTACATCAAGGATACCAGCATCCCCTGTATCCTCCTACTTATCACAAAAGACCTTCCACAGAATGCATAAATATATTCTGCATGGTTTCCCTACCTTCCCATCTCAACCTCATCTCAGTCACACTCAAATTTTGAATGAAATAGCTTCAAAGAATAGATATACCTGGAGAACCAGAGCCCTAAACGTTTGCCTAGATTTTGCCACATAAAACCTTTTTTTTTATTTTTGGCATACTATCTTTTCTCATCAATTTTATAAGGAAATATCTTTATTAGTAAGCAGGTTTTTAACAGGTTTACAGAAAAATGTAGAAGCATTCTTCAAGTGGGTGTACCTCGATCCACTCTAAATAAAGCCAGATTGAAAACAAAAAAAAAAAAAAAAAGTAAGCACTCATTCAGACTACCTTGTTCATTTCAAGATGGGCATCATGGGCGCCAGAAATGATACAGATTTCTGATAGATCTGGGGCTCTTAGAAAACATCAGGGATAACAGGGGTGTGTTGGGAGATGGTGAAGAAAGAATATAAGAAGAAGGCATAGGCAACAAAGGGCAGAGGCATCGTAAGAAATGGATTAAGGGATTGTCTGAACAGCTATCTAAGGAATCAATTCCTCACCAAAGCTCCATCTTACTTATTGCTGGAGAGATTTCACCTTGCAATGATCAGCACTCTGAGTTTTTCTAATTTGTGCTTTCTGACTTTAACAATGCTAAGGCACCACCTTCCTTTACCCAACTAAAATCTGAGTTCAACTGTCTGCTGTAGGTCTAGCCTGGCCCAACCTTGCATACCAACAGAGCTTAAAAAGAGAACACATCATGTGAGTGCTAACTGTGAACCAGGCGCTGGTATCCCAATTCTTCAAACTGAATCCCATCAGAAATAGATAAAGTGCTTCCTAAGCTGCTTTTGAGTGTTTTAACATTATATTGATACAACACCAGTGAGAACATTAGTCATATTTTGATGACTATCACAGGATATGTTCTTTAAATAAAATCATACCAAAAGGTAGATGAATAACAAAATATTTCAAGATGCTAATACATGCTAGGTGTACTTGTGTGGGTCTGTAATCCCACAATTTGGGCCTATGAACCAGGAAAATTGTAAGTTCAAAGCCTGTTTTAGTAACAGTAAGGCCCAAGGTCAATATGGGCAACTTCCCTGTCTTAAACTTGAAAGTGAAGGCTGGGGCTCTATCTCAGTGGTAGAGAGCCTACCCAGGTTGTAAAAGACTTTAGGTTCAATCCTCTGTACTGTAATTACACTCATCAAAGTTTACTTTTGATTTTCATTTTAATTCTGTTACACCAGGATACCAAATATGCTTAAGAAACTATCTGCTCATAATCAATAATAATCAGTTTGTTTGCTAAAATTGTATCAAAGCAAATTGGCAAGGTGAATTTTTTTTTAATACTTTATTTTTTTTCTTCAAGTTACGTCTCAGTAACAAACCCCTCCCTATTCCCCCTTCCTATCCCACCCTTCCACCCTCTTCCCCCCAGAAGTTTCCCCTTTCAGTCCAACAGATGGTTCCTTCTCTTATAACAGTAAGTATTATACAAAACAACAGATATAAATATGCCACATTTATGAGAGTTAAATGGCCCAGTATACCTTCCCAATGTCCAGTTTATACATATTTGGCCCCTGACTTTAGCATTCTACTATCTAACCATCTCCATGAGTTTAAAGGTCTATATCTGACTCAACCTTCATACTAACTTGCAACACACTTTTAAGAGTATCTTCTTAGATCTATAACACCCTCTTGACTCCTAAACAACTCAAAATTTAACTATGAGACTCTAGCTGTCTATTCTTCAACCACCTCAGAGACCTGAGAGGGATAAGTATATCTGCTTATATAGGAAGTGCAGGGCCTACAGCTTCCAAAACTAAGAAAGAACATACCAATGACTGCCTAGACAGTTCCCATTTTCTCTCCATACATTCCTACATCAGTCTTCAGCCTTTGGGTCCTGTTTCTCTGACAGACATTTGTTGTAGAGCCGGGATTATGAAGGACTTACCTACCCTGTCTTGGCAGAGTTAGGCTGTCGACTTCCCTGCTACCAAGTTTTGTCCTTTTTGGACAGCAGTCTGTCTGCAGTTGGTGCAAGGGGTTTTTTTCATGCCAAGAGATAGGCTTGCCACTAATTCAACCATCTTACAGTGGAGGTTCTTTGATGCTTATCTTCTACTTGGAGTAGAATTGGGGGTGCTGTCAGGCGCTGATATGTCTCGATATAAAAAAAAATCTTGATTTAAGATAACATCTTTGAATGCCATATTCTGCAGATCTCTTGGGGTTTTTGAAGATGCCCTATCCATCTCTTGTATTTAGATAAGCAAATGTTGCTTGTCTCTTAGCAACTTAATTACTGGGTAGTTTAGAGAATATCTGTGATAGACTGTCATAGTAGCTAACAAAGTGACATGTTTGCATGACTAGGAGTTTGTTTTACTTAACTATCCTAGACCGTTTTAGACGGTTGGTATCAAGAGGTCAGAGCTTCACATTTTATTTTTAAGTATCTCTAGGTATGATACCATTAGGAAGCGTTACCTTTAAATTTGTATCAATATACAAAGATCTATTCAATTGTGGTTAAATATACTCTTAATTATGTATCAATATACAAAGGTCAATGCCTATGTAGCCCAATACAATCTTAATATTACGTCCATATGCAAGGGTCAATACCATTGTGGCCAACTATAATCTTAATGTTTTATCAATATACAAAGATCAATACCGATGTAATCCAATACAATCTTATTTTTGCACAATAAACAATGGTCAATACCACTTTAGCCAAATGCCTACAAACCCCTTAGGTCATCTAAACAGCTGAGAACAGAAGGACTGAACATAAAAGGAGTGTACTAACATTTTTAACCATTTTTTCCATTTGGGTTCAGGCCTCAAACAGGTCTACTACGACCCAAATCAGCAGGAAGTCACTTTAAGAGAGCGACGTCCCATGCCCAGAGGGTGGGGAAGGTGTTTCTCCGCCCTTCTTTTTGGTTATTTGAAGGATAACTGAAAACTCCAATATTTAGGGGAAGAGATTACAAGCTGATAAATGGTCCTGTCGTAATGGGTTTTGGAGGTTAGCCCCAGGGACTTCCTACTTTTCCTTTTCTGTATCCTTCTTCCTCTCCTATGTAGGAGTGCATGGGCTTGAGAAAAATGAGATATAGTCATAGCATAGGAAGATCCAAGAAGAAGGGGCAGATTATTGAATATGCCCTTATACCTTTGTATATTGAGGCAAGGTGAATTTATATTAAAGTAATAAACTTAAAACTATAAAACATATTGTAAGAATATTTTATATTTTCTCTTAAATGAGTACCTAGGTCATATCTAAGTAGTTAAACTAATATGAAAATCTTCCTTTTACTTAATATTTTAAAATATGGTTTTCTGCATTTAGGTACTTCAAAGTGATATTTTCCCTTCAGGAATGAAAAAAAAAAAAAAGAACCAAGTATGTCACCAATTATCAATTACCCACATTTGGAAAACTCACATGCAGTTCTTCATAGGAATGTTTAATTTCAGTCTACCTTACCCCTGACACCCCCTTCTTTGTTACTCCCTACTGCTGTCAATTGGTATGAGTTCAAGGAATGCAAACATGTTTTAATATTAGTTCTGGCAAAGCATTAGCAGGAAGGTAAACCTCCCAGGGAAAATTCACATAATGTATTCTAAAGTCAAATATAAAATGATTTTGGATTACCAGTCCCACCGTAGGCTTCCCTTCAGACTGATAATTGAGATTTGACTACACTACTGTGTTCATAAACTACAGACCACACGTAGTCCACAAAAAAGAAATGGGTCCAGAAACACAAATTAAAATAAGGAAGTCAGAAGGTATTGTGAAAACAGTGGGTCTTCATAAAGAGAGAGCTGGGGGTGACAAACGATTTTACTTTTTTTTTTCCTGCATGAGACTACAAAGTTTTAAATGATATGCAGGCAGAAGCAAGATGAAATTATAGCTCTCAGACACTTTATAATTCTGAAACAGATATGTGATTGATTGCGAGGTAGCATTGCTCCTGGCAGTTTTTGTCTGCACATTTTGATGATACAGTTTTTTAGGTGAACTTCAAGTACACCAGTGACACGCACTACGATTCAGACACATTGAATGATTTTGAAGCTAATAATTTATGAGAGCTTTTGGAGCAAGTTATTAGATTTGAGTCAAGAGAGATTTATTTTGTTTAATCCTAGGTTCCTTGCGGTGTGCTCTGTTTATCTCATCTTATGTTGCTCGTAAACAAATATGTAAAACTTGAATGCACATGGATCCCTTAAACAGCAGAACCCCATGTACCTGACAAGATACAACTGCCTGACCAGAAACACACATACCTTGTAGCCACATTGTTTCTGAGATAGGACAGATTTAAAAAGGCATCTCAATCCCACCAAGGAGCAACTGAAAGGAAAAGTAAATTATTTGCCCTCATTTAGGGCATCTATCTATCCTCAACTTATAAACATTTTTTTAAAAAATAAGGATTTTTTCCTTTATTTTTTATTTCTTCAAGTTACATCTCAATCGCAGACCCCTCCCTATTCCCCCCCCCCACCCCCCCCCCCCCCCCCCCACCCCCCCCCCTCCTCTTCCCTTTTTTTTTTTCTTTTAAGTTCAAGGTATAATTTATCTCCCCCTACAGTTTCCCCTTTCAGTCCAACAAATGGCTCTTTCTCTTATAATAATAAATACAATACAAAACAACAGAGGTAATTAGGCCACAGTTATGAGGGTTATATGGCTTTGCGTACATTCCCAATGTCCAGTCCATATGTATTTGGCACCTGACTTAAACATTCTACTATCTAACCATCTCCATGAGTTTAAAGTTCTATATCTGACTCAACATTCATACTAACTTGCAACACAATTTTAAAAGTATCTTCTTAGATGTATAACACTCTCTTGACTCCTAAACAACTCAAAATTTAATTATGAGACTCTAGCTATCTGTTCTTCAATCACCTCAGAGACCTGAGAGGGATAAATATATATGATTTTATAGGAAGTACAGGGCTTGAAGCTTCCCAAACTAAGAAATGACATACCAGTGGCTGCCTGGACAGTTCCCATTTTCTCTCCATACATTACAGCATCGATCTTCAGTCATTTGCTCCCGTTTCTCTGACAGACATTGATTGTAGAGCAGGGGTTATGAAGGACTTACCTACCCTGTCCTGGCAGAGCTAGGCTGTCGACTTACCTGCTTCCAGGTTTTGTCCTTTTTGGACAGCATTCTGTCTACAGTTGGAGCAAGGGGCTTTTCCTACCAAGACATAGGCTTGCAACTAATTCAATCATCTCCCATTGGAGATTCTTCGATGCTCATCTTCTACTTGGGGTAGAATAGGGGGTGCTGTCAGGAATTGATATGTCTTGATATAAAAAAAAATCTAAAGTTACAAAAACATCTTTGAATGCCATATTCTGCAGATCTCTTGAGGTTTTTGAAGAGGCCCTATCTATCTTTTATATTAGGGTAAGGAGATGTTGCTTGTCTCTTAGCAGCTTTATTTCTGATTAGCTTAGAAAATAACTACAATAGGCTGTCATAGTACCTAACAGAATGACCGGCTTGCATAACCATTACTTTGCATTTCTTAATTATCCTAAACAGTTTATGACAATTAGTAATAAAAGGCCGAAACATCACATTTCATTTTTTTTCTTTACCTCCTTACCCTTCCATCCCAATTCTCTGGGGTGGGGTGTCCTTATATAACAGTCCCTCATCTCAGTTGAGAGGTTGTATGAGGGCCAAGAGCCTCCTCATTCATTGGGGGTCTACGAAGCAGTACCATCAGTGAAAAGTGTCTCGTTCCCCGGGAGAGAGAACCACTAAACAAACAAACCAATGAGCAGACAATTAGATAAAAAGGCTAAAAAATAGAAAAAATATAGAAAAAATAAATAAAAATAAAAATTAAAAATAAAAAGTCTGTGTCCAAGTTCCCTTTGGTGTGTTAGTTGTAGTATCAATACCTTCTACTATATAGCTAAAATCCTACTATAAGTGAATAGATGTCATATGTGTCATTCTGAATCTGGGTTAGCTCACTCAGGATGAGCTTTTCTAGTTCCATCCATTTGACTGCAAATTGCATAATTTCATTGTTCCTGATAGCTGAATAATATTCCATTGTATAGATGTATCACAGTTTTTTAACCCATTCTTCGGTTGAGGGACACCTGGGTTGTTTCCAGTTTCTAGCTATTACAAATAAGGCTGCTATAAACATAGATGAGGAAACTTCCTTATGATTCCATGAAGAGGCAATTGGGTGTATACCCAGAAGTGGTATGGCTGGGTCCTGAGGCAAAGCTACACCAAGTTTTCTAAGATATCGCCAGACTGACCTCCATAGTGGTTGCACAAGCCTGCATTCCCACCAGCAATGGAGTAGGGTACCCCTTTCTCCACACCCTCGCCAGCATGTACTGTCGTTTGAGTTTTTGATCTTAGCCATTCTGACAGGTATGAGATGGAATCTTAGAGTCGTCTTGAGTTGCATTTCTCTGATGATTAAGGATGCTGAACATTTCTTCAAGTGTCTCTCAGCCATTAGGGATTCCTCCTTTGTGAATTCTCTATTTAGCTCTGTCCCCAATTTTTTGGTTGGATTATTTGGTTTCCTGGCATTTAATTTCTTGAATTCTTTGTAGATTTTGGATATTAGCCCTCTGTCAGATGTGGGGTTGGTGAAGATTTTCTCCCAGTCTGGAGGCTGTCATTTTGTTTGAAGGACAGTGTCTTTTGCCTTACAGAAGCTTTTTAGTTTCATGAGGTCCCATTCATTGATTGTTGATCTCAAGTCCTGAGCTGTTGGTGTTCTGTTCAGGAAGTTGTCACCTATGCCAATTAGTTCGAGGGTTTCTCCCACTTTTTCTTCTAGTAGATTTAGTGTGACAGGCCTTATGTTAAGGTCTTTGATCCACTTGGACTTAGGTTTTGTACAAGGTGATAATTATGGGTCTAATTTCATTCTTTTACAAGTGGACATCCACATGGACCAGCACCATTTGTTGAAGATGCTGTCCTTCTTCCATTGTGCCGTTTTGGCTTCTTTGTCAAAAATTAGGTGGCCATAAGTGTGTGGGTCTATTTCTGGATCTTCAATTCGATTCCATTGATCTACTGGTCTGTGTCTATACCAGTACCATGCTGTTTTTACAACTATTGCTCTGTAGTACAGCCTGTAGTACAGCTTGAAATCTGGGATGTTGATACCTCCAATTGTTTTTTTTTTTTTTTGTACAGGATTGATTTAACTATTCTGGGCTTTTTGTTGTTCCATATGAAATTGAGAATAGCTCTTTCCAAGTCTATAAAAAATTGTGTTGGTGTTTTGATAGGAATTGCATTGAGTCTATATATTGCTTTTGGTAGGATGGCCATTTTTATTATGTTGATCCTTCCTATCCATGAGCATGGGAGATCTTTTCGTCTTCTAAAGGCCTCTTTCATTTCTTTCTTCAAGGGCTTGAAGAAAGCCCTTGTTGTACAGGTCCTTTACTTGCTTGGTTAGAGTTACCCCCAGATATTTTATGTTGTTTGTGGCTATTGTGAAGGAGGTTGTTTCCCTTATTTCTTTCTCAGCCCATTTGTTTGTTGTATAAAGAAGGGCTTCTGATTTTTTTGAATTAATTTTGTCTTTTTATTGGCAAGTTTAGCCCATTGATGTTGATGGAAATTAGTGACCAGAGGTTGTTATTTCCCATTATTTTGGTATAGCTGGTCATCTTGTGTTTCTTTTTTTTAGTTGCTGTGGAAGTTTCTGTTTCCTCTGTTTTCTTCGGTGTAGTTATCTTCTCTGTGTTGGAATTTTCCTTCTAGGATCTTCTGTAGGGCTGGGTTTGTGAGGAGATATTGTTTGAAATTGATTTTGTCATGGAATATCTTGTTTTCTCCTTCTATGTTGATAGAGAGTTTTACTGGGTATAGTAGTCTGGCTGGGCACCTATGTTCTCTCAGGCTTGTAGGACATCTGTCTAGGCCCTTCTAGCTTTTAAAGTTTCTGAGGAGAAGTCAGGTGTGATTCTGATGGGTCTGCCATTGTATGTGACTTGGCCTTTTTCTCTTACAGCTTTTAATATCCTTTCTTTGTTCTCTACATTTGGAGTTTCTATTATTATGTGGCGAGAGGAGTTTCTTTTCTGATCTAATCTATTTGGTGTTCTCTAAGCCTCTTGGATTTTTACTGGCATCTCTTTTTTAGGTTTGGGAAGTTTTCTTCTATGATTTTGTTGAAGATATTTCCTGGACCATGGAGTCGGGAGTCTTCTCTTTCCTCTATGCCTATAATTCTTAGGTTCTGTCTTTTCATTGAGTCCTTGATTTCTTGGATGTTGTGGGTGAGAGATTTTTTAGCTTTCTCATTTTCTTTGGATGTTGTACTGATTTCTTCCATCGAATCTTCCATGCCTGAGATCCTGTCTTCCATCTCTTGCATCCTATTTTTCATACTCACATCTGTAGTTCCTGTTCTCTTCTCTTGATTCTCCATTTCCTCTTTTAACCCTGACTGTGTTTTCTTTATTGTTTCCATTCCTATTTTCATGTCTTGAATGGTATTGTTCATTTTGTACATTTCCTTCTCCAGTTTGCTTGTTTTTGCCTGGAAATCTTTCATTGTTTTGTCCTTTTCCTGTTCAAGCTGAGTCACCTTGGCTTGGAGCTCTTTAATGGTGTTATTCATTGTTTTGACTTGTAAAATTGTGGCTTCTTTGAATTCCTTCATAGTTTTAAGTTCTTCTTGAAGGGACTCTATCACTTTCCATAATGCAGAATTGTCATCGTTTTCATGTGTTTCAGTTGTGGTGGGGTGGTTCGGGCTGGACGGAATAGCGTTGCTTTCTTTTGTTGGAGACATTTCGCTCTGGTTTTTTTTGGTCTGGGGACTCTGGCCATGTGGAATTTTTTTTTTTTTTTTTTTTTTTGCTGTCTTCTGGACTTGGGTCCAAAGGGGGCGCTTTGGTGTAGGAGTAGAGTTGCCTTCCTCCACTTCTATAAGGTGAGTCATTCAGTCCCGCCTCCCAGGTGGAGACCTAACTAATCCAGGTGGTGGAGCTGTGTACAAGTAAGCTCTGGTTCCCCACCAGAAGGGCCAGTACTAGAACAAAAGTCCAATATACGACAGTTTCAAATATCTCGCAGTTTGCCCGGGGGGGTTGGTTCCGGTAGTGGGTAAATCTGCAGTTCATCTCCAATAGCCTTGCTGCTCCCGCGGCTTGTAAACTGGCCAGTTTTGTCACAGACTGCGATCTGAAATCTGAAGGCACTTTGCAGCCGAGCTGCGAGCTGCACTCACTTCCAAGGGTTGCAACCTTTCGCCAGATAGTTGGATAGTCTGTGGGAGACCTGGGAGTGCCCAGCAGCATGGGGATTATGTCTGTGTGGGATCTGAATCTGCCTGCTGGGTATTAGGTTGGAACTTACCAGCAGTCTCTCATGGTCGGGGATGGGTGATCACGATTCCTGGGTCCAGCAGCTTCCTTGCGTGTCCTAGAGTGGGAAGGAGCATCCTGCCCAGGGATCCTCCGTGGTCCCTGGGTATCTGGGTGAGATTTAGAAGGGGCCGTGCCCTGTGTACAGTGTCCTGCAACACTTGCCACCTATGACTGTTAATACCAAAGTCAAAATACGTCCGCGAAGGCTACCGCCATCTTGGATCCCCCAAAAATAAGGATTTACAAGGATCATCTATCAATAAATTTACAAACTTCCTGGAGATTTTTTTTTTTTTTTGATGATACTATTTGGATTTAGAAAGTGTCAAACTCTCAGGGGGGGCTTTGAGAGGCCTTAAAGTCATATTAACAAATAAATGGCAATATAATACTTTCAACTTCTATAATTATCTGTCTTGATCTTCTTTCTTCAAACTCTAGAACCTCATACATAAGGATGTCATGAAAGAATACCAACATATTCATTTATTCAGTTGTAAATCAACAGGAAATGCAAAGGCTTTGCTACCCAAGTTCTAAATCCAATTATTAGAAGAGTCTTTAGACAATATTTTACTTTTAGTGACTGGTGAATGTTGTCTATATAAAATTTTATTTACAATAGCTAAATGTCTAGTCTTTTTTTTTGTTAGAATAGACTCACAGTGGAAATTCTGCACATATAGACTTGTTTGTCCAGTATTCTTGTTTCTTCTGCTTTCTTAGTCTCATTGTTTTTGTTATTTTCATGATTTGAAGAAAGAAGAAAGCATGTGAGTTTCTGTGCTGCTTTTTACATCATTGCAGCCATTGTCTTTTTCCATAACAGAGACGGATGGCGAGGAGCTATTGTGCATGGGGACAATGGGACCAGTCTCTTCACCTTGTTTTTAAAATACACACAGGAAGCC
Organism: Lophiomys imhausi; assembly: GCA_907164525.1. Lineage (NCBI taxonomy): Eukaryota > Metazoa > Chordata > Mammalia > Rodentia > Muridae > Lophiomys > Lophiomys imhausi. The sequence goes on along the minus strand of CAJQZJ010032944.1, from coordinate 1,318,359 downwards.
TTCACGCATGGTCTATTACTGCCATTGTTGGTCTGGGATTTTCTCTCTAGTGGGCAATGCAAGTATTTGTGTTCCTATCCATTGTGTACAAATCTACAGTGCATGTTGTGTCCTCTCGAGACCGCTCTGTTCAAGTGATAGCTCATGCCCTCACCCTCCACATGCATGTTGTTGCTCCCTTTGTCTTCCTGGCACCTTCTGATTCACTAAAAATGTATTATAATATTTTGTCCTCTCACTGTCACTGCCTGGCCATCATGAAAACTCAGCATCCGGGGAACTAATTTGTCATTAAAAGCACTCTGTTCATTATATTGATTAGTTTTGAGAAAAGTGATTGAACTGGAATGTCACCTTAGAGAAGTTCAGATCTTCCTAGACAGAGGTTAGCTGGTATTCTGTGGGGATTTTCACATGTATGAACAGTCTGCCCACTCTCTAGGCTTTTAGCATGATGTGATTTACTTTGGTTGGAGGGGACAGGGTCACTTCTGTTGCTCTTGTCACCTCTTTCTGCTTTCCCCCAAACACTGTTTGTGGTAATATCTTTCTCTAAGATCATATGAACAACAACAACAAAAAAAACCTTAACCAATAATCTCTGTCCATATACACAAGCATCTTACCCTCTCATTTTACTAGTTTTCTCTTAAATATAAAGAGATAATCAAGAATCCTAACAGTTATGAGAAAAAAATGTTTAGGGTAAAAGCAGAAAAGCAGAACAAAATTAGAAAATTGAGAAATGGTGAAAGTAGAAGTGGCAGAGCATTTCAAATTAAGTATAACTAATAAGTTCAGAAACATAAATGGTATTTTATACAGAGAAGAAATAACTCCTTTAAAATGTCAGAAGTTTAAAAAGTAGTATATCTTTGAAAAATGAAGTTGAAACAATCTCCTGATAAAATTTAAAAAAGTAATAGAATAATCTAAATTATATACAAGATCAGTTCAGGGCACGTAATATCAAGCTAGTAAAAATTCAAAAAACTTAAAGACAAAAAATGGGAATTCACAAGTCACTTATGAATATGAAAAACATGCAAGAATTGAAAGTGACTCCTAAGAGGTAAAGTGTTGTTGATATTCTGTTTATAGGATGAATAAATAATCATAAATGCTTCCACAGATCACCTTATTACAGACAAGTCAATCAAATCCCTGATTGTTCTTCACATCAAAACTGGAACAATGTCTGAATTATTTTGAGTTTATTATTCAATATCTTAAAATGATGTTTTCCCCAATGATAGCTTCACTTTCAAATACGTGCTCCTATTTTCATCTTATTAAGGGGATACATGGCTGAAAATAAGCTGAGCAAAGGTCTAACAGTTCTCCATGTGCTTTCCTTGGGAAGTTTTTCAGGCTTTTCATCACTCAATCATGAGACTAAGCATAGAAATGGATAATTGACTGTCTGCTACAACAGAAACAAAAGACCATTCTCAGAATATTAATAGACAAAAGAGGTGATTTCATTGTAGTAAATGTCAATTGTTGCCCATGATTACTGATCTTTAATGATTATTGTGATTTAGGATATTTGTTATATAAAATTAAAGGTGGAAAAGATATAAAGATTAGATGACAAATAGATTGAAGATAGAGATAAGACACTTAGATGACAGATAGATTGAAGATAGAGATAAGACACATAGGCTGATACATAGATAGATAGATAGATAGATAGATAGATAGATAGATAGATGATAGATAGAGATAGGTAGATGCATAAGGAATAGATTGATACATTGATAAATAGATATGATATGATACATAACTATACAGTCAGATGTAGGAAAATTAATGATAATACTTAAACCTTCTGTTCTTAGAATCAAGGAAAAAATATATTTGAAGCCCAAAGGGTAGAGATATTCATTTCAGCCAGAGAGGTCCTCCTAGTTGAATGGATACCTCAGACATAGTCTGAGGTTTTTCTTACTTCTAAGAATACCAGTGAGAATGCTGGAAATATCATCTAGTTATTCAACTTGGGCAAACATACAGTCTACATTTCTCAACTCATGCCCTCCCAACCACCACCCCAAGAAGAGGCCAGAGTACCAAACACTCCTATTAATTAGTAAGTTTGAGCAGTGCCAAGTGGAGGTGATGACCACCCATTTGGATTGCAAAACTGAGGATCATCTCTGAGGTTCAAAAGTAAAGAGGTTGCTTGCACTGTTCATGGTGGATTATCAGGCAACTATTTCCCCCTAACTTCCTGACATGTGCATGCGTTGGCGGTATTATTAATCCTTACCCTCATTATTAATACTTTGGTCTGCTCACCCTGTGCTTCTTTACATCAGACACCTTATGAGGCTGAAAAGCTGTCCAACAAATCCCTTCAAGTCACACCCTCCTTCCTGGCTGCACACATGTATGATGTGCCAGGCTCAGCACATCTCATGTATGGGAAGGAGTCTGCTTTTCTGAGTATGACTAGATGTTTTTTCTTGAAATATGAATCACATTGTACATGTGTAAAATTATTGCAATTTCACATAGCCCGAATTCTTAAATAATGACAATAGTTCCCCCCCCCCAACAAGTCATAAAAAGTGGCTTAGAATGATTCTGTTGCTCCTGCTGTTCAAAGGGTGACTCCTCAAGCCATCTTTGCTGAGCATTGTTCAATGTTTGCTTGGCCTGAATGGGCAGATTTCCATCCCTTTTAGTACACTTTGGGAAACATAATCTTGGTTTCCTCAGCCTATAAAATGAGGAAGTTAGATTTCGTACTCTATAAATATCTTTTCATCACTAAATCTCTCAGATTTAGATATACCTAATACCCAAATGTGGTTTTAGAAATCCACACTTTTTTTCTTTTAACAACTTAAAGATATAATGCATATAATGTGTCTTGTCAGCATTTCCCATGGTGACAAAAGTGCTTGAAGTTCATTTTGCACTTCTGGTTTTCCAATAAAGTGTTAGGTAACACTTTCAATTGACTAAAAAATGTGGTAACCTAAACATCAGAGTTACAGTGTGTGGGAGGCAGAATGCTTTAACAACAATCACAAAATATCTTGTTAGACAGTCCATAGAACAACTTTGTTCATGAGAATTAGATATTATATTTCCACAAATGTAAGATTCAAATTATAGTAACACGAATCCTCTGATTTAAACAATTTTTAGAGAAATCTAAATTAGTTTATGAAGATGTTTCTATTTGATAAAAGTAAATGACTAACTAATAAATACTACCTGCTTGCAGCAGAAAGCACATAAGATGGTTTCCACCAAAGATAACAGACAATTATCAAGCCAATTCTAGCATCCCTGGCTTTGATATATCTGTAATAAAAGTGTCACAAGTCTACCATAGGTCATATTTATACTTATATATGCACATATATATATATACACTATATATTTATATTTTATATAGTATATATATTATATCTATAAATACATGTATTTATTTATGTGTGTGTATATATATATACAGGAATATATTAAGGAAAGATGGGATGGGTATTGGGAGGGTTTATATGGAGACAAAGTAGGGGAGAAATGTTGTAATTATATTATTATCTCAAAAACAAAATAACAATTATCATAAAAAACCACTAAGTTTTTTTTTTAATAAGACCATTGGTAGGGAAGTACTGACTCATCATTCAATATTATAAAACTTCACACAAACACTGATGAGTTGATATATACTTATATTTACAGAGCATTGGAAGTGTAAATGACTTATCTTTTGAAATATACATATGCCAGAACAGGTGTCTGCCAGTTACCCAGGAATAAAGAAACTGAGACACAAGGATTACAAACTCCAACCCAAGTAGACCACACAAAGCCCCTGCCTCTCTCATTCGGCTTATGTAAGCAATATGACTACACGTTTGTATATTTTTTTTTTATTTTATTGATTTGGTGGTGTTGTTTCTTGGTGTTTTTTTGTTTCGTTTTGTTTTGTTCTTCTCAGAGTGTAGCCCTGGTTGTCTTGGAACTCAAAATGTAGACCAGGCTGACCTCAAACCTGGAGATCATCCTGTTTCTGCCTCCCAAGTGCTACAGTTAAAGGCATGTGCCACTATCACCTTGCCAAATTTCATATTTAAGACTAACATAATGGATGCATGAGCTCTCTATATGCTATTAACATACTCCTCAGTGTTTATCTATTTCCCTTGTAAGGATTCCAGTTTCATAGACAGAGGTCTGCAAAAAAAAAAAAAAAAAAAAAAAAAAACAGAATTGATCCATTACACACAGACAAAAGTGGTAACAACTTGTGGTGGGATTTGAACTAAGATCTAATATAAAGCCTGTGTTCTCTCACAAGCTACTCATAATAAATAACAAGATGGTCTTTCCCCATAAGCACATGGATTCTTTCCTGCTTCTGGGCAGGCAATTAGTGCCATTAAATTTCTCAGAGTCTCCTGGCCAAAGGCAGAGTAAGTTCACTTGTATAGCAAGAAAAATCTTTCTGGGTTTACAAAGATCACTGACATAGAGGTGAGAACAGTTTTTTTAAAATCCCAGAGAAGCCGGTTATGGTGCCATGTTATCTCTTCTCATGATAGAAGTAGAAAACAATTTTTTAAAGTATCTATGGTAGGTTCCTGTTCCTTTGGCTCTGGAACCTAGCATAACTATCCTATGAGAAATTTCACCCAGCAGAAGATCAAAACAGTTGCTGAGACACACAATCAAACATTAGGTAGAGCTCTGGGAGTCCTATATAAGAGAGGGAGGAGGAATAAAACATTAGGTAGAGCTCTGGGAGTCCTATATAAGAGAGGGAGGAGGAATAGAGAGACCTGAAGGGGTCAAGAACAACACATGAAGATTAACAGAACCAACCAATCTAGGCCCCTATAGGGTTACAGAGACTGAAACATCTAACAAAGAAAAAGAAGGAAGAAGAAGAAGAAAAAGGAGGAGGAGGAGGAGGAGGAGGAGGAGGAGGAGGAGGAGGAGGAGAAGAAGAAGAAGAAGAAGAAGAAGAAGAAGAAGAAGAAGAAGAAGGATTAGCCTAGACCTAAACCCCCCTATACAAATAAAGATGATAGGTATCTTAGTCTTCATACAGATCCCCTAGCAACTGGAGGCAGGGGGTCGGGTGAATGAGGGAGTGGTCTCAGTCTTCAACTTTGTTACCTGTTAGTGGGGCACTTTACCCTAGCTGGGCTGCCATGTTGGGCCTCAGAGCAACAGGAAGGTAGCTCTTAGCCCTCATGTGACTGATAAACTGAGAGGGGGCTTGTATATAGGGGCACTCCTTACCTGAAGAGAAGGATAAGAGGGAGAGGGAGAAGAGGGTGGGATAGTAGGACCCAGAGGGGAGGAAGGAGGGGGCTGTGAACGAGATATAACTTGAATAATAAACATATGCTTAAAAAAATGTGTATGGTGTTACTCCAACTCAATTATCCCTAGGTTGAGTAAAACTGTATTTTGTTTTTGTCCTTCTTGAAAACCTAATACAAACTCCCAGGGAGGTAAAACTGCATCCTGAGAAGGAAAAGATATTTTTTTTGCCATTGTAATTAATAAAGTTCTCACTTGAATTAGGTGTGGTTCCATTTGCAGTAGAAACATGCTCAGCAGCTGACAACTGAGTGTGCCATGCTCACATGGTAATGTTTAACGTAGGCTGGTACTTAGGGCTTCCTGGAAATATGTTTTGATCCTTTTTGATCATACTAATAATACACTATGAAGGTTTGCTCTGTTGGATGTAGTTAAAGCTTATTTGAGCATTGGAAACCACTGGCACTTTCCTGGGGGGAAATACCAGAACATTTTTATTTTTATCTCAATCACTCCAGAAAACTTCATGGAGAATAGTCTCTGTGAGTGATATAGGGCAATTGTTGTTCCAAATAGTATTTGAAAAGAGATGGCCTAAATTGGCAATGTGCTGTGCTGGAAAACGGTGTATAAATCTAAACTTTCTTTGAAGCAGAGTTGCTAATTTTTCCCTTCCTTTATGTTTTCTCACAAATAATGCAGTTAATGGACATTTCTACCAATAACCCCCTTTCCAGGAAATATTATAACAGAATAGGGCTTTTCAAAATATTCAAGATGCCTTTCTTGATACTCAAATACAACACAAATGATTTTTCATATTTTTAATTATTTTCATTGGTTCTAATCTAAAGTACTTTAATCATACCTCTGTGCTAAAAAGAACAGTTTTATTCCTTAATGTAAGTATTAGACAATATCAAGGATATCATAGCAAATAGAAGAAAATAGGATAAGGAATGTTTTTATTAATCCGTTAGAAAATATTTATGAAGTCATACTTGATGTCTCAAATGGCCAAATTTGTAGCACTTTGCTCTTTGATATCAAAGATCTCTTCCTCCTCCCCAGTTGAGGATGGCATAAACAAACGCACTAAAGGACCATCTTGCAAATATTCCTCGTGTCATTATTATTATTATTAATTATTATTATTATTATTATTATTATTATTATTATTATTATTACTATTGCAGCACCTTGCCATCATCCCCTCCTTTTTTGTTCTGAAGTCACGGTACAATGATGCAGAAAGCAGGGCTGTTGGTGATTGCAAAGGCTCTAAATCCAGACTCAGTCTTCATTAGTTTTTGGGAAGAGCTTGCCCAAAGCATCCACTAACTTTCTGTCAGCTAGTAATGATTTCCTAGAAACCGAAAGCTTCTATGAATTATTATTTCCAGAACATGCCGTATCACAGGCTCTAGCTTTGTATATCTTCTGAATTTCCCATCACCAGGAGGAAAAGCAGGCTTTATTATGTTCTTGGTGTTTGAGAAGAGAAATATTTATGGTGTTAAGGATTAAGAGAAAGAGAAATCAAGGGAGTGGGACATGGGGAAAGGTGGCAAAATGACTTCCTTAAAACAAATTCCTAGGTACAGAAGCATTTCTATATTCAAATTATATACCACTTGTATGGTGGCTCATTTAATCTCATAATTTAGAGAGATCCGCACCTGGGTATGCATGATGCATATACACCCAGGCAATAGACAAGCCCAGGCATGTACACATACCCACAATCTTCTGGACAAGCTGCAATGGGTTGATGAGACCCTCTCTGGCTTCCCTCATAAAACCTCTCAGGTTTTGGTCTTGTATTACCAAGGCTTGTTTGAATTAAGGTTCTCCTCTTTCTACCTGAATGTTTTTGTTCTGACAGATGTGAGTTTGTGATTACAAGGACTTGAAGCAATTATTCAAGTCTGTGTACCCTAGAATCCTCCCCCTGCAGTAAAGAAGTGCAAAGCTAATTTGGACTCTCCCTTCCTTTCTCTCTCAGTTCCTGCTCTACTCTTTCATTCTCTCCTTTTCTCTCTACCTATTCACAAAATAAGTATGCCCAAGTCTTGGAAATCAGGAATGAAGGAGATAGGTCAGGTCCTCGTCATCGTGAAGTTTGGTGTACTATGCTGCCAAATTATTATTAATAAAATGAGAAGGGTCATTACCCTGATGACCAGAATGTAAATCCGGACCATCTCCATGCGCCCCATTATTGTGAATGACTGCTGAGATCATTGTGCCTCATTTTCAGCTTCTCAAGCCCTTCCCTCTATTTTCCTTCAGCCGCTGGGTTTGCTTCCTTTGGTCACCTGACCTCCCTCTTATTGCTCTGATGACAGTAATTCAACATGGTGACCCTGCTTTTGGGGTGGCAGGGCAGACAATAAATAAGAGGATGAACTAAAATGGCAAAACAGAGTGGGAGTTAGAAGCCAGATCTATAAGGACACATAAGTTTGCAGCTAGGTGATTATTGGAAACTAATTAAAGGGCAAAGTCCACCTCTATGTGATCAGAATTATGTTACTGAAGGGTGTATTAGAAACTTTTAGAGATTTGTCCAATGTCAGCTATGACTAACTGGAAAAATAGTGCAAGAAACATTTGACAGAGCAGATTTAAGGTGGTAAGGAGGACTGAAGAACAAAGTCCCTTCCTGCTAGTGATCTACTCAGTTTTGTGTCTTTGGGAAATGACTTATATATCATGCACACATGTGTCCTAATAACTTGATGATAAACACAAAAATAATAATGCTACTATTATTCATGATGAACATGAACTGCTTAGATGTAGGGTGTTCTAGTCAATTTCTGAACTGAAGAAATTTTCTCCTTAGAATTACAAATATCACAAACTACCTTTGTATGGTGGTTGTAACAAACCTGAGATGTCCTCCACTTCCAGGGCCTAGCTTCCAAGTTACATGTGTATAGTCTCAAAACCTTTAGCTTCCCTAATTTTTTGTGTTGAATGGTGTGGACATAAAAGAAGAATACTTGTTGTACAATTATGAGTATCAGAATTCCAAATGGAAACGGTTTTATACTTAAGTTGAGAATTCAAAAACTTTCACTTTAAAATATGAGCCTACATGGAAGAAAGTTGTCCATAAATAACAAGACAAAATGTACCAAGCTAATCCATCCCAAAGATCATTACAGAAAAAAAGTACTTGCCAGGCGTGGCAGGGCATGCCTTTAATCCCAGCACTCAGGAGATAGAGGCAGGTGGATCTCTGTGAGTTCAGGGCCAGCCTGGTCTATAAAGCGAACCCAGGACAGTCAGGTCTACACAGAGAAACCCTGTCTCAGAAAAAAAAAAAAAAAGAAATAGAAAAAAAGTAATAGGCTTACCTTTTGAGTCAGTATTTTTTGTAAAAATCAGTTCACTTTGAGCTACCCAACATTTGGTATTCCCTTTAGCCAGAATTGTCTTTAAAATTCCTAAAGTACAGAAGTTTATAATTTCATGTGTTTATCACTTGATAGACCTGCTTTGAAGTATGAGCCACCTCTAGTCCATTAACTTTCATTAAGAACAGCAATCCGGAAGCTATCCCTTCCTGAATGATTTCTGTCAAGGTGACACAATCCTCTGAAAAGGTTGTTACTTTTCATTCTTATAGAGGCTCACATGTGAGCAAGAGAGAGACAGAGACAGACAGAGACAAAGACAGATTTTTCCCTTTAATTCATTTATTCATTTTATATCCTGATCACAGCTCTCTTCCTCCTCTCCTACCAATCTTGCCCTTTCACCCTCTGCCTCCATTCTCCCCTCCTTTTCTTCTCAGAGAAAGGACCCACCCCACCAGCCCAACCCAGTACTTCATGTCACATCAAAACTAACTGCATCCTCTTCCACTGAAGCCATAGGGGAAGTTATCCAACTGTGGACCACAGAGCCCGCATCAGGGACAGGCCAGCTCTGATTGCTAGGAGGCCCACTTAAAGACCAAACTGTTTCTCAGCTCCATGAGTACAGGCAGCCTGGGTTCAGTTCATGAATGTTCTTTGGTTGATGGTTCAATCTCTGTGAGCCCCCATGGGCCTAGGTTACTTGCCTCTGTTGGTCTTCTTGTATAATTCTTGTCCCCTTCTGGTGACTCTGCCATTTCCAACTCTTCCATAAGACTCCCAGGTCTCTGTCCAATGTTTGGTTGTGAGTCTAAACATCTGTTTCAATCCTTTGCTGGATAGAGCCTCTCAGAGGATAGTTATGCTGTGCTCCTGTCTGCAAGCATAGCAGAATGTTATTAGTAGTGTCAGGGATGGGCTCTCTCCCATAGGGTTGGTCTCAAGCTGGGCTAGTCATTGGTTGGCCATTCTCTCAATCACTTCTTCATGTTTACCTCTATACTTTTTGTAGGCAGGGTAGATTTTGGGTCAAAAGTTTTTTGGGTGGGTTATTGTCCCCCTCCTTCCACTGGCAGTTCTGCCTGACTTTAGGAGATGGCAGTTTCAGTCTCCATATCCCCTGCTGTTAGGATACTCAGCTAGAGTCACCCACATATCCTCTCAGGAGCATATCCCATCCCAGATCTCCAGTTTGTCCTGGAGATCTGCCCCCATCAGTTTCACTGCTCTCTCCCAGCCCTACCACCTCCTACCTCTGCTTTCTCTCACCTAATCTCTACCCTCATTCCTCTCCCCCTCCCTCTCAATTCTCTCTCTTCATCTATTTCTGATTTCTATATTTTTTCCCTTCTGAGTGAGATTCAAGTATCTTCCTTTATGAACTTCTTGTTACTTAGCTTCTTTGGGTTTGTGGTTGTAGTATGGTTATCCTGTACTAACGGGCTAACATCCACTTGTATGTGAGTACATACCATCTGTGTCTTTCTGGGCCTGGGTTACCTTACTCAGGATGATACTTTCTAGTTCCATCCATTTGCCTGAAAATTTCATGGTTTCCTTGTTTTTAATAGCTGAGTAGTATTCCATTGTATAAATGTACCATATTTTCTTTATCCATTCTTCTTTTGAGGGAAATCTGGGTTGTTTCCAGGTTCTGGCTATTACAACTAAAGTTGCTATGAACATAGTTGAGCAAATGTCCTTGTAGTATGATGAAGCATCTTTAGGGTATATGCCCAAGAGTGGGATAGATGGGTCTTGAGGCAGAATTATTCCCAATTTTCCAAGGAAGCACCAAGTTGATTTCCAAAGTAGTTGTACAAGTTTACCAGCAATGGAGGAGCATTCCCCTTCCTCCACATCATTGCCAGCTTATACTGTCACTTGAGTTTTTTATCTTAGCCATTCTTACAGGCATAAGGTAGAATTTCCAGTCGTTTTGATTTGAAGTTTCCACACCAAACCAGGGGCATACAACCAGTAACTACTACAAAATAAGATAGTAATTGAGTTCCATCTCATTGTAGGATCTGTTATCCTGGTTATCTTAGCCACAAACATTTATTTCTCTCTCACTCAAAGTTGATAGAGAAGTAAGCTATTTGGTGTTTTCCATTCATGTGATAGGTTTATTTAAAAGAAATTACCTATGTAGAAAATTGAAATTGAGTTTAAATGACAGTAGGAAGTCATATTTAATTGATAAAAACCAAATCATCAGTCTAAGCAAATTAGTTAATTTATAAATTTGCATAGAATATGATTTCTGTTCCTGACCTGGAATTTTTCTCATGAATCAGGTTAAGAAAAAATTGTCACAACCCCCGATTTTCTCATGTTTATTTATTTATTCATTTTACATGTCAATTGTAGCCTTCTCCCTCTCTTCCTCTGAGTTCTGCCCTCCTGTCTCCTTGCTCCGACACCCCTCCCATTCTCCTCAGAAAAGGGGAGCAGGGTAGCCACCCACTACCATCCCATCTCAGCACATCGAATCACATCAGGACTGAGCACATCCTCTTTCATTGAGGGCAGACACTGCAGCCTCATTAGGGAGAAGTGATCAAAAAACTAGCATCTGGGTCTATGTCAGAAACAACCACTGTTCCACTTGCTATGGGACCTACATGATGACCAACCAAGCTGCCATCAGAAACATATGTGTAGAGGCCCTAGTCCAATTCACTCATTCTCTTTGATTGGTGCTTCAGTCTCTGCGAGCCCTCATGAGCCTAGGTTAGTTGTCTCTGTTGGTCTTCTTATGGAGTTTTGTCCTTTCTGGGTCTTTCTGTCCCCCCCTTGCGAATTCTTCCAGAAGATACCCCTTTTAACTGGCTTAAATATTACAAATGTTAATGCAAATCTTCTCCCATATCTATTAGTCTGTTTTCTACTCCAAACAGCTAAGACCTGTTGTCTCTTCTAGCTTCCTTTCTACAGTCTATTTGAGCATTAAGGTTCTACATCCAATAGATTTGACCAAACCTGTATACAAAGAGAGAATGTGAAAGGAAGGTCAAGCCAGAGGATATACAGAATTGTCCTATGTCTCCTATGTTAGCATACTCTTGACCAGATCTTAGGTGCATGATCACATGCTGCCATAGGACATTATGAAATCCAACTCTTAACTTAAAAACAGAATATGGGTATTGGTATGTGGCTACATAGCTGGGCCCTACCATGGCCAGCTGGCAGATCAAAAGACTTTCATTCAAAATACATTTTCCACATGTCCAGGTGTTAAACATTATCTCAGAGATGTTTCATTCTTTGTATGTTCAGCTTTAACACTTTTTTTTTTTTTGCTCTAAGTCTATAGACAGTATTATTTGTGTTGTCAAAATACTCACTGGCAAACATCAGAAATATTTATAAATTAGTTCTGTTTAGCATTTTCCTCTTTAACTTTAGAGAGCCTTTCCTGTCTCTCTGTCCTTACATACATCTTTAGGACCTGACAGAATGTTTATATTGTAAGAGTCTGAGGCATGGAACTGAAGTAGAATTTATGCATTGATAACTTACTAATTGGGTATTCAATATATTATAATTAGTAAGTTTTTCATAAGATTGAGTAATGCATAGCATGCCAATTTTATAGCATAACCTAATGAGTATTTGACATTAATTTATAAAGTGTAATTCACATTAACATACCCTGCCATATTACTGTTCTAACAGTGAGCTAAGAAACTATATACTAAGAATCAAGCAAAACAGTTTCAAAGTTTACATCATTTTTTTAAATCTGTTTAGTCAACATTTTTCTATCTCAACTAAATTTAATATGTGTTCATAGTCAAAGGCCTTATTTACTATATGAATATGGCCCATGTGTATACATCTATGTTTTCTTGCTTTTTATATATCCACCTAAATTCTTGCTTATTATGGATTACTCATCCTGTGTGTTGATGCATTTTTGGCAAAAATTATTCTGTTACTCTTGTCTCAGTGGGTCATTACCATGAGATTTCATAATATTTTTCATTTGTTCTTTTGTGGAATTGTGCATTGCCTTCATTTTTTAAGTTTAAACTTTATAACTCGCAACATCTCAAGTGCACAGTACACCAAATTCAGTTTAATGAGAAAATGTAACCTTTTTTACCCTATGAAAGCTCTCCAAAACTCTTTGATTTCATATAATATTCCCTCTTTCCCCTATAGCCTTGAAGTAAAAACCCTTGTTATTAATGTTGGTTTAGTCATAGATGTAACTGAAATTTTGACTCTAGCATTTTTTTAATTCCACATATGGGATCTTTCCCCTTTAACCCCTTTGATGAAAATTTAAAATATATGCAGTCAGAAAAATAATATTAAGGAATGATATCTGGTGCTGCACAGGCTGAAAGGGGCAAAGTGTTATTGTTTAATGAATAAACAAGAATGCATAGTTGTTCTATCGGTCTGTTTTACTCTTTTGTGTGCACAATACACAGAGTCAATGTACCGAGATATCAGTATTTAGAAGGTATTATCTGAACCTCACATCCTCTCTGAGGCCAGTTTTACCCATTGTAGCTGTATGACATACGTCATCAGGTTCAAAAGTAATAGTCCCCTTTCCAACTTCTACATGTGAGGTGTGCTTGACAGTTTAAAATTAAACAGTAACATTTTGAAATATATTCTAAATTTTAAGTCATTTATTATGTGTGGAAGTTCATTCATAAGATTGTGGATATAATGAGCTCTGCAAATAACTAAATATCTCTACATAAATTAAAATATGTAGAAAATAGTATGTTGCTGGATTTGCAGAAATACAGACACTTAAGGAGTATCAAGTGACTCTCATAGTTTGTTGAAACATGAAAAGATCCACAGTGGCACAGATATTTCTCTGGTGATTTCCAAAGACAACAGTATTTCTTTAAAAGATAGTGGGTTTACTGTGTTTAATGATCCCCAGTGCAGTTGGGAGATGTTACCCTCTGGAGATTTTGAAGGGATTTGATTTTTTGATGCCTAGGTACTATTGAGAAAGTACAGATATTGAAGGAGTGTATGAAAAAATCCATTTGAAAGATCAATTTCACAAGTATTTTGTAAAAGCATCAGACAAGAGTCTCACTTGACACAAAATATAGAAGTTCTTTGTCAAAACTTTGTCAACACACTCGATCTTGTGGACAAAAATATAGATTGGAAGTTAGAGGATGTGATGTGTTGGCAAAGCACTGAATAACGCCATGATTGAGGTCAACAATAAACTCTGAGATCCTTGCAAAACCTACTGCTGATATGATTCCTGACATGAATAAACAGTTTGACCACAGCTCTGCTGGGATGAAAATCTGTATCATGACATGGGTAATAAATTAGTTTATGAACTATTCAATAGAGGATTATAAACTATTAGCCAAGCACTTATGAAAACCCTCTCTCATAAACCATTCCATAATCCAAGCAGACAGTTTTCTGTCAGTCCAAATGGATGCCTTTATGGTGTACAGGTATGCCTAGGAGAATTGTTCTGTGTTATCAGTGGTGACAGTCATGCCTGTGTTATAAGGATGTAACATTTATCAACAGTCAGAGTTCTGCAAAGAATACGGGCACACCTGGCAGTTCTCCAAATGCCCAGACGAACTGATCTATATAGCTGACTGCAGTGGAGTATGAGCCAAGCTGAAGTTGTTTGGGTTATTCAAATCCTATGGTTAAGAAATATCGTCATTGCATGCACAAATTTAAAAGAATTAAAATACAATAATATTCTATTTTCTTTTTAAACATACTCATTGTAACTATTGCTTACTATTTGATAGTTTCAAAGATTTTTGCATTTAGGGGACTTAGAAAGTCTCCAAAACATAACTGTGATCCTTATGATTATTTTACTGTTAATATGCTGAAGAGAGGATAAGAAAGCTTTTCTGCCACCACATGGAACCACCCAACATTTGTTTATCTTTTATCATTGATATTTCAGAGGTTAGAACTGAAGATTTAACTTAAGAATTAGATTTGCTTTTCAAAATAAATAAATTATCTACAATTCCAGTGAGTATTGATAAGCAAAGTGTTTCCGAAAGGGTCATTGGAGTAATCATTCACTAATGATAAAGGGGAAACATTAGGATTTAAAATGTGTTTCTTCTGATCATTTCTAATGATCTACTGACTACTTAGTGATATAATCCTGAGACCAAACTAAAGGAAGTGTTAGTTATAATAATAATAATAGTAATAATAATAATAAAATACCCAAAATGAAAATGTGCATTGACTAGTTTTCAATCAGAAAATTGATCTATTAATTTTGAGACCTATTTTAAACTATGGCTTATATATCTCTATAAGGCTTTACAGGCATTCCACCATGGAGTAGTCATTAGAAGTATTTCTAAATTCAGAGAATATGGGTTCAAAGCTCTACCAATCACCATGTTTGTATGTGTGACTCAAGGCAATCTATTAGTGCTTCCCTAATCTTCACTTTGAAAGTTGTCATAATACATTTTTTTTTCTAAAAGGAAAATGAGTTAATATGTCTAACATAGACTAGCACACAGCATATACTGAATGCTGGGAAATTGTCAGCTATTAATATTTCAAGCATTTTATTAGCTTAAAGGCCACCTTCACACCCACCTTTTATCCTCATTCTGATTTGTGTTCCTTGTGCTGATGACACCTGTTCTCTCGTCCACCAGTGAGTCAGTGAGGTGCTGTCTGTAGTGCTACCGTGCATGCATGTCCAGGACGCCCAGAGTTTAAGTTCCTCTGCCTCAGCAAAAAGTGTACTGTGTGTAGGGCAGCTTTGCCTTGAAATGTGCATTTACTAATCCCTCTCTTTTCTCTGGGAACCCTCCTATGGAGCAGAGGAGGATCCTTGTGCCTTTCCTGTTGACTATCAGAGAAACGAACAAAGGTTATGCTCACTGATTTGGTTGGCTTAACGGTTTTGCCTTCTTAAAAGTATGAATCTGATCAATAAGTGACTTATGCCTCATTTATGAAGATAATGATGCTATGTTCGATATTTTCATATTTACGTATTTGTGGTTCCATGACAGAATACCATAGGTTTAGCAACTTATAAACTATTAGCATTCTGACATATCAGAGGGACAAGATATTTCTGTTAATTTATATATAATTCTATTCATGAGGTCCTAAAACCTTACAGAAACCCAGTATCCCAATGCTATCCCTTTGAAGGTTGGAGTTTGAGTATATGAATTTTGGAGGTGTGCAGACATTCAGTATATAGTAAGAGTGTTAGGATGTATGATTTGTAAAATTATTTTTAAAGCCACACCTACACAGGAAGAAAAAAATGAATGCTATATAAAGACTATGTAGGGAAGGTCACCCTGTCCCCAATTTCTACTATTAGCTCCTTTCTGTACTGGTCACAACCTTGTGTGTGTGTGTGTGTGTGTGTTTCTGTGTGTACATACATACATGCAATCATGCAATGGGGGAGGGACTGCATGCACTGTGAAGTAGTATCACAGACATACACACACACACACACACACACACACACACACACACACATTGAAACTGGAAAGAGTGCAGTATTCTTTTTGACGAGCAGTTAGACTTTTTCTCTGAGGGTGGAATTCCATTGAAATGAGCATATAAATATGTTTTCAACAAACATTGTAAAGTTTCTCTAACAGGGCAACAAAAATTAACTTTTCATGTGGTTTCTGGTAGTTACTACCTTATACACCCAGCAGCACAACACTGATAGTTGAAATTTGAGGCACAAATTTTACAACTTACATGTTTGATGTGATTCTCCTGGACACAGGAAACAGTTTTAAAACAAGAAGTTGCACTTTTATTTCTAACTTTTGATATTAATAACAATAGTCTGAGCTGCTGTTGAGTTCAAGGTCAGATGGGGTTACAAAATGAGTGCCTAGTTTTCAAAAGAATTTGTGTGTGTGTGTGTTAGTGAACATTACTCTTCTATTTCTCTAAGTAAACTCCTTAAAATGATTTTTAGAAAGTAGAAATTCAAGACATATCAACTCCTGACAGCACCTCCTATTCTCCTCCAAGTAGAAGATGAGCATCAAAGAATCTCCAGTGGGAGATGATTGAATTAGTCGCAAGCCTATCTCTTGGTAGGAAAAGCCCCTTTCTCCAACTGTAAACAGAATGCTGTCCAAAAAGGACAAAACCTGGAAGCAGGTAAGTCGACAGCCTAGCTCTGCCAAGACAGGGTAGGTAAGTCCTTCATAATTCCTGCTCTACAATCAATGTCTGTCAGAGAAGCGGGGCCAAATGACTGAAGAGCGATGCTGTAATGTATGGAGAGAAAATGGGAACTGTCTAGGCAGCCACTGGTATGTCATTTCTTAGTTTGGGAAGCTGCAGACCCTGTACTTCCTATAAAATCAGATATATTTATCCCTCTCAGGTCTCTGAGGTGATTGAAGAACAGATAGCTAGAATCTCATAATTAAATTTTGAGTTGTTTAGGAGTCAAGAGAGTGTTATACATCTAAGAAGATACTTTTAAAATTGTGTTGCGATTAGTATGAATGTTGAGTTAGATATAGAACTTTAAACTCATGGAGATGATTAGATAGTAGAATGTTAAAGTCAGGTACCAAGTACATATGGACTGGACATTGGGAATGTATGCTAAGCCATATAACACTCATAACTGTGGCCTAATTACCTCTGTTGTTTTGTATTGTATTTATTATTATAAGAGAAAGAGCCATTTGTTGGACTGAAAGGGGGAGGTGTTTGGGGGAAATAAGATATACCTTAAACTTAAAAAAAAAAGGGAAGAGGATGGGGGGTTGAGGGTGGGAGGGTGGGACTGGAGAGGGAATAGGGAGGGGACTGCGATTGAGATGTAACTTGAAGAAATAAAAAATAAAGGGAAAAAAAAGTAGAAATTCTAACTCCAAGAGTATGAATAAAACTATAAAACATTCATATTTATTTATTTATTTATTTATTTATTTATTTATTTACTTCCAGTAGTTGTTGTTGTTCTGGTTCGTTGACTATGTTGATGATTTATTTAAAATGTATGATTATTTTTTTATATTTTCACCTTCCAATATAAAAATGACTTTTGATGTTTCAAAATTATATGAACCTTTCATTAAAACATTAGTAATCCACATACTCACCGATGACTAAACTAGCTTACAGTGTAAACACTGCTTTGTGCCTGTTTATGACAAAATGCTCACAGGGGGAAAAATGAACTTAGTCATACAGATATAGCATGGGGGGAGCATGTGTTAAAATTCAATGGAATCTAAGTTGATGAACTAAGATTTTATATATTGCAACAAATTCCATGTCCAGTGGGCCCAACTGTCAAATAAAAATAATATATCTACTTACAAGGTTGTCTTTCAACACTGAACCTACACCATATCATATAAAAGGATATTTAAAACATCCTTCCTTCCTCTGTCCCTTTCACTGGTCAGGTTGATTCTCTGATATGAAGCATGGAGTGTTAATAAAAGAGTTCATAGTTAAACCCAGTCAACCACTAGCTCTGACCTCCCATAATTTGCAAAATATTTTTGTATCCTTAATGAAGGCATCCATTTACATAAGCCACAGTGTCCTGCTGGGTGAGTCATTGGCATTAGGCAGGTTCACCTTTACAGAATTAATGAAGCTCCACTTTGTTCTGTGTAACATCTAAGTGGGCAGATGTGAGGCTTTCTGATTCCAACTTTCTCAAAATAAAGAAGCTATTAGCAACTTTATCAATATATGTCTGGTCCAGTGTTAAATCTTTATTTCCTAAGACCTCTAAATCCCTAATATACATAAAGTTAATAGTTCAGCTTGATGACTTATTTTTGAATATGTAGCTTTCTACTAAGAGAATGGACAAGTTGTTCATACTGTTTACAATGACAGTATTTTTCAAAAGTGAGAATTTTTTTCTGCTCAAATAATAGTCTAAGTTATATACTGCTTTTTTTTTCCAGTATTTTCCCGTTTGTATTACTAAAGGCTCATACACTGTGCTAGAAGAGAGTGGGCAACCAGGAATGGCACTCTGACATACCTGGGCTGGAACTCTGAGTAATTGAAATCTTTTTGGAGTAATCAAAGGCTCCTACACATTTTTAGACTCTAACATTTTAAAAATAAACATGCTTAAGGACTAGATTTTACTGGTTATACTCTGGTAGGGAGTAT
This sequence comes from Lophiomys imhausi, assembly GCA_907164525.1. Classification (NCBI taxonomy): domain Eukaryota; kingdom Metazoa; phylum Chordata; class Mammalia; order Rodentia; family Muridae; genus Lophiomys; species Lophiomys imhausi. Next base: position 1,299,535 of record CAJQZJ010032944.1, on the reverse strand, counting down.
GCTACATGTTCAGGTGAGATTTTTGTCTACTTGACCCAAAATATAATCTTCAGAACTAGGAAAATTCATCTGAAGACTTGCCTCTACCAGATTAGCCTTGGGCATGTATGGGACATGTTCTTGGTTGTTGACCGCTGTGGGAATGACCTGCAGAGCCAGCCCAATAAGGTGAACCTGAGTTGTCTAAGAAGACAATCTGAACAAGTCATGGAAAGATCAAGGCAGTACTTATTTCGTGGTCCAACTTGGTGAACCAATGAGTTTCATTGGAGTTACTTTCAGGAATATGGATGAGGGGCTACATGCAGGAACAGAGCTGACTCAAAGACAGCTGCATCACGAAAGCCCAACCCAGCATGGGTGACAGCTCACAAAGCTGGGAACCTGGTTCACACTGCATAGCCTACAGGCAGCTCAAAATACTGGAGAGTCCTTTTCAGGCGGCTCAGGTGGTGCAAACCTCTTCTAAGCAGCTGTTCTTGAATCAGAGGCTTCTTTGCAGTTTTTGTCCTCTGAGAGTGCCCTTTGCCACTCAGCTTCCTTCCTTCTGGGAGAGACTCTCAGGTGTTTTATTTCTTACTCTAGCAGGGAGGAGGCTATTGAAAAATGTCAGTTTCAGGAACTTCCAGAAGCTATCTTGACCTGTTAACCTTCTTGCTTAAGGAGGTAAGCAAGAAGGTAATTCTATTGTCATACAATGAAATGTTTTATTGTCAGAGGAAACTGTCACACAACAAACAGGTATATAATTAATAAAGGCAATATAATGAGTCTGTGTGAAAGATTATCGGGACACAGAGAAGAATTTATACCATAAGTGGAATAATGGGCATGCATATGGCATATTATAGGAACATAGAGAAGAGCACATAGCACATTCACAGGGTAGAGGCTGACAGAATGTCCTCCCATAGAAAGAAACAGCTTGGCAAAATATTAAAGAATGCATGCATTATGTATACACTGAATCATAGTATTTTACTGAAAATATGGCCAGATTTGTTTTCTTATTATACTTTATGTCAGCTTTATACTAGAAAATCATATTAAGAAGTACATTTTAATTAATAAAGTTCCCTTTTAAACAAAATGATGATATTAGTACATCATTTAAAATGGAAAATTCTATGGTTTTTATGTAAGAAATATTGAATATATTCTTAATGCTTGGAGGAATTCTAAATACTTGAATGAAGAACACTACCCAGTAAGTGATCAAAAACCAATTATTGAATTTGTTAGTTTGAAATAGGCTGAAAGCCAACTACAAGCATATTGTTTTAAATTGAGGGAAAGGTGGTAGAAATGATAAGTTCCTACACACAACAGGCACCATCAAATGATTTCTAAAGGATTCAGTCCTCCAAAGATGTTTATTGACATTGGACAAAGGAAAGATGTTTTATATTCAAATGACTTAAGGTAATATAAATTGAAATAAAATTAGAGAAATGTTCTTCTTACAAGACTTCTTAGAACTGTCAGTATATGACGCCATAGTTTCCTTGAATTATTATCAGGGAAATTGATGCCTTTTTTTTTAGACTGCCTGATAAGGCATTCTGCCATGAGACATATAGGAGAAAATTAGGTAAGGGAGTTACACATGGAATTGACATCAAGTTCCTGTAAATATGACTTAAAACAGATCATTCTCTATTACGAAATTGAAATTCATTCTTGGGCCTCAATTCCACTTGATTGAAAAGATCTTGGTAATCTCAATGACTGGTGGCATCAATAAGGGAATGTTCTCTTCCCTATACCTCAGTGCAGCATGAGAGCCCTGGGCAGCTTGTGAGATCACGGTGTTAGAAGACATATGGTTCTCATCTGGTAACTATCCACACAGCTACCATCTGTGGTTTATACGGATTCATCTGGTTTTCAGTTTTGTTATTATTCTTTGAGATATCTGACTTTTCCAGCTGTCTACTCAGCTACCCATTCACATTACATCTAAGTCAGAGTCCCCCGTTTTCATTCAGAAACTCTTTCAGTCCAGCTAGCAATTTATTAGTAGATGTCTAGGCCTTTTTGAAACTATGGAAAGATAAGTCATTTCTACTACATCACAGTAGTTGGTAGGGCCCTTCTTCAGGCTGTCTAAAGCTATCTGCCTTGAAAACTTCAACCATGTCAAGAATACAAGGACCTGCCTATAAGGATATGTAAGAATCCAAGTAGGAAATCTCCATCATAGCCTCTGCTCCAGTTTGCATGGCATCAAGTCCTCCAACCCCTTAAGAAAAGCTGTGTGACAGTGGAGTTGGGATGTGATGGGTAACTGATATTAACAGGTCTGTATTCAATCGTTCCCAGATGAGATATTATCACAACAGCTGGCAAGGAAGGTCTATCTGAAGGATAGTATATGTATATATATGTATATATATATATATATATACATATATATACTACCTATCACTTTAAGGAATCATACCCATCACATTTTAAAATCTTTCTGTTTACATTTTGTGTTTAGAAAGTTCTGAATTTTCATCTGCCAGTTCATAAAATTGAATTTACACAACTATGTTTACAAGTATCCAGTGAACTTTTTGAAAATGTAGTGATCTTGCCCTGACATAAATAATGTTAGTAAAAAAGAAAAGCCTAATGCATGCTAACAAATTATGCAGTCACAAAATTAGGAAGATATCTTCAAGTATGTATCTTTGTAACTAAGCAATACTAATTTCCTTCATTAGTATTTTTTGGACAAAGCAACAAAATGGTATAAAACAGCTAAATGAGACAATGAGGCATTTTTTTAGTCTCTTCAAAGAGCTGTGTGGTGGTTTGAATGAGAATGACTCTAATAGGCAAATATGTCTGAAGACTCAGTTCTCATCAATGGAACTGTTTGGGAAGGACTAGAAGGTGTGAAGTTGTTGGTGGAGGTATGTCACATAGCTGGGCCTTGAGGTTTAAGACTTGGGCCATTCCCAGAGTTCTCTCTTTGTGTCCTACTTGTGGATCAAGATACGAACTTTCAGCTTTTAGTTTCTACTGTCATGACTTTGATCTGCCATCATGTACTCTAACTCTCTGCAACTATAAGCCCAATTAGATGTTTTATTTTATAAGTTGCCTTGCTCATTTTACCCCAGAGCTATAGAAAAATAACTAATACAAAGTAGGTTAAAAATTAGGCCAAGATAGCATAATATTTGTATCTACATGAAGTAGAACTTGGTGACAACATAGTAGAATAAGAAGCTACATTGTCTCTAATCTGCCAAGCATCTCTATATAGTATTGAATTTAAGTACATATTTATGATATTTAATCTTAGTAATTAATGTAATTGGACTGTGAACTGCCAAGGTTAGTAAAAAAGACCCAAGAGAATATGTAAAGACATTTTCAGGGACATAAAGTAAGGGGAAAAGACCTAATATGAATGTCATGTCATCACCCAGTACATACGGAGTGGGATGAAATAGAAAGGAAGTCTGTAATTACACTTTTGTTCTTCCTTCCTGGTTGCCATAGGGTGATCAGTTTTGTCTGCCATGGTCATTCCACCATGATGTTCTTCCAGCCAACCATGGACTGAGTGTCAAAATAAATATATATTTTGGGCCAGAATAAATATTTTTTTTCTTTTCAACTGGTGTTCCAGAGGGGAAAATATAACAATGCATAATTATTACTTATTGTGAGGACAGACTGTGATCACAATGTTGATGTGATTTATCCAGATTTCTAAAGCTATAAGACAGTATCACTTACAGCATTATCTTTTGTCCACAAAGCCTGTGAACCTTTCTGTTAACTTCTTCAGCAGAGATACATTCTCTACTAAGAAATAGGAAGTCATAAGTCACACTAGAAACTAGGTAATTCAGTAAAAAATTCAGAAACTAGGTAATTCAGTAATTTCTTATTTTCTGTAATTGACGGTGTTGGGTGCTGGACAATCACGTGTGCTTCTTCCTCATTGATGTTTGTCTTTGTGGGATCCTGTGTGCCCATGTTTGCTTTGTTACATCAGCCTATGAATATCCTCCCCATCCATCCCCTAATTCCTCAAGGTGCCTTGGGAACTGTCTTGCAAGGACTTTTTTACTCAAATAATAGAGCGCTTAGAAGTTCTGAGTCAAGTTAACTACCTAAATAGCAGTGAAGAGTGTTTCTCATGGGAATATTGACACCAAACACCATAATTCTTTCTGAGCCACCAAGAGAAGGCATCAATCCTTCAGATATCAAGTATCCATGAATCCCCAGCGTTTTGTAGGGTAGACCAGCAGGAACCCTCACATCCCCAAGGGCAGGTCATCGTGTCTCTTTCCTCTTTAGTCTACCTAAAGTACCTAGAACAATGCATAACACATCTTCCCCATATAAAAACTATCAAATCCATTCTAATCAAAGGGGAAAGGGAATAAAAGTGACTTTTCTGCATTTCCTAACTCTACTTGGACTTTCAAGGTTATAATACGCTACAGATATAATTCATTGCGTCTTCTGGCTGAACTTCAAGTTTTGTTTGAATCCAAGCTTATTAATTAATTAATGGTGAACCTGGATGTTCTGTTCTGACATTCATATTCTAAACCCTGCTCTCAACATGTTGAGGGTTTTGTGAGTTTTCATGTGTACATTTTTTTCTATGACTACATATAGCAAGATATAAGGGGTAGTGAACTTCTGCAATGGGGAGATTCAGCCCATTGTCTAACTTATTTACCCACTTGGAGTCTGCTAGCCTGTCTTATCAGATTTCTATCTTCATGCTAAGATTTACTGGAGTTCTTACTGCTGTATATATCTCATGTGAAATACCTAAAAGTTGTACTATGCCTGTAAATTTCTCTAGGCCCCCAAAGTAAGCATATGGCCATTTTCAATTGTTTGGACTTCAGCCAGCCAATGACATTACTTTCTGGTCTCAGGATAGTTTTTCTTCCTGCCACTAGATGTCAGGAACAATAAGAGTCAGCTTACATCTGCTTCATCAGAAAAGAAACATGCTCCAGCACTAGGTCATTCAGTCTTTCTAGGGACTGACATTCAATGTATTAATATTTGAGAGCCTGTAGTGTTTATGAGATATAGGTTCAAGGAATAAGGACGAAGAAGGAAATAATGCACATAGGAACATAACTACTCTGAAGAAGGAGACATAGAATTAAGCATTACATACAGATAATAATGAGGTGGAATGCAAACAGAAAGTAGGTAATATTCAGAGAGGAAGCTTTGGGTAATAATAAAAATACAAAGAAGAGCCTGCTTTGAAAGACAAATGTAAAAGAAAAAAAAAAGTGCTGTTTTGTGGGCCTGGTTCCTGATGTAGACATCTAGGACAGTGGGGTTTTTTTTTGTTTTGTTTTTTGTTTTTTTTTGTGGGGGGGGGGGGGGGGGGGGGGGGGGGGGGCATTTCTGTGTAAGCAGATGCAGACAGTCTTAGAAGGAGGGCAGCCTTGAAACTGACATGAAGTTCTGATGATCCTGACAAGAAGAGGGGACACCAGGAACGCAACATAATGGAGAAGACATCTCTCACTTGGTGAAGCATCTCTGACCTCCAAGCAGATGAGAGACCCTATCCCAAGTGACCCAGCTCAAAACTCTTTCTTTTTCCCCTACTTAGTGGCATTCAAACATCCTTCTTGAGCCCTCCTTTTACTTAGCTTCTTTGGGTCTGTGGATGAGGGGGATGGTACTGGGTAAGAGGTATAAGGGAAGTGGGCAGGAGGATAGGACAGGGAGGCAAGGGAGGAAGTAGGGTTGTCACTGGGATATAAAATAAGCAAATAAATACATTAATTCCAAAAAGTCTCTGTTGTTGAGGAAAGGGACACAAAGTCCCTCAGTGGGTTGCCTGAGGGCAGGGTGCAGACCTGTAGTCTTTAAGGGAAGAAGGTAATGAGTGGATTGAGTAGGTCGATAGTTGTTATTCTTCAACAGCTTATCACAGAAGAACATCCGAATGGTGCAGTTTAACTGTCAAAGAAGCTAGGGGTAGGAAAGTAGACCAAAATTCCAGGGAAGAACTGTAGACACTTATTAAATCAACCATTGCTCAGTTAATTAAGAATGCAGAGATTTGCCGGGCGGTGGTGGCGCACGCCTTTAATCCCAGCACTTGGGAGGCAGAGGCAGGCGGATCTTTGCGAGTTCGAGGCCAGCCTGGTCTACAAAGCGAGTCCAGGACAGCCAGAGCTGTTAAACAGAGAAACCCTGTCTCGAAAAACCAAAAAAAAAAAAAAAAAAGAATGCAGACATTCATTAAAGATTATAAGTCATTTACCTCATTTATAAGTATCTATATTATTTCAAATAAAGTTTTATAAAAGCTATCTTGTCATAATGATCAAATAATAAACCCATATGTTCTCAAATAGTATGAAAATTACCCAGTGAAGGAAATAATTTGTTCTTTTGAATACTTGTCTCTGTTTCTCATTAGGATAAATATCAAAGGTGTTCTAACCTTTATAACATATGACATTCACTAGATATAAGAAAAAGAACATTGCTTGCTGCATGTTATTATTAGATCCTATATTTTTTCAAATAATAAAATCAAAAAAGAAAGAAATAGAAGTTATGCCTAGGTGTTTTGTCAGCATTATTGTGTATTTGAATATATATTACTTCAAAAAGAAGTGGTCACTATTACACTATAATACTTTTTTCTGAAATTTTATGTGTAGAGACACTGGAAACTTGGAAGCTGCAGAGAATACCACTGAGATGAAATATTAAATTAAGTAACTTTATAAGCATTTTGCTATTGAAAATGTCTATCCATTTTAGATATTCAGTTCAACAGTTCCCAAACTATGGATGTTTGAAGACAACTTTTCCTAAAATAAAAAGGCTAAACAAATGGACTGTGGGTCTTGGGAGACAAATTTTCTTGAGGTTTCTCTGTGCTTCTAACAGGGGCTGGTGAGAAGGTCCTCACAGAATTTTGTTGTTCCTTTATTTAAAAAAAAACATATACTTACTTTTCATCTCTTTGAAAATGTATTAAAAATTAAAAGGTATGCATAATATATCAAAACTTGCTAAGCAAGAAAATATCTATATGCAGTTAGAAAAAAAATATGATTTGTTGTAAGTGCCAATGGGACTCACCAACCACTCTGTAATAAGCTGTAGACTCTTTAAATACTTCTTTTCTTATATAAGTGTGACCCTTTTCTTTTAATTTATGTGGCCAAATGATTATGTGTTAGTGTTTTGTTCGCATAGAAAATGAAGTGTGAATAATGATATGAAACTGTATATACCAGACAATAAGAAAGTTGTGAGTTAATGAAGAAATGAAATATACAAAAAGAAACTAGAGAGGGCTAACTGTATTACCCAATATCTATATGCAGCTCTCTCTCCCCTTCCCTCCCCTCTCCCCTCTTCCCTCTCCCTCCTCTTAATCTTTTCTCTCTTTGCTTTTTCTTACTCCCTCTCCATCCTATTACCTTGGCAAAAATGCACAGATAACTTCCTACCAAAAATTTGAGTCCTTTATACTGATTACTTTTCTGTTAATAAAATACACTGAAAAGATGCAAGTTTGGGAGGAAAGGGTTTATTTCCACTTATTCCCATGTCCCAGAGGGGTTGGGATGGAAGGCATAGGGAATGAAGCTGGTCAACCACATTTCTTTCACACACAAGTAGCTAAAAAAGAGAACTGTCATTACGTATCAATTACGCTTAAAATGTGTTTTTAAAGTAGATAGTCATTGAATTTATATTTGTGTCACACTCTTGCCCTTATGTTTGTGGATCAAGCCCATTTGGTGCTGAAAGTACCTGCTTCAGACTAAATGTCTCCCAAATATCCCAAGCTACAGATTGGAAGAATTCAAGGGAAGGTAGTTTTACCAGCAGGGAAATCTCCTCAGGATATCATGCAAGCATAGTTTGAACAATGAGAACCTGGGAGATGTGTTCATAAATCTTACAAATATTGAGGTCTCAGGAAAGAAGCCGTTAATAAAACTGAAACTTCTCTGGATTTAATCCTGGGAAATGCACAGTGAGTGATCTGCAGCTGCTTGTGGTATTGCTCCACTGCTTCTGTTCAGCTGAGGAAAGTTTCTTTCAGAAGTTACTGCCCAACCCCTTCTCCTGAAGTCTGGGCTATCAAGGGAAATAAAACTCCCATAATTCCCTAGAAATGTTTTCTCTTTTCATTAGGAGATAATTATTGATTCAGAAATAAAGAAGTTCTGTAAACGCTGTAGGAGACAAACTCCTCAAGAAAAGATGAAAGGAGACTAAGTTATTATAGACAGCATCACATAGATGTTAGTCTCCGTATATTAAAGCAAGAATTCTCTTATTTTTAAAATAAAGCACCATTAGTGGAAGTTGGAGGAAATCAGAAGTGGATGAGAATATGATACAATCAAGAACTGCCTTTTTATGGATAGAAAGTTTAGTGGAGAAGATAAATTACTAGACTAAGTTCTAGCTGCAAGAAAATTGAGCAGTTACATAAATAATTAGAGGGTCACCAATATGTTGTAAAAATTTTACAAGAGTTTTTTTGTCAGCCATTTAAAATATCATTGCAAGTATAATAATTTGATTTTGAGTATTCTTTTCCTAGAAAGACTTTGTGCAAATATTTTTTGAGTGCTAGCAACTCAAGGAGACATAAAACTTCATCATAATACTCAAGTATGTTTTCTACACCTTTCCACTCTTACCCTCTTTAGACTGTTTTAGGTGTTGCAATTTCTAAATTTCTACTTATATTTGGAAATCTTCGATTTGTTTCAAGTACCTCACTTCAACTTCTATTATTTTTTTCATATGTATGTTCTGGTCAGGCCTTGATTTCTTTTTTTCAATTTAAATACTTGAAGAAAATTCTCTCTCTCTCTCTCTCTCTCTCTCTCCTTCCCTCTCTACCTCATCCTCTCCCCCTTCCTGCCACTCTGTGTGTGTGTGTGTGTGTGTGTGTGTATTTGGATGGGGATGAAACTCATGGCCTTGAACATGCGAGGAAAGTGCTCTACCACTGAATTTCATGTCAAGCCCCCTCTTCCTATATGTTTGTTCATTCCTTCTAAACTCCTATCAGATAAATTTAAAGGTATTAAGTTTGCCTCCACCACTGTCCTCTATCCATTCTTCTTCTGGTGTTTGTTCTACATATGGTCAATCAAATGTCTCAACACCCCTTCAAAATGTTAGGCAAAATATTTATTTACAGTTTTGCATTTTCTCATCAACAACGTCAATAGTTCAAGTTAGAAACTGCATTTAATTTTCTTTATCTGCATTAAGTTCCATAGTCTCAATGATTATGACCAAATAATTTTTGCTCACAAACTGGAAAATGGGTATTTCTATAGATTGAGGCATGCTGCATTATAAAAGGGAAAGAGTAGAGATGCTTTAGCATACAACACATGTATGAACGTTTTTAGGCTGGAAAGATGGCCTAGTGGGTGATATATAAGTGTGAGAGATGCAGTTCCATCCCAAGTACTCATTTTTAAAAAGCCCAGTGGTTGAAGCTACCTACCTGTAGTCTCAGGGATCATTAGAGTAAGCTGGCTAATGGAATCAGCAAGCTCTGGGTTTAGTGAGCTTCTTTTCCTCAACAAATAAACTAGAGAGCAGTTAAAGATGATACCCAACATGAATCACTGAACACACACATATGTATGCATACCCAGACAGGTGCACCCAAACACACCATACACGGATTGCATACATAGTCACTCAAAAAAAGTACTGTGGGATTATGTCTCCTAGTAGTATCACAACCAGATACTTTAAAGTATCATCAACATGATCACCCAAATGTGTGCTAAAAAAGGTTGACACCCTTGAACTTGCCAAAGTGAATGGAGAAAATCCACAAGGTCTCAACTCTACAGAAAGAACCATTAAGTGACTGAGGGAAGCTGGATACGAGAGAGATGGCCTACCTAAGGGAGAAGCACATCAATTGGGTGTGCAGTGACATATGGTCAACCCTAAAACATATATACAGTGACATTTTACAGACAGAGCAGTATATATTTAGGAATATATACTATGTATATATAGATATATGTATATGCATGCAACAATAGTGAAATAAAGAGGTCATGAATTTGAAGGAGAGCTAGGAGGGCTATATGGGTGGGTTTGGAGTAAGGAAAGGGAAGGAAAAATGTTGCAATTCAATTATAAACAAATTCAAAAATAAGATTTAAAAATGGAATAAATGTGAATTTGACTATTCCTAACACATAAACTGTCTTCTGAAAACCACTTAAAAATGCAATTTAGAAAATGCTCCTCAACTCCCAAATGTCTGAGGTAAATTCTGCTTTGTTTGTTTGTTTGTTTTTGTTTCTGCTTTTTCCTTCTTAGTTTCTCCAAGTCTGCCAACCCTTCAACTCTCTGCCATGTTGTAAGGAGAAGAATGGAGTTGTTGGAATTCTCTAGTTTCGTGTCTGCTCACACCTACAGGCACCAAAATGAACAGTGGGGCAGATCTGTGAGAGTCCATACTGTCGCCTAATCCAGCAGGCCTCTGTATTGCAAATATGAGCAAGGCCCAACAGAGGGCCAGAGGCTGACTTGATAGCTAACAGAAGGAATCCATTCGCCAGACACAAAGTTATCCTCAGTACCTCCCACTAGGAGAGAGAGGGCTTCTGTTCCCTTGTGCTGCTGGATGACCCAAAGTGGAGCTCTGTCTTTACCTAGAAGTGTGTAATGCTTTATCCCAAAGTCACACCTACTTTCATTAGCTTTCCGTGTAGGCAGCTCACCCAGTACATTAGAAGAGTCAAAGATCAAGCTGGCAAACACAGCTAACAGTTCCAGGAAGAACATGCATCTAACCCGTCCTGCGGGAGAAAATGACTCTCTAGGAGTGTTCTGTCTCCCTCCACCCCAGTTTCCACACCAAGAGGTGTGGTCTCACAGCACAGCATAGTTGTCTGGAAGAATTAGGCTTCCAGCACCCAGAGAAACTCCTCAGTTTCCCAACGATGTGATTTTCTGTAGTTTTGGCATTTCCCTGGGCTTTGGTTTTGTGTTTCTGTAGATCATCTCAGAACCTTCTACTGAATGTAAGCAGTGTTAATATCCTCATGCCACCATAGCAAAATACTAGCCTGAGCCTCAGTGCCTCAACAACAAAAAGCCCTCCCCCAACCCCTCACAGCTCTGCAGACTAGAAGTTCTATGTCATGGAATGAAGAGGGCTGGGTTATTGTCCATTCCCCAAGCTCAGTTGTGAGAAATCACTCTGCTTTTATGTGGTTATGTTACCTTTGTATCTGCCTCCTAATCCTTTTCTCAAGAGGGTATGAGCTACACTGGATTTTTACTCCTCCCCTACCCAATAATTCCTTTTGCACTAATTACCTCCTTAAAGACAGTGTCTCCAAAGAGGTACATTCCAAAGTACAAGAGATTGGGATTTCTATATAAATGTAGGGGAAATTTGAGCAAGATGATGTCTCTTAAAAGAAAAGCCTCTAGAGAAGGTTGTCTAGAGTGAGCCTTATCCTAGTGTGGATTTCATTACTAATTGAAACAAACAGCTTCCTGGCCAAGTTTATAGCTGTGTTTCCTGTTTGTCTGGTTCCTTATCCATGATTCCCCATTAGTTCTCTCCATCCCTATAAGATTAGCCAGGGGAAATGGAAATAAAATGAGCAATCAGCTACTGAGTCTGCCATGACCCAGACAGAACTCCCTCAGGGACACTACTCCAACTGGAATAGTCTCTTCCTCCACAGTTATTCCTTCTTTCTTATGATCTATTCTTAACCCTGCAGCCACAGTGATTGTTTAAAGAATCCATCCCCATCAGCTTGGGATTTGAATTGTAGATTCCTAGAAATATTACTCATTTTCCCCCCAAGAATATTCCTCAATAGGCCATCTCTTTTGAAGGGGGAAAAAACCCTCTGGAAAATCCAAAATAATGCAAATGCCTTTAATTCACACACATAAATAATATTCCTTGAAAGTTATGAGCAAGCAACTAAGGAAGATGAACAACATACTCCATCTTCTATAGAAGCTGCTAAGATAGAGGTTTCTCTGTGAATCTTTACAACTAACCCTACCAAATGGATCATTTTGCATTCTGAGATGCAGATTACCTCCAAGTCCTTATAGTAACCTCCAACTCAGCATCTTTTTCCAGAAATACAGATGGTCAGGATGAAAGTTAGCCTTCAAATTTAAGAAGAATTTGAAGCTGAGGGGAATTCCTAAACTAGGATTTCAGAGTGGCTTTTTCCCCTACAGACCATTCCAGGAAGTGACTGCAAGGGCTATCAAGAAAAGGAAAGTCTTTTTTTTTTAATTCACCCAACTCACTTAGGTTACTTTAAAAGTGCTCAGGAGATTCGTATGACTGCAACGGGAGAATGCCTTCAGATGGCACCATCATTGTTCCTTAGTAGACAGTGCAGAAAGGTGCATAGCTGTGACTCTTGCCTCCTCAGAAGCTCTTGAGTACAGGTAGGTAGGGCTCTCTGATATCCATAACCACATCAAGAATTATAGTGATTCTCCATAGACCCCTGGGGGAAGACAACAGACCATCTAAATGCAGAGGGTTACTTTCTCAAGAGGGAACTCTCCGTAGCAAATGATGATTTGAAAGTCTGACAACCCTCTTATAAGATGTTCAGCATCCCAGCACTGGGTAAATTTAGGGCATTCAAATTTGTTCTTCTCCTGCTGATGAAGGAGACAATGGAGGAGGATTTGTGGCCGTCCAAGATACTCTCAGCAAGAGAGGGTCCAACAAAATAAGGAGTCAAGAGGAGGTTATAGGACAAAGAGAGGAAGAGAAGAGAAATGTCTCATACTCATCATTGAGTCTGGGATAACCTGACCTTAAGCAAAGACAGAATAAACCTGGTTCAGGATTCATCCAGGCAGAAAACACCCTAGACACAATACCGTGTATTAATAAAGATTGCAATTGAGCAAATCTGGTGGTTTCTATGCTTTAGAATCACTTGGAGTCTAAAAGAGAAACAGAAGTTTTTGTCAAGTGAGACACTGAGAGTAAAAGTTGGTGTGCAGTTCAGTTTTCAACTCCAGAGTTATCCAAGTGACCAAGTCATCTTTATCTCTGACTTATTTCAGTCTCTTCATTAATATGTAGTAGTAACAGCACTTATTTGTGGAGCCAAGTTGCTTTAGATTTACAGCTTTCTATATAAGGCACGAAACTATGAACATATTATTTATGCCTATGCATCCCAGTATTAGGTAATCAGGAATAATCACACATACATCCAGCAAAGAAAGAAAATTGACTCCAGAAAATGGACTGAAGGTTGAGCAAACAGAAAGAAAAGCAAACAGCTGACCCTTCGAAGATCCCATTTTTCCAGCTATGTTGGGTTGTTTTGCAAACTTTGTAAGAAACAATATATAAGACCAGACTTTTTCTCTCTCCAAATCTCACAGTACTCTGAGTTTACTTTAAATTTAGTAAAACTAATTTGGCCTACTTGATAGGGCTCATGGAAAAATATCTTTGACCTGCTATTTTTCTGCTACGATCCTCTTCCTCTGGATTACCCTTCTCCAAGGAAGGAGGCTATGCCATGAGTTTACTACTATGGAGCAGTTCATTCTCAGTGAGCATCAGGACCCTATTGTAAGGACACACACTTGCTTTTGAATAAAGTTGTTAATGGCAGCATGTAGTCCTTGCCCCTGGTTCCACAAGTTCATGACAGTAGTCACTATAATGTTTTCCAAATACTGGCTGCCGGTTTTTCTCTGCACAGGGCACTGGCCTGCCTCTCACACTCAAGGCAGTCATCCATGCTTTGCATGGGGAAAAAGAAGAGTGTGTGAAAAGAAAGAGGAAAGTCGTGTGTGATTACTGCGTGAACGAGAGCTAGCTTATGCACTTGCCCGCTGGGAGGAGTCTGAATTGCCTGGTGTCAGTGTGGGTGCGATTTACTAAAAGTCATCTGGCGTTTTCGCAGGTACCAGGGGTTAGGCTAATCAGGATGAAGATGCAGCTACTTTAACCCACAAAAAAAATAGCATCCCACCGTTAGGAGACTGAAATAAAACTCCTTTGCTGTCAGTAGTGAGACAGGAGCTCACAGTAACAGACCCGGGTCACACAGCCAGCCATACTACACAAGGACTCCCCCCTACTGATGGCCAAGGTCTTCAGAGTTAGAAAGGAAACCTGACATCTCTCTAGTGAGGTCATTGGCCTTAAAGGAGGAGTGATTTTGTTAATTCAACTTTGAAGAAAATTGTATGGCCTGAACAAAAACTATTCACCCTAAAAATGCTCATTTCTTAAGATATTAAGTATATTGTGGCATATGTAGCATTAAAGATATGTTTATAACTACAATGAGAAAATAGTCCCACTGGGCAGGAGAAGTAGTGGAATAGTTCGGGGAATTTTGTTTTTGTTTTATACCCTTCTGTAGTGTGTAAAATCTCTTACCTTATGCAGATATTACTTTTGCAATAAAAAGAAATCAGTAATAGTCATAGGATTTCCCACCTGATATCCTTATACTTGAAAATGATCCATGTTATTAGAGTAGAATTATTTCAGAATACTCTAGGCATATTTCTACCAGGGCATGTTATGAACTGAGGAGCTGAGGTAATTGTTCCTACCTCAGGTGGACAATTCTACCTAACTGTCGGTCAACATCATTTCCACTGACAACGAAGCAGAGAATGGGTGACTACCCAGGCCACTTTACACCTCTGTCCTGGCATGCTTGAAATTGTCACGTTGCAGGCAACAAATTTTATGATTGACCTAGCAGTTATGGGCATCTATATGGGCTATTTGTTCCACATTCATCCTTCAAGATACAGTAAAATATGAGCATCTACCTGTCACTGTGATAGGTACTTAATATGTGTTTTATATAATTAAATCTCATAATGGGCTTCTGGGGCAAGAGAAAAAATTATACGAAAAATAAAAATCAGAGATGTGGTAACTTGTTCATCGTTTGGCTGCAGTCTGTACTATCTTTCTTCTTTTGAGAAATTCAGTCTTATTCAATTATTTATTATATCTATCTTTTCAAAAATTTTTGATACACAGATACTCCTCCAGGTAGATGTAAGTTTTCTGATAGCATACTCTCACAACTTAAGATTAATGTACATTTCTGAGACAGTTGTTCTTTTTCTCAAAATCCATTCCCTCCAGGAAACTTTTCCTGTCTCATTAGCCTGTATCAATTTTCTTGTTACACACTCATGGCCCTTCTCAAAGCAGTCATTTGTTTATGGAGATTTGTTATCTTTATTATTATTATTATTATTATTATTATTATTATATTTAATAGTCAATATTGTACCAGCACCAAGCACATTACATGGATAGCATCAATACATTTTACACATAATTATTAGCATATCCCACTCCAAACACGATAGAAGACCCATAGCTCTCCTATATATACTAAAGAATCATGTAATTATATAAAGAGTAGGAGAGGAGAAAGACAATTTTTCCTTATAGCAATGGTTCTCAACTTTCCTGATGCTGTGACCCTTTAATACAGTTCTTTATGTTGTGGTGACCCCCTTAGACATGAAATTATTTTTGTTGCTACTATGTTTGCCACTGTTACAAATTTTAATGTAAATATTCGATATGCAACCCACAGTTGATAACCACTGACTTATAGGCTCAAATAGTCTACCAAAGTCAGAAGATCTTTGGTTCTCTGAAACATGGGCAAGCAACTCTATCCTCAGGTCTAATTGTTGATGAAATTTTACTACACCACCCTCTGCCCTCCTATAAGATTGACCTACACTCAGCTCATTTGTCTTTTCTTAGCTTACTACCCATGCTTGGTCCTGTGGACAATCCTTTTGCCATCAGGGTTAAGTTTAGGTTTGAACATCTGAAACACACTCGAAGCCATGCCAGAGAGCACTTATTCATATTGAATAATGAGACAGATGTGAGAATGACTATTGCATTATGGGAGTGGATAAGTGACTCTCATCCCCAGTTAACCCTTCTTAATAATTGTAAGAGGTGTCACTATAATTCCTATTTTATGCTTTTGTAAATTATCTACATTTAAATAAAGAAAAAGGCATAAGCTAATAGTATCACTGGTTACAAGTTTCTTTTTTTGGTGGAGAGAGAGAGAAAGAGATTATTTTATGAATCAGGGGCATTATAAACCTTTGGGCACTGGGGAGGGGTTTTTGAGGTGAACATGTTTGAGTTGCTGTGTATCATCCTATCAGAAGAAAGGAAATGTAATACCTAATTATCCCATGGACAGTGGGGTTGGGGAAAGAGTATCAGGTAGGCTAGAGGCACAGACAAATGTCATTGGCTGAAAGCTAAAGCACTGACAAACCTCATTAGCAGGAGAAATACTTTAAGAAATCTCCAGGTGTGCAATGGGTGGGTTTTCCAGGGTTGGGCTATGTTACGCATCTTAGAGGATCTGAGGTTTCCTCAGATCAGAGGTAGGAAGGGCTTTCCACTGACAAAAGGGAGTCTGTCATATTAGCACCGAGCTTACTGGCTTTCTGGAAACTCCAGACTTCTACCTTAGCAGAAATCCCCCACAGACTCTAGTGAGATGTCATTGGTGGCTCTGACATGTGATTCTTTCTCTTCTGCAAGATGGCTGATCTCAAATGCCAGCCTGTGGAGGTGTGGTATCTCTGCCAGCTCACCATCACCATCCTGTTTGCGTCCTGTGTTGCTGGAGTCCTGGGTAATGGCTGGTCCGTGGGTGGCTCTATTCCGCATGGCCTGCAGGGTCACTTTCACCTGGTTCTTCAACCTGGCCCTGGCTGACATTACTGTCCCGTGTGTGCCCTTCTCCATATACATCAAGGTCTATGGCTGGTGGCTATCTGTTAACTTGGTCTGTAAACTCTGCATGGCCTTTCTGGCCCTCAGTTTCTTCATCAGCATCTATCTGTTGGTCCTCATCTCTGTTGATTGCTGCATCTTGGCCCTGTATCCTGTGTGGGCCAGGAACCACCAATGGGTGCAGCCAGCTACATTGCAATCTGTCTCTGTGTGTTTGCTGGCAGCTGTTCTCCATACCTGAAGTATCAAACCGCTGGGAAACCTACATGGCTGTGGACATTGTTGCTTTGACTTCCATTCAGAGAAAGAGACAGGGCAGGACTGGAGTGCGATGGTCGCTAAGTGACAGATGGCAATGGCCATCACTCATTTCCTGCTTGGCTTCCTGGTACCCTTGACTGACATCAGCATCTGGGCCTACTGCATCTGGGCCAGGCTCTGGAGGGAGGGCTGGGTGCATGCAAGGTGGCCCACGAGGCTACTGGTGGTGGTTGTTAGAGCCTTCTTCATCTTCTGCTTCCCTGTTAACCTGGTGTTCTTGATGAACTCGGTGCTGCTGACATCTCTGCAGGAGCCCCACTACCCCAAAATGCAGCTCATCTCATGGGCTTCGTTAGCTTTGGGCTGTGTCAACAGTTGCCTCAGCCCCTTCTTGTATACCTTCATTGGCTGGGATTTCCAGAAGAAACATTTCCAGCCTCTATCTTCTGCCTTGGCTAGAGTGTTTGGGGGAGAGTGTTTTATCAGTCATCCTGTCCCTGCGGCCAACACCCCAGCAGAGGGTGGAAACCTTCCAGCTCAAACTGGAAGTCTGTCTTCATAGTCTGTGAACAAACACATTAACTTCTGAGACCTGCTTCTACTTCTGGGAAGTCCTCCCAGCAATCCAGCATCGAAAGCCTGCAAGTATAGACATCCATTTCCCAAGTGTGAACTGCAAAAAAGAAAGATTACCTTTCCCCACATCTTTTGCAATTATATCTAGCCATGTGACTGAAATCTGGCCAACAGGTTGTAAGTATGCATAGTTTGTGTAACTTCCTTAAGGTGACCTTAAATGAAAGGGTTCTGTCTACCCTTCCTCAGTTTGACTAGAAATGGAATGTAATAGCCAGTTTTTGCTGTTTAACAAACTTCCCCTTTCAAGTTTAAAGGCATTAAAAAAAAAAACCCACATAGGGCTGTAGAAAAAAATAATAGTTAATTAAAAAGTTAAAAAGATATTACAACCAGTATTTATATTATCTTTAATTGATTCACGGTGTTAATCCTTAACCCACCATTATAAATGAATACACAAAGACACCAGGTGGATCTTAACAAGCCTAGGCCTGGGTTGTACAATCCTAGTCCATCTAAGCTAGCTCATAATTCTAATACCCAAATATGACCCCATATATACATACGTCCCTTTGGACTATTATTCTCCACGCTAAGCCAATGTTCCAGGCCACGTGGAAGGATCTTCTTTAATCTACCCCATGGCGTGTCCTCCTTGTTTACTCCTGGCTACAAGTTTCTTTCCTAAAAATCTCGCACCTTAAACAAATACTTTAAATTAATACATAAATTTGTAATATGTGTAGTGCAGATCTGAATATAAGTGAAAAAAATCCAAACTATTGGCAAGTGCTCAAAATTCTCCACAAAGTTTTCTTCACCAGCAATGCTTGTTCTATAAATTTTAAAATAAACATATATCTGTAAATAATTGCAATTAAGTCTCATTTTCCCCCACTGGCAATGACAGCAGTGCGCACAAGCTAGAGAGTACCTACTGCAAATGTTCGTTTCCCTTGGAGCATAGATGCTTATGTATTTAGATGGCCAGGGCATAAAGGATAGCTTGTTCTTGGCATTACTTCTGGACTAAATTAATCCACAGGGATGCTCACAAGCTAAGGAGTGTGAATCCTCGTAAACTCACAGTAAGGATTGAGATAGCATGAACATCTCTTGTGGTGAAACATTTTTCCTCATCCTAGTTATCCAATGATTTGGCCAAACAAGGATCTTGAGTCTACCCTAGAAATGGCTACATTAACAAGACTGAAACAATGGCAATATCAATTGACATGTTCCCGCAGAAGTAAATTTGTGTGGGGTTCTACCCTCTAGACATAGAACTATAGGCAAATAATGGCTGTTGGGAGAAGGAGAATTAGACTCTCCTAGGGATGAGCCCATTTACTGGTTGTCCAATACAAAGTTGTCACCTTTGAAACCACCAATAATAGCAGACTCAGCAACTGTGTGTGTGTGTGTGTGTGTGTGTGTAAATAATCAAAGAAAAAGAGGCTAGCAACTTTGGAGTAGAGGGTAGAGGGCATGACAGTGGGTAGGTAGCTGTGAGGGGCTGGAGGTGGGAAATGGAGGTGAAATTGTTATAATGCTATGCCATTAAAGCATATTTAAAAGATGCTATATTGTTTTGCCACTAACTACATTTTCAGGTTTTCGTGCTGTATGCCTGTAGAATTTATAACTAAGCATATAGCTTTCAATTTTTATAAGAATCACTCCTTTAGAAACTACAGAGCATTTTGTATTTTCTTAGTGGATGGGATGAATTATTTTTTCAACTATCATTATTTACAGTTTTCAAAAATAGACTACATTAAGTATCCAAGGAAAACAGATGCATCTGAATTCATTTCTAGTTTCTATTCTCTCATTTCTTGGCTTTATATGTATATCATTGCCTGAAGCTTTTGACATCATTTGTATATTCATCTACCAGGCAAAATGTGTGAGAGAAAGGATCTCAAAGACCAATAAATGTGCATTGAACTACTTAACTGTATCAGATAATGTAACATAAGGAAAAAATTTCTATCTTTACTGTGATGACCCACTAAAAAAAGAGACTATTTGACAGTATACTTTCCCTGCAGCAAAACAAAAGTGGATTTGGTACTGTGTTTTCATTCTGGTTTTTTTTTTAAGTATTGTTTAAACATAACAAAAAATATAAATCCAGAACAATTATCATTAAACTCTGAAAAATAACAGTAAATGCATTCATTTCAACCAGATGCCTAAGAATCTTTCAACCAGGTGTTTGCTCTTAAAAAGACCATACATCTAGTCTCTATAAACCATGTTTAAGTCATTAACCTTTTCTCCCACTTTTCAATATGCTCAACATCTTATTTTTCTTCCTATTAATTAATATGAGATAACATAGGGTTTTTTTTTCATAGAAAATCCTATATATTGTTTAGTTTTAGCAAATTACTGACTGATTTCCAAAGATGTTAAATCAGCCTGAGGTTCTCTGGGCTGTTGGATGATCTGTAAAAACTATAATTTGGAAAATTTTGGCTTCAGTCTTTTCTTGAGTCATTAACCAAATGTTGTCCTCAGATACAAAACTTATCGGAGCAAGTGAAAAGCAATCACTTATATTTGATCTGTTTTTACCTGTCTTGAATGGAGGAAGAGACTTGAATTCCTTCCACTTGTCAAAATGTTGATTTGTTGTATCATCTTCAAGAATAAATGGATTTTCAAACTTTTCCTCTGATAAGCAAACTCCTAAGGAGTCCATGTGGAGCTAGAGATTACAGATTTATATAGATAATCAGTGTGTCAAGGGATTCAAGGAGGCCCCAAGATGCCCTCCGGTTCTGACTATGGCAGTGCCTGCCACTGCAGAAGAAACATAATAAGTCTATCAACTTGAACTCCTTGTGAGGACTGAACAGACCATGAGCAAAGCAAAGGGAGGAGAGCTAGACATCCACACAGACACCAAACAATTAATATAAATGACACAGACATCAAACAGTTAATATGAATGAAGTCAGTGAGGGCCACTCTGAAACTGACCCAATTCAAATTCAAAGCCACATGTTTACAGTTGCCTTAAATATAAAACACAAAAATTATTTTCGCCTTAAAATAAGTTATATAAACATCTTAGCAAAACGGTTTATTATGATATTATTGGTCATTAACAAATTAATTAACACCAACTATATGTCTTTATTTTTCTTATTAGCATTTACTAAGATAACTAAATCCTTATTTCCTTGCTCTATTTCCACCCCTACTATTGGTTATTATTTCTGCTCAACTTTCATCCTACCCAGCGAGGAACCCACATTTTTTTTATTTAATAAGTCAAGGCCCATGTAATGAGCATTAAATCTGTCATGATTTCTCTCCCAGGTTTCCACAGGTCTGTATGAAATACTCCTGTCTTTGAAGAAGATACCCTCTATCCTCTTTCTCAATGTATCAAGTCTAGGAAATATAGTTTCAATTCAGTGTCTTCTGGCCCTTATCAGTGAGTACTATCTAAATTTCACAGTGCTGATGTGATGCTTGATGATTAGCCCTAACAAGAACCTGTGGGGCTGGAATGTTTCCATTTTACAAATGAAGAGAAAGGGAGAAAGAAATTGGAGGCTGTGTTCCAGTCTGATTAAAACCAAATATCTATATAGTTGAGACATTTCGACTCTAGAATCCTTCTTTTACCCAAAAGATATACTTCCCCTTAGTTACTAAGGTGGATGCTGAGACTTTCTCAGATTTGTGGAGCTAGCTTTGGTCTCGTTTTGTTGTGTTGACATTGGTGACTTCAAAATGGTTTCCTCTTTGCAGCAAGAAGAGAGACTTTAATTGTACTCTGCAGATAACTGTCTTCATCGGTAATACGAGTATTGGAAGCCTTCCATTCTGTGGGAAGTTGAGGAGAATCCTTCAAGGTTAGAAAGCTGTAACATGGTATGACAAGTGGTTTTTGGCAGTCTTGAGATGGAAGGAAAAGCTGTTGTGTTGTTTGTCAGGGACAGGAAGGCCCATTTCAAGTTAGAAGTGCACAGGATCTGCATGCGGGCACAGAAAACCCATAGTACACAGGCAGGGTTACCAGGGTTTCCTGGTTGTTGCTGGTTTTTTTTTCCTGAGACCTTCCAGGTTGCCCTATGGCCACTCATTTGAAGCAGACATGGGGGCAGGGGTAGGGGCTTTTGCTCCCTCTGCTGAGAGAATACATTGTGGGAAGATGTGAGCTCAACACTCTAGGACAGCAATCCCTTTCCCTAACTTCAAAAACATGTAAAGTTCACACAGCCTAGGAAAGGATAGTCCTTAAGCTTCTCTCCTAACATTTCATTATCTCTAAATCCTTTTGAAAGGATTCCCTGACACCTAAAAGAAACTCAAGAATAATAACTTAACCAGTCACCATCACCAAAGACGTACACCCAGCTGGAGGGAAGATGATGCTGGAGAGAAGAGAGACATAAGAGAGCCACACTCAGAATATTGTCATTAATATCTATGGTGACAACAGGGGTCAACTGCTATTGGGGGAGATTCCAACTGGGAGCTAAAGAATGGTTAGGAATGAAATTTCTAGACCCTTCAGCAAAGGATAACTATAAGATAATCAATGGTAAATACAGCAGCTTGTTGAATTGTGTGTTGAAATTGCACAGAGAGAGACAGAGAGGCAAAGACAGTAGAAATTCAGAAGGCTGAAATAGAAAATTACCATCTCAAGGAAATTGCATTGCTTAAGAAGTAAAACTACTCTATTTTGGTTAGTTAAATTTTCAAATGTCTGCGATAGTCAGTGGACAATATCCTGTGGAAAGTAAGAAATATAGACTTCTAAAGAGGGTGAAAGGTCAAGGATGGAGATGTCAACTTCAGAGAAGAGATAATTGAGTCATGCGTCTCACTGAAAAATTGTTTAGGTCTCCAGTTCTAGCAGCTATGGGAGTTAAAATTATCCTATTTCACTCAGTGTATTTCATTATTTAGATATCATATATTAGATATAAGGAAGACCGTCTTGAGTGTAAGAGTGATTAAACACTGAAGGAAGCTACCAAAGGAGCCTGTGAAATTATCCACAATTATCCACTCTAGAACATTTTAAAAATAGAGGCAACCATCTGTCCTAAATTATTTTGGTAGTAATTCTTCTTGGAAAAGGAGACTGGACAAAATAAACTTGATAAAGGAATGCTAAGTAAATAACTTCTTTAACATTTTCCTAATTTTATAGCCTCATACATGCATACCCTACATTTTTATCATGGGTTGCTCTGACTTACAACTCTACGTAATTTCATTTCTGTGATTTTGGTTTGTAAAATACTTTAGGACTAATCGCAGAAGAAAACTTTATGTCTGAGACATCTTGTGTTTCGTATATTTCTCAATATAGGAATGCTGTAGGAAATGACATGGTGATTGTTTCATAGAGAGTCTGAAATAATTGAGAAAAACAAAATGAGACACAAATTGTGATTAGAAAGTAGACACAAAAAGCTAAAAAGAAAGAATATAGAACATAGAAAAATTTACCCATTTATGTTTTATTTGTTTATTTGGGGGAACAGAACATGAGAATTAGATTGACACAAGACTGACCAACAACACAAAAGCATACATCCTTGCTTCCCAAGGCAGAAAGAGATGAGGACCCACAGATATCGGTGAAACCATTTAATTGGACAAAATGACAAGTTTTAAATATAGCAGCTAAATTATGTGAGGAAGCCTGAAGGTAAGTGTTACTTTAACAAGGTCTAGAAAAGCACTCTCCTAGTGCGGCCTTCCAGCCTCAATGCTAAAAATGACAGCTTCCTTCTAGCAGAGGGAGGGCCAATTTTACTCCAGAATTAAACCTCTTGCTTAGGGATCTATGATATGTTATAAATCTGTTTCTAGGTTTTCATTTGTTTTTCAATTTTATTTCCTATGTTTGACATATATGATATTTTTTTGTTTCAGACTACTTTATTTATTTATTTATTTATTTGTTTGTTTATTTGTTTATTTATTTATTTATTTATTGGGGGGGTTGATTTTTTTATTATAATGTTTATTTATTACATCAAGCTATATCTCCATCATAGTGACCTCTTTCCACCCCTCCCGTTTCCATCCTCCCACCCTTTTCTCATTCTCCCACCAATCCCACTCCTTCAAAGTGGAGTGTCCCTATATGTACAGTATTTTTATTTTACATTGAAAAGTAGCAGATTAGTCATTACTTAAAGACTGTGATCTGGGAAAAAATTGGAAGAACAGAAATACAAAGGGGCATTAGAAACCTTTGGAGGACAACTGTATATTGATGCAAAATTTAGACTGAATACTTAGAAATTATGTAATTGCTGTATTTCAGTCACACATCAGTAAGCTCTTACACATATATACACACACAAATACACAAATTCATACACATACATACACACCCATGTACACGTGCTCACACACATAGCATACACAACTACATGTACTCATATACATATGCACACAAAAGAACACACACATACATGCCATGTACATGTGCACACATACACTCACACACACGCACATACACACACAAGTTCATAATGCCTACCTCTTCTCAGAAACAACAGATTGCATAGATTTTTTTAGGTAAATGTTCACCAAAATTAAAAAAAAAAGAATTTATTAAAAATTTTATTTACATGATCACAGAAAAACATGTTGTCAGAGCCTAGGCCTGACTACAGGCAACAACAATGTCTGTTTACAGACTAAAGGCATCTCTTGGGGCTATATGTCAGGAGGGACTCTCTTCCTAGCTTGGGTCCCCAGATAGTATTTTCAGCTGTAAGAATGAGTAAAACTTTTGATCCAAGCCTCTGAAATTGCTATTTTAGAGACTGCTGAAAAGCTGCTTTCTTTTGTCCGGGGCTTCCGCTCTGGGAAGAGAGAGCAGGAAGTGAAGATTGCAAACTTTTCAATGTGGAAGAAACATTTCTGGAGGCTGGTGTCAAGAGGAAGCAAGCCTTTCAGCTGCTCAGCAGGCAGAAATCTGTATAACTCCTCTGAAGGTTACTTCTGCTCTGAGGGCTATAAAATTGAAACAGCAAACTGCAACCCTTTCGCTGTTAACACAGATGGTCTCAATGATTCAACCCTCACCACAATGTCCTCTTTGACTCAGATACAAAGGCAATGATGGGATGGGGATTCTTACAGGCCTTGACAAGCCTACCCCTCAGTTGACAAAGTCAGCCATGGGAGTTCAGTTTCTATTTGCTCCAGCCTTCCTTTGTGAGTGTGGATTTCCTTCACTTTTTCTATCAAAATACAAATCTTCAATCAGTTGGCTTTTGAGATTATTTACTCATTTGCAGTTATGCCACAATCACTTCTCATACAAACCAAACAATAAGCCTCTTCATTAAAAGTTGTTTTGAGCGGAATTAAGGCTGATTTTGTTTTACTTGCACAGTTTGTAGCCATTTCCATTTTACGATTAGTAAGTGATCATTATGAAAATCAAGAGCGAACGTGACCTGACGCTTTGCAGGCTCTCCTAATCTAGCTATGTGGTAGAAATGAGCACGGAATGAAAGAAAATTAAGCAGGCGAAAATATTTGCATATGTTATTTGTGTGTATTTTTGGGGGGGTCTATAGGCTTCATCAGTCTTTCAGAGAGACTCAGTCCTAAATAGTTAAGAGCGCTGGTCTAAAAGCAACACTGCTTTGTTAGGAAAAAATTGATGAGTGCAGTTGTAGATGGGCTATACTTGAGGCAATAACCGGATCTTAAAATGGAAAAATGTGCAATACACTTTACTGGGTAAAAATAATCTAAGTGAAAAAAAAATGATTGAAGGGCATATTTCCAATGGTATAAAAAAGAAAAAGAAAACTATTGAAAATCAGAGAAGAATAGAATTTGATGTCACTATATTTTAATACTGCTTTATTTAAAAGTACATAAGCAGTAAGGAGACATGATATGTTTCCTAATTCAGCCCATCTAGCAAGTGATTACATTACATGAAGATGAAGAAGGACCAGCTCTAGGGATAGGGATACAGGCAGTATGCACCAATGTGATGACCAAATTCATGGAAAATATTTGCAATCATTATTGACTTCTTTCTATCTGGGTGTCAAATCAAACCCTTACATTTTAAGTAAGAATGAAATATGATATGTCTGCCTTCTAGTGGTCTCAACACAATGGTAACTGAAATAAACACAGGAGCTATGAATAAATCTGGTAGAATTGCTTACTCTTGGTATTAATGGAATTGTGATTGCACCAGCTCTTCCATGCATCAGTGATTACAGATGAAACGATCAAGCCAGACATGGTAGGTAGATCCTCGATAAAACCGTAGCACTTGGGAAACAAGGAGGAAGATCAGGTTTGAGGCTAGCATGCACTAGAGAGTTCTAAACCAAGATGATATATACAATACAATAGACACTGTCCCATACAGATAGATAGGAGGTAGGGAGATAGATAGATAAATTATAGATGATGACAGCAGGAAAGAAAAAGAGAAAGAAAGAGCAAGAGAAAAAGATGATAGATGATAGAGAGATATATATGTGATAGACAGATAGACAGATGATAGATATAGATAATTGGCAAGTAGTAGGTAGGTAGATGGGTGGAAGAATGAATGGGTGAACAGATAGATAGGTGGATGAATAGGTGAAATTCTAACATAATATAATTCAAATGCAGGCTAATTCAATACTTATATATTGGATGGTAATGGTAGGGAAATATTAATCATCTTTGCTTTTCCTAATTAAACCCTTTTGTTTTGATAAGAGGAAAATACCTTGTCTGTAGACTGAAAACACCACAATTCATAACTCATAATAGTCTCAAATGTATGCCAAGATGTTACAACCAGTGTTCATTAGCCACCCTTTTATTGTAGACAATGTGCAGGTCCTGTGTCCAGAACTAAGATCACAGTGAAACCATGTGATGCAACAAGGGTAAACACTCCTGAAATACCTGAGGCTCCTTGTGCATTTGACTTCTAATCACTTTTTGGTGGCTGGAAATTAAAAAAAAAAAAAAACAAAACCTTTAAGGATTGCCAAGTGTTTCCTGACATCCCCACTCAGTACCAGTGCCTCTTACAGGGTCACAACCCACAATTTTTAGAGATCATAAACCATTAAATATCTAGAGTGCTCCTGCCCTTTCTTTAGAGGTTGAGCTGGCAAGCTTGGCTTCTTTGTGTTGACAACACACAGGCTGAGTCTCTCTTTGAAGCTTAAAATATCCAAGTTACTCCTTTCAGCAGTTGCTGGGATGCCTCTCCTACCTTACTGGCTTTCTCTATCTACTTAGCATCTCTCCTCACCCCTGCTTGCCCTGTATAATTTTCTACTAAAAGTGGAATTACGTCCAACTCCTTGCCATTGTTTACATTTTGCCACCAGAAGTATGACAAGAGGACCAGATATGCCAGTCTCAGTTGAAAGCTTGTAAAAGACAAATAATCTTATATATAATAAACAAGAAATTTTGTTTTAGTGAGACTCCCAATTGATTCACTTACATGCTAAAATTTGAAAAGTGTTTTTGTTTAAAAAAAAAAAGCCTTACATAATGTGAGTTCTGTATGTTCATCCAAAATCATTTTCTATTCTGTCCTTTTCTCTCTACACAACTGTCTTTTTGATCAACCTGGTAAATACAGTCTCTCTTGGAGGATATTTTCATTGGTCATGCTTCTTCTTAGGTGTCTATTTTGTGATACACTGGTTGAACTGAATCCCTGTACCATGTGGGTGTCAGTTCAGCTAACATTGCTAGGAAGTGATGAGCTATTCCTGCTGGAGTGTCCTATCCATGTACAGATCTTTGCCTTACACTGAAAAAATATCCAGGCGTCACTTATCAGTTCATTTACCTCTGTCGTGTTTATGATCATTCCTCCTTTGTTATGTTTTTAAGAACCATGAGAAAGGGGCTTGTTTTATGATCCTCATCTTCATCTGTATGATGAGGATCCCAGAGCAGATGTGCAACACGTTCTCTAAATGACTGACTGCTTATTTCTTATTCTATGAGAAAAATGATACACATAGCACTTTAATGAAAAGCAAGTATTTTCTTATTTATAATCTAATCCAATAGAAGAGATGCTTTCTAACTTTGCTCTATACCAGTGGTTCTCAACCTTCCTACTGCTCCGACCCTTTAATAAAATTCCTCATGTTGTGGTGACCCCAACCATAAAATTATTTCTGGTGCTACTTTATAACTGTCATTTTGCTACTGTTATGAATTTATGTAAATATGTGATATGCAGGATATCTCATATCCAACCCCTGTGAAAGGGTTGTTCAACCCCTAAAGGGATCGCCATCCACAGGTTGAGAAACACTGCTCTAGAAGTAGCTATGTCTAGGATGTGTTTGTGAGGAGGTTTTTGTTTGTTTGCTTGCTTACAAAACAATAACAAAAATAAAATTTTGCCTGATTATTAGAGTTGATAATATCTTTAAAAATTATGAATATCTGGCAATGTGACGTTGGAATTTCTCCAGAATCACAAGAAGGAAAAGCGTAATAGTCTATATATATTTACCACCTACACTATGGATTGGGAAATATTTGATCTGACTTTCACTTACTGATGTGCTATTGAGGTGTAACTCCAATTCTCAGCCCAACCAAAGAGAACCAATGTCATCTGTAGTGAAATATACATGCACATACCCTCCATGTACACCTAAACACATTTTCATGCACACATGTGCATGCACATAAACCATATATAAACATATATATATATATATAAAATTTGTTTAAATATATCAGCATTGTGTTGTGAAGCTTTGTATATCTTTAAATGTGGGTCTTGAGTAACATTAAATCCACACTGACCTTTATGCCAAAGAATAGTAAGTTCTTAAACAATATCTATGTATTTCCTTTTTATTATTTATTTTATTTTTTTGATGATTATAATTATATCATTTCCTCCTTCCCTTTACTCTCTCAAGCCCTCACATATACTCCTTACTTCTTTTCAAATCAGTGAACTGTTTTTAATTTTTGTTATATACATATATGTAACTACGTACATAGTTTTTTTTTCCCTAAATATATCAATTCTACCTGTTTGGTCTGTATAGCATTACTTGTATGTATCTCTTCAGGGCTGACCACAGATTGGTACTGGACAACCAATTGGTGCACTCTTCCCTGAGGAAGACTACTTCTCCCACTTGGACCATTTCTTAGTTACCTGTAGTTCTTTGTGTAAGGTCAAGGCTTTCTGGGCTTTGTCTACTGTCATGATAGCATGAGTATTGTCCACCCCTGTACAGCTCACGATTATGCAGTCATATGGCTGAGGTTTTATGGATGCATCGTCTGATATTCCTAGGAGATGCAATCTTACAGCAAAGTCCCTGATCATCTCTGGCTCTTAAAAACTTTCTACTCCCTCTTCTGCAATGATCCCTGAGCCTTAGGTGCAGGAGTTGCATTGTGGGTGTATCTGTTGAGGCTGAATTCCACAACTCTGCATTTTGACTTGTTGTGGTTTTCTGCAATATTCTCTGTTACAAAGAGAAGTGTTTTTGTTTTGTTTCATTTTTAGGGAAAAACATTGCTCCACTCTTACTCTGTAGTGACTGAGTCAATTAACTGTAAAATGCATTTGTGACAAGGCATAAACAGCTCCTAGAACTGCTGACTGGTCAACAGTCAAAGCTTCTCCCTTCAAGACTGGAAAACAACTCTGCTTCTTTTGTGTTCTGTTTTCCTTGTCTTTTATCTATAAACATATCTATATTCTATCACTTATTAGGCTTCTTCGTGTTGAAACACATCTCTCTCTTTTTTCTTTTTAAAAAAAAAGAATTAGCATATCTGGGTCTATATTTTAATCCCATTTAAATATTCCTTAACAGTTGCCGATAAAATATTTTAACATGCCACATATTGCCTAATTGATATACCACTGAGTCTCCCCAGAGAAAGAGTGTTGGAAAGCAGCTTACCATTGGTTCCCTCAATAAATCAGAGCTCTTGTTGTTTTGAAACACACTGGGAAGAGCAGAAGCTGTAGTTTTGATTAACATAGACAGAGAAGTCCAAAACGTTTCTCATCTTTGAATGTTTCCATTAATCAATAATTCAGAGTGACGATAGAAGGCTTCAGGAAAGAAAAAAATAAAAAATAAATATTCTGCACTTCTAATCCCACATAGAGAGCTGTTCTGGGGGGAGAACCTTGAGAACCTGTTTTTAATGCATGTCACCCTGAGAATAAGATTGATAATCCCCACAGTTGGGCCCATGGGGTGACTCTGGTGCTGTGGGTTCTGGGATAATGCCCAGCTAGTGGTGCTCTGCAGGCAGTTTCTGGTGAGCGTGTGCCATAGTGAGCCCCACAAAATGTTCTGTGAGGCACCCACCAGGATGCTTCCTCTAACACTATACAGAAGACGTGTTCAGCTAACTCCTCTGTAGACATGTTTGAATTAAAGAATTGTTCATATAAACAGGAATAATTCACCATGCATTTTAAAAGCTAGATGAAGACATTTTAAATGTGTTCACTATAAAGAAACGATAGGAATTTAAAGGAATAAATTTGTGGACACCAGTGTGAACATTACACACCTTATCCGTGCATTGACAATTCACTGTTTACCTCAGTGCTATGCATTGTATTTGGATTTATGGTTCAATTAAAAAGTAAATTCAATTTAAGAATCAAAAAAAAACATTTTAAAGAGAGTTATCAATATCTGGGACACAGCCAGAAGATATCTTAACAAAAAGTTGAATCTGTAACCAAGGCAAAATATGTTAGGTGTTGCCCAGGTTACACTTGTTCCGTTTTCAGAAGCCCAATATTTAACAAGACCTGATTTTTTCATTAACCAAGCATGACATAGAATTAAAATGAGGCTATGAAAGTGGGAGAGATTGTGTCTTGTCATAACACAGCTATGAAATCCTGACCAGAATGAAAATGGAAACGTGAAGAGAGTGATCATTTGCTTATTAATTCAAAGAACAACTTACCACTTTTTCAACTATTATGAAAATGGAGATTACAGGACTCTGATTTTAACCATGACAGTTTTTCAGATTCATGTGCAATAATCTCATTATTCCTGTGGAGCACATTCAGATACCAAGAGAATTTTCTGTTTTCTTCCACATTGTCCCCTTTCATACCCAGGTAATGTGAACTCATGGACAACTTAGCTACCTGGATGGTGGCACTCGATTCACTTCTACTTTCCCACCAAGCAAGGTTGAAGCTGACAAGTGGAATGAAACTTCCTGAAAAATATTCAGGTAGAGCAAAGCTATCTAGCTATCCCTCAGTACTAACAGGCACACTGAGAACAGATTTCCCCCAAGTTCACAGGGAATGAGAGAATCACATTGAGCAGGGCTCGCTTGCAAGGACCTCATTATCTCAAGGCACCCCAATTGAATGCGTGTGTGTTCCCTTCACTATGTACAAATGCTGGGAAACAGCACAGAGGCATGGCTTCTAGGATTCACTCTGCAATTATAAGATTCAAAACTGGGACAAAGGCAACAGCGGGGCACTGTAACCTCGATGGTTGTTAAGGAGGGCAAACAGGAAAACTTCTTCAAAGGCCACAACAGATTACATTTTCAGTCCTTTGTCACAGGCAAATTATCCAGCCATAAGAATGGTGTGAAGCACAACTTATTTCAGACAAAATAACTTGCATACATTCTCATTCTATTGAAACATCCAGGTTAACGACACAACTATAATTGTATATACAGCACAGAACATTGCCTTCTCAGTAAATAATCTGTAGTTCATACAGCTACCTACTTTCTACATCTGCACTCTTCTGATTTGTGCAATATTCTTTGTAAGGGTATTAATGTCTGCACTAAAACATGGTCTCAGCAAGCAAGATGACTTAGGAGGTAAAGATGCTGTACAAGCCTGAAATCCTGAGTTTGTTCTTAAGAGTTCCTCAGTGGAAGGAGAGAATAAATTACAGTGTTGTCTGCTGAACACAAACTAAGGCCATGGCATAAGCATGTCTGTGGGTTCACATACTTATCTGCCAACAACAACAATAATATCAATACAATAATAATAATACATTTTACTTACTTAGTGAAGCACATTACCTAAAACCTTTTCTATTTTAATCATGTCTCCCTATTATGTATTCTTTTTTTATAAATTTGCTAGAACAAATACATAACTCTCAGGAGTACATCACACAAGCCTCCACTGTAACTAGTATGTTACAGTAATTTACATCCCCCCTCCCCAGCCTGACTCCCCTCTTCACCAGACCCAAGTGAACACCTCACCTAAGGTTTCCAGGCACCCTTCTTTCTGTGCAGACAGATCTGTGCATCATAAAAGTCACATATTTTTAGTTTGAGATTTTTTTAATTTATTGCAAAATTGTGTGATATATAATCTATTGACTTCTGTCATTCAATAGCACTACAATCATTCAATCATTTTTGACTGTTATATAATAAAGTAGCTCCCCTTTTAACTGTGATTTGTGTTTTAGGATCCAGAATACTAACCAAAACATCAATCATCATCTTAAATAAAAAAATTTTAGGAGTAAATAATTTGAGTTTTAAACAACTTCAATAAAAGCATATTATTAGAATGTTTCTATATTGTTATTTGCTAGCCATTTCTAATCTATTACTATGGATAATTCATAAATTGTGTGTGTGTGTAAATGTATACTCTGGACAAAACCAAGGTATATATAGAATTCAGCCCCCTATATAACCATTTCAGTTACCCACTTTGGTTTACCCCTTCACCATGAAAGGGGACCATTGTTTAATAACATTTGAATTCATTATCTCTCTACTGTGGAAATGTGCTTTTCTAAATTTTTGCCATTTTATATATTGCTGTTTGTAAAATGCCACTCTCTCTTGTTCTTTCTCTCTCTCTCCTCCCTCTCTCTTCCCTACCACCTTCATCTGCACCTCCACCTACTCCTTCTCCACCTTCTCCCCTCTCCATTCCCCATCTCTTTTTCATTCTCTCCAGTGTTAGAGCACAAACCCAAGGCCTTCAACATTTTAGAAAGTGCTCTAGTGCTAAATATGAACTCCATTCTTTAGACTTTTGAGGCAGGTCTTGCCATGTAGTTCTGACTATTCTCTATCTCATGATCTTCTTGGCCTGCTGTGCCTACTTCCAGAGACCTTGGATTATAGGTGTATGCTATCATACTCAGCCAAATAGTCTTCTTTATATAGACCTGCTTCTAAGGGTAAACTAAAGGGTTCCCTAGTAAAGGGACAATGGAGGATCAGACATAAATAACTCTAAATGCTAATGATATAAACCCAGCAACACCCACTTCTGGAATCACATTCCTGCCCAGAGACCCTCACCTTGTTCCTCAGGAACAGACTCAAATCCATAATGTAAAGGAGCTATTCTGTGCCTCAAGCCATTATCCCTTTGTGATCTGAGAGGTAGAGTAATCAGAAGCAAGACTGGGACCCAGGACTCAGGGGAACTGACAAGAATTACCTGAACCTAAATTGGGACTAAATAAAAATTCCCCCGTAAAAATATAGGCCAAATTCTCCCCCCCCCCCAGATCTTTACTTTCAGAACTGGACTTTTCAATAGCTTTAAGCACTTATCAGGGTTCCTTTATGCTTTATATTGCTGTCCTCGAGTGTCACAAACAACTCTTGAGATGTTAGTTTATTGTTACCCTAGCATAATTTGGTAGGTGGGGTGACTTCTAGGGCAGAAATCTATCTTCTTGTAGTACTGGATGTTGAAAGCAGAGGACGGATATGTTGTGAGGATTGGATTCATGTGAGGTCTCTCTGGTATTAG
Source organism: Lophiomys imhausi (assembly GCA_907164525.1). Lineage (NCBI taxonomy): Eukaryota > Metazoa > Chordata > Mammalia > Rodentia > Muridae > Lophiomys > Lophiomys imhausi. The sequence goes on along the minus strand of CAJQZJ010032944.1, from coordinate 1,266,089 downwards.
CCTGAAGATGTCTATCCTCTGGCTCTGTGGTTTTCTGTAACAGAATATTTTTATTTATCACACTTATATTTATTAATACTTACCAATCACCTATAAAACACCTAAATCCTATAGCCTAAATCCTATAATCTATCATCTATAATCTACCTAAGAACACCCCAATATCTGTCTATGAACACTCTAATACCTATCTAAAAACACTTAAAACTACTTTAACTTTCTTTTAAAAGGATATTAAATATTTTTAGCATAGGTCCGTGTAGGGTAACTTGGTTTACGGCAGTCCCATCAGGCAGTATCTTTTAAACTTAAAGTCTATTGGGCCTTACTTTGCTAGTTCGTAAGGCCAGTTTATTTCCACCATCAAATTGTGGCCAGTTTATAAAGTCTGTCTGTTCTAACTGCCAAACTGAGCCCGGCTTTTTCCATCAGCTGAGATTCGCCTCTAAGGTATCCTTGGCCCAGGCAAATCTCACAGCCAAAAGCCTCACCAAGCTGTTTCCAAACTTCACTCACCTCTTTCCCTTTTTTGGCACTCTGGAACCCGAGTCAGATGCCTTGAAAGAACTCTTTCTCAGCAGGTTTTATGTAAATTCAGTTAATGGCATACCTTGCTGTGTGCCTCTCCAGCATGAGTTCCAGTTTGTAAGAAGATCAGGAGCAAGAGGTCAGGCAGCGTGGAGCCTCTGGCTTGTTTGTATATTGTCTTATCTCCTGATACCTGATGAAGGATCCAAAATCTGTCATGATTTCCCAACAGTCCCATTGCCGCGGCAACCGAAGTTGTCTGCTTGGCTTTCCTGGTTTCTTAGCCACCCCCCTTCAACAGGGCAGTTAGTGTTTCCATCTAGGCAACCTCAATGGACAATGGACCCCATTCCAAATCCCTATGCTAAGCTGAACTGCCTCCTAATTTCACTAAAACGGCCTAACTTCTATCACAGTTCTCAACCTTCCTAATGCTGTAACCCTTTAATACAGTTCATCATGTTATGATGACCCCCAACCATGAAATTATTTTCATTGCTACTTTAGAACTGTAATTTTGCTACTGTTATGAATTATAATATAAATATCTGTGTATTCTGATGGTCTTATGTGAACCCTGAGAAAGGGTCATTCTGTCCCCAAGGTGGTTGAGAATCACTACTGGAGACATATCTCTTATGGCCATCCACCCTATATCTACTTATCCACATCCCACATCTTCTTATAGACACCAGTCCGATTGATCCATGGCTCACATTTGATGGCATCTCTCTGCCTGGCATAACTGGTTAAAGACGACAACACAGTCTCATCCTAAAACAGTGGGGATTTGCGCTTAAGCATACCAACGGTGCGGGGGGAGGGGGGAGTAGGAAGGCACAGTTCAATGAACAACACCCACTACGTCAGGGAGACACATCATTTCAGCCTCCTCCTCAGTCTTCACACAGCCTCCTCTGTGTCTCTTCTATTGATTTATAAAAGAACTTCTCTTAGGCTTTAGGTTACATCCTAATCCAGGCCAAAGGCATCTAGACATACTTAATTTACACCTCTAAAGAACCTTTTTGAAATAAGGTCCCACTTCTAGGTTTTCAGTGAGCACATCTCTGGGGAACTATAATGTAACACACTGTAATACTCTTTCTATGTAGCCAAAAACAACTTTAAATGGTGTGTTCTTGTTAAATAAACACACACACACACACACACACACACACACACACACACACACACATATATATGAGCTTCCCTTGTAAAAAGAGTATGTCTTCCAAAGCTAAGCATACCAATTTCTACTCCTACATGAATATGAAAGTGATTCTGTTGACCTATTTTGGGGCTCATTATGTATTTTTTGTGGTTTTACCAGTCAAGGCTACAGTGGCTTCTATTCTGTCAATGCTTTGCATTTTCCAAGCTCCTACTGAAGAGATTGTTGTGTAGTGATGTCCTTCATTGCCTTCAGTATTAGATGCAGAAAACCATCATTAGTGTGGAGATTTTTTTTTTGCCAAGATTTTTTTTTTTGAACAGTTAGTGACAAGTGTTATTATACTGTCTGAACTCGAAACCTTGAAATGAAAATTCTGCACCATCAGAAACTGGAGTGTCTGTCAGAAGTCATCTTGTGAGATCCTAGGCAAGTCATTACTTTCAAGAAATACAGAGGGGAGATAGAGAAAGAAAGGAAGGAACAGGGGAGGGTGATGAATAAGGAATAAAATACAGGAAAATAGAATTGTCTCTGTCACGCCATGTATGATACTTCTAAAACTCAAGGTGTGGGCTTCATGGCATAAATTTGAACAATTCTTGACAATTTGTGACACTTGGGACACTCTAAGAGACTGTTATCAGTCCAACAATTCAGGGAGTGAAAAAAGTCATTGTTATATTTTGGCTTGGAGCATATGTCACATATCTGCTTTTTTTTTTTTTTCTTCACTGCAATGTCTTCTGCATACTAAAGTGAGAATTTTTTTTTAAATGAAGAAGAATCACAGACACACAATAGGACCAATCAGTGACTGCTCATTCATCATGCAGACTTCAACTGTGTTGCCTAAAGAAGGTTCAGAAACTGCAAATATGTGCCCGTGCCACCTGTGAAATGGCTATTTCCTGCTCACTTCCCATCATTTATTAGGGATGGAACCAGGCTATCTGGATGACTCAACATGCAGAGCTCAGAAAATGAAAAGGCTCCTAATGACAAAATGCCATAGTTGTTGAAATTATAGCAATATTCATTACTGACTCTAGATGAAGCAGTATCTTTTTTTTTTTTTTTCAGTTGAGACAATCAGCTGATCTTGCATATCGTGGTGTGGTACTTGAGCACAGAAAACTTCAAAAGTCCTAATGCAACTATGTTTGTATGGTCAGAGAGTCTGTGGAAGAAAGCACATGAAAGAATTGTCATGCAGAAGGTATAGTTTAAATGCCTAATATTGTCACTAGTGCCTGATGTAAAGGTTAGTTTTCAAACTGACACCAGGAAAATCAACACTAAAGCAAGACAAAGACATCAATGCCATCACTCCACTTCAGAGCTTAGAATCCTAAAGTGAAGTCAAAGAAAAACACAGCAAATTCAGCTGCAAGGAACATTAGGCAATAGCACTAAACTGTTGCTTGTAATGTCCAGCAAAAATAGCCCAAAAATCAGAAACAATAAACCATTAACGTAATTCTTCCTATATACCAAGTACCTGCTGCCCACAAGGAGAAAACCATTTTGCCAAGTATGAAGGAGACCAAAGACATACTCTCTGCCTACAAAACCTTAAAGTTCATTGGAAATAAAATCATAGAAGAACACAGAGCCCCTGCTAGCAACGGCAGAAAAAGAATCTGCCATGCAAATACTCTCAATGAGAGAAGGCTTAGAAATAAAGATGACTCTATTTTGCCTAAAGAAATTGAAGTTGTGGTTGAAGCTTTGAGTAATGTGGACCAATCTAGTTATAAGTAAAGAAAGTCATCTTCTAACAATAGACATTGAAAGTCCAAGACAAAAGGACTATTTCAACAGAGATGTACTTGCAAAGAGAAAAACAATCTTGAAAGGCATTATGGCTTAGAAATGAAATGTCCACTCAAAATGTTTCAGATATTGAAAGTGTGTTATGCAGCTGTTAGTACTTGTGGGAAGTCATTATAAAACCAAGGGTAGCGATTTCGTTAATGGATTAATCAATCAAGAAATTCAATGAATTTATAGATGAATGAACTCCTAGGATATAGGTGCCTGGCTGAAGTCTCTCTCTCTCTCTCTCTCTCTCTCTCTCTCTCTCTCTCTCTCATATCCCCTCTCTTCCTTCCCTCTTTTACTTCCTTCCTCTGTCCCTTTCTCTCTTCCTTCTATCCCTTGCCTTCTCTTCCTTGTCCTCTTCTTCACAGCTTCCATGAAGTAAAAAAAAAAAGTTCCCCTTGCCATACCTTTCTAGATTTGATGTTCTGCCACATGCCAGGGCCACAGAGCTAAGCAAGCAAGAACTGAAACACTGGAAACTATCAGGCAGAAGAACTCCTTCTTCCCTTAAGTTCTTAGATGTCTCCTTTCAGAATGTAAAAGCTGACTGCTATAAAAGGCATTGTAATAGTCTTCAAATTACAAATTTTCTCCCTGCTGTCCAGTGATGCTGCCCAGTGTTTGCTATCTACTAGCTTCAAATAGACAAAAAAGGAAACAATAACAAACAACAACAACAACAAAATCCCCTCTGCTTTGAGTGCCATGTGTAGGAGTTGCACATTTGTCAGGGCCACAAACAGTGCAAAGACACACGAAAAGGGATCCCATCCAAAATTCCAAGCTACCCTATAGTGGTTCTAACCACTGCCACTGCCTTCATAGCTGACATTCTACTAAAATCACTTTGTCTCCAATCAGAAATGAAAGGATGATTCATGCCTGGCATGCATGTACTGCATTTTTATTTTTCAAGAATTGGCCAAAATTAATAGACTGATTTCTAATGGTATCACACAATAAGACCAAGGATTTTGGTGAGAGATTTTCTGGGTCAACTCTTAATACTTTGACCCTGAGTTGCTACTGAATCCCTTGGCACCTCAACTTCCTAACCTGTAAAATGAGGCCATAGAATATCTCTTCTTTTATAGAAATTGATGTATAACTCAAAGTATTCATTTACTAATGACTACTGTTATCAGTGTAGCATGATAGAGTCTTAGATTTACTGTGTGGCATGAAATAACATAAAAACACAGAAATAAGTTCACAAAGGTAGATGGCTATATTACATCCCATGGTATAAGTTCACAAAGGTATATGGCTATATTACATCCTATGGTATAAGTTCACAAAGGTATATGGCTATATTACATCCCATGGTATAGGTTCACAAAGGTATATGGCTATATTACATCCTATGGCATAAGTTCACAAGGGTATATGGCTATATTACATCCCATGGTAATCAGGGAAAAACACAACAGAACAAACTGAGCAATCCAGTGTGGCAGCAGGCATGTGCAATAAAAACCAACTAATTTTCTTAGCAAGAGAAAAACACTGTAAGGCAAGAGTACCAGGAAAGTTCTAGAATAGAATCAAACTCTCATCTCAAAAATGATATTTTTGGAACATTATTATAACCTAATAAATGGAACCCTAATAGTTCAAAAACAACATAGCAGTTAAAATCTTTTGATAGTATTGGGCCTGTGGGACTCAAGCTTCAGTTAAATTGTAACTGGATGTTTCCTCAGGGTATCTTGCTGCTCTGTAAGTCAAGGACTCATTTGTAAGTTTGAATTCAATTTGGACAGTCTGCATTATCTTGTCCATCAAATGACTGGGGGATATAGTGACTTCCACTTTGGTCTCTTTCTACCTGGATACCTTTTCTCTTTCTTCCTCAACCTCTCATCTTGGAAAATAAATATCTATTCAATCTCATCAGCCAAAAAGCTGGGTTCTATTCTATTTACCCTACCCTTAGTTTATAGCCTATACGCCCCTTCTACCATCCCAGCCCAGTCTACCTAAATTACTGTATTTAGAGGTCTTAAGAGGTCACTAAGAGGTCACTGTATTTCCAGGATTATCTTTTCTGACTTATTGTAATAGGTAAACATATACCATAAAGACTAAATGGTGGTATTTAATGCATTCTCATTGCTTGTAATAAAAACTCCAAATCATATCTCTGTTTCTTGTTGTACCACTCCAACCAATCCAGTTTATCACTTAGAGTGATTCCCCTGCTTTTATTCCTTCAATTTGTAAAATCTGCTCCTATGTGCTGCCTTTGCAAAAGTCCTTCCCCCTTGGTTAGGAATATTCTGGAATCTAGTTATAATCTGTGCAAGGTTAAGTTTCTGTTGTGCATATATCTTAGTGTATATTTACCTATTGATGAGAAAGAATGTTACACATACAGTACATACAGAAATATAAGAAATTATATGAATTAGGTAAATAACTGACTTAGTGCATGCACAGAAGATGATCTTACTTTGACTATTTTAACTGTTACCTTTCTGGCCACCCATCCTCCTTTGACCAGTAAGACTGGTGGTTTTCATGCACCTCACTCTTGGCATTTCAAGTAAGAAGGGATGAGGCTTCTTGTCTTTAAGCATTCATACCTAGGAACACAGTGAGCCCTGATGAGACCTGAACATCAGGATCTCCAGGGAAGACCAACTTTAGTCTATTCTTGTAACTTGGTAGTTCAAAGACCACAGTGTGTCAGTCGAAGGCCATTCCCAGGGTCTAAGGGTAGTAATGATGGAAGGGCAATTGTGAATAGCAGAGAGGAGAGCCGGTCTTAGTGATGCCAACTGGAGGAGTGAAATGAAGTTAATCTAATCAAATCCATTACGTCAGTGACCCAAGATGTGCCATTATCTCTTGATGGTATTTTGTATCAGTGGGGAAGACCTTCCCTCAGCAAGGGCACAGAGTTTGAATTTTGTATTTCTGACTCTTTAGATGGACATTTTTTTTTCTTTTAAACCAAGAATATTTCTGGTAGATACACACTTCAGATTCAATTAAGTACACAATGTCCAATGGAAGTCTATGCAGAGGGAGATATTTTTTATCTGGGCAATCTGCTATGATAGTCACTAATCATCTGTGGCTATTAGGTACCTGAAGTGTAGCTACTGGATATTTATTATTTTACAATTAAAATTAAATAGCCATTTGTGACAGTGGCTACTAGACTGGACAGCAGAGCCATAGATGTCTTCACACATCAGAATTGGCCAAGTCATGATATTCTGACAAATCAATTCATTATACTGGGTGGAAAATAACTTAATTTATCAATATTTTCAAAATAATTGATTATATTCTGTCAGAAATAATTTTCTTTCATTCAAGTATTTTCTCAATACCTTTTGTGTATTCACTATTTTGCCTTCTCAAAAGTGTGTTCCTAAGTTATCACTAGGCAATGGACATGTGAATTCATGAGGCTTAAAGAAAATCTGATCATTTATTATCCTTAGGTATTATTAACACTTATATATTAGAGGTACATTTTAACCTTATAACCTTCAATTTTTAACTGAGAGAGAGAAGAAAAGAAAAGCATTTTAAAAAGGCGGGGGTGATAAAACTGGAGAATCCATTAAAAGGAATTTATAAAGTCCCTTTTTACACGATGAATGAGCACAACATTAAAGTACACATGCATAATTTGAAAATAATTTGGGAAATTTGCATTGTTTTGACAAATTGAAATCTGCCCCTCTCCATGAGGTTCCAGGGAGACCAGATGGTAGTTCCATGTATTGGAGGGTGTCCAAAATTGCTTTTGTGTTAATTGATATAGTGTGCTAAGAAAGGTCTCTGGGGAAAAGTATCTCCAGGTAGTTGATTGCTTTGGAACTCCAGCAGAGAGGAACTCTGTCAGATGAGAAGGAAAACATACGTTTTTTTGCGAACAAATACCTCAGATTGGACTAGTTAATTTTATTATGGGAAAGTCAGGACAATGTTTCAGAAAATATCAAAAAGATATTTCTTTGAAACAGAAATAGAAATTGATAAAGAACTGTGGTAAATTAGCAGCAGCATACAGGCTCAGTTTCACTTCCCTTTGGTGTGTGGAAGATCCTTTAATGTTAGCACGTGTGGTCTATCGCTGTGACAAGGGGTTCAAGGGCTTCCTTTTCTAATTTTAAAGTGGTGACCCTAATCAGCTGCACGAGGAAAGCTCCTGGGTTGGGATGGAACCTGATATGATAAAGGCTCTTAGGATCGCCTCAAAAAGCACTTGCTATGCAATTGAAACAGTCACTCCTGCAAAATAGCAGCTGTTTATAGGACACACTGAGAAAGTGCTCACCCATTTGGGGGCTTTCCAAAGAGAAGGATTCCTGCTTGGAGCAAGCAGCTCTGCCCTTTTACCTGATGGGAAACTGGGTCTTGCTCCGTCTGAGGGGGAGGGAATGCTCAGGTTTCATTCTGGTCTTTTTGCAAATCTTTGTAAAAGGAATGGAGAGAGGGGGAGGAGGAGGGAAGAACCATTGAGGTGGGTGTACACAAAAAGAGAAAGGGACGTGGGGAGAGCCATTTTCATGAGCACCCCTTTATTTGTATATTTTCAGGGTTTTACACTTTACTCATTTGTTCTTCTCTTTCTTCTTTTGCTATAAAGTTGGACAGAAATGTCTATTGCGGAGAAGAAAATAAGAGATTTTTTTTCATAGCAGCCAATGACACGGGCACTTTCCCACCTCACACTGGAAGCTTTTTAATACAATTGTTTAATATCCTGCCTTTTTTTTTTTTGCACTTCTCTTTTAGCCTTTTTTCGCATACTGTTCTTGCCATTAAGAGAATGGTTGTCTGACCTTTTTCTAGGAGGTTAATAAAGAATGCACTGCCTTGTAAGCCTGATTCAATTTCCTTTATGTGAGCATGCTGCATAAGTGACCATTATGGTATTCGGTTCGGGTGCTCTGGTTTGCAGTGTACTAGCCTTTTAAAATGAATGGCCACATGTGTTCTACATTCAGCCATGGAAGGTGAGAAGCAGCAAAATAGACTTTCCTGAGTATTAAATCAAATTTCCACACAATGGACTCTCTAATGTGTATGTGAAATATAGCTGGTTATGTATTATTTACCTGTATTGTATTTTGTGTTTTAAAATTTTCTATCACATATTCAGTTTTAATAAATGCATGAGTAGACACAATATCTGAGTGCTATATTTTAGAAATTCAACACTTTCAACAGATTCTTCCAACTTCAAAGAATTTAATATTAGTATCATAAAAGGACCTTTGAAGAATAGTACTGGAACGTAAGAAAAATGACTGCTTGAGTGTGCCCTATCATTTTGAAAGTGTTTTATTGCTTTAATTTCCTGTCTTAGTAAAGTAACAAGCGGCATAATAGAAGATATATTGTTACAGAGTTTGCAATTTATTAGAAAGCTTGAGCAAGTTGAAGACTTTATGTGAAATGAAAAAGAAAACCTCTATTTAGCTGAAAAATGGAGACGAACCACATCAATGTTGCAACAGCTTTAAATGGAGTCCTATCTTTTGACTGATAAGTTGTCTCTTCATGCCCTGTATGTTTGCATGAAATAAATCCGTGGGCACAGTCCTCATTCTGTGCTAGCTGTGTGTCATTAGGTTCCTGGAAACCTAATGTTATTTCATTTGTGAGGCGTGTATAAGATGACTGTTGCTATTTGGATTCTACAGCACAAGCAGAGGTTCTATTGAAGCAGAAATGACCCATAACGTACATTTTCATTCATTTATTACATTTTTTGCATGCGTCACTGAATTTTAATCCCGAGCTTTGTCAATCTAGTGTAGTTATATTAAAGCTTTTTAACCTAGCTTCATGTGCCTCAGTCTGCTTTTACACAGTGGCATAAAAGAATTGATAAGGAAGGCGCTTATACACTAAATAAAGGAGCGTGATTCATTTCTCCAAGTGAAATAGAAGAAATGAACGATGAGAAGCTGCTTAAACTGTAAAACTGGTTGTAAAATAACCTTATATTTAAATGTAGCATGGGGAAGGTGCTACGGGAGAAAGGAAAGGGTATAACTTACCAAGTTTGGCTTGCTTGCTTGCTCATTGTTGTTTCTGTTGTTTTGATGTCCTGTAAATACTCTAATATGGAGACACAGAATCTTGGTATCAAAATTGGAGCTCCATAATTATCTGGGCAGAGCAAGAAGTACAGCGTGATCATTAGGACTCTTTGATTACACTGCCATTCTCCCACCACAAAATAGCCAAACATCTGTTCTTACCAGATTGGTTTTTCAATAACAGCAAAACAAAATGAGATATGTTGCCGGGTGGATAGTCCACTTGAACAGATCAAAAAGGCCAATCTGTCTTTGATTTTACTTAATAATGATCTTAGCTGAGCATAGGTTTCTCAAGTTAGAGAAATGCTTTTTATCACTATTGATTGCATTTTAGATGCATCCTAAGCAACATGTTTTGTCATGTTAATAATCTAAATATATGACTGAAAGGGTGGGTGAAGAAGATTTTGTGGTGTTTAATTCAGCACTCGTATTGAAATCTCACTTGTGTTTAGATAAAGTGACTGGACTATATGACTGAATCATAGGAGTGACCAGGCATTTCTGGGTTTTTTTTTTTTCTGCTTTCTATATTCATCTTAGGAAGAATGATGATTTCTGAGCTTTATTACTAAGTGAAGCACAAAAGATTTCCTCTGGGCATGCCACAGCCAATCCTCAGGCACATTAGAGGCGTCAACTAGAGTTAGTTCAAAGTGAATTACTTCATTTTAATCATGGTGACTTTACCAGTTCAGTTGATATGCTATAATGGCATATTGTTGGCCTTACATTCCCCCTTGTTTGTTCATTTCTCTTTCTTTCTTTCTTTCTTTCTTTCTTTCTTTCTTTCTTTCTTCCTTCCTTCCTTTCTTTTTTCTTGAGCTTTTTTTTTAACCTTTACTTTTTACTCTCTTTGAATGATACTCAGTCACTTCATTTTAAGGCACATATTTTTTTAGTCTCGTCAAAATGTATGGATTTAACAGCCCTTCAAAGTAATCCATCTAGTTTTACAACACTTGAAGTTTTATTTGGTGACTCTTTTTCTTCTTAATCCTTGGATAAAATCTGTTGAGTTTTATTTTGTTTGTTTGTTTACAATCAAATGACTCCATGTATGAGATGTTGTGATTTATAGAGTTATAACAAGTACAAACTTCAAAATACAAATATATAAAATGTTGCACCAAAGATTACTGGAAACTAAATACTTCCTTGGCACTCATTCCTAGTTGGCAAGCTACAGCATACTGGACACAGATATGTAGACCCAGAATAGCCATTTGGCTTACAAATTAAAGGATAAACCTGATTGTTTGGAATTCATTCCAAATCCTCTGTAAGATCACTTTTGGAAATACACAGACAGTAGTGGCAATTTGCTGTCAAGCACTTACCGTGTGTGTGTGTGTGTGTGTGTGTGTGTGTGTGTGTGTGTGTGTGCATTGTACATACAAATTTTCTCCTTTGTGGTTATATTTTATTAGCTTCTTTTTTTTTTTTTCTGTGAACATTGAAGATAACAATGGCCTTCTTACCCAAGACAAAAATTATTTTTCTGATGCCTCCTTCAATATGCTGTTTTCTTTAAAAACCCTTCTGTTCAGAGGCTCCATTACACCCCAGCCTCTGATGTTCCGGGGTCCTCTGCATGTCTGCTTCATTCATGATTCCTGCAGAAGAGAACCCCCTCACCCAGCACACTACAGCTCTATAATTACTTTCATTTCTAGGTTCACACAGGTCATGGAACTAGTGTTAATAATAATCTTTCCCTCTGGACTTCTCTGTATTTATATATCTCTGATCCAATAACCATGGGGGACGTGGAGGTGTATTTTATCTTCATTTTAGTCCTCTCGGTATTGTTTTAGCCCAGGGGGGAAATCAAATGAGGTGCAGAACATGGTAAACTTGCACAACTCGAGGTCATTAACACCTAATTAGAAACAGCTTAGAGATCTGTAGGATTTCTTGGTTAAGATCTGAGAGAAATCAGAAATGTTTAACTTCTTCACTGCCAGTGTCCTCTGCTTCACTTGCAGTTAGAACTATACCTCCTGATGACTTTTTAAACTTTAAGAAACAACATTTGAGCTTTCAATCTCTCTCTCTTTCTCTCGGTGTATATGTTTGCACCCACGCATGCGCGTGCATGTGTGTATGTGTGTGTCTACTTCTTCCCTCTTTATTTGATAAATTAAGCAGTCTGCTGAAATACTGGATAGCAAGAAAACTTTGCCTAAAATGCTAACATATTGTCTTACTATTCCTTAACTGAAAAAAAAGAGAGAGAGAGAGATTATATCAGTGTGGGCCTAGACAGCAAATATAAACTACTGTGTGATTGAAAAAAGTTTTAATTATTTAAATAATATACATCTGTAGTTGGACCCATCTTTGAGAAGTTAAATTGTGTGTGGTTAAAGTAAGAAAAGGATGTCTAAAAACTCTCACAGCCATATACCTGTGTTACATTTTAATGAGGTTCTTTCCCTACCTAGCAACTTTTAGAGATTCCTCACATATTTTATAAAGATAATTATTCAAACCCTTGATCAGTAGTTTTGGATGGTAAAAATCCACTGAAAGAATGGATTCATGCTTTTTGTGAGTTCTGTCCCACTGGATGCCTCCATTCTTCTACGAAGGAGAGGTCTTTACTAAAATGTGGAAAACAGCTTCACTTGTAAAAGGGCATATTGTGTGACACTTGTGACACACCACAGCTTCCATGGCTAGATGTTTTATTATTTTATTGGTTTGTTTGTTTTCTTTAGGGTGAGGTTGCAAAGGTGGAGGGTGGATATGGAAGGACAAGGATGAGTAGCATTGGGCTGCATGATATGAAATTCACAAAGAATTAATAAAAACAAAAGTTAGAAAATTGTAGAAACCACTGCTACCTCTTGCCTGGAGGATAGAAAGCTGATAGCTGGACCTTTCCCTACTTGCTTCCCAGACTTACAATTCACTGTCTTCAGGACTCATGGTTTGTCTCTGTGAGAGGAGCTTACCTCCTGAAACCAAACTCTTACCAGGAAGGCTGAACTGAATAATGGCCCAAGAGACCCGTGGCAGGGGACAGAGGGGCTCTTTAGTTACAAAGTCATCTCTTAAGGCTGTGCTAATAGCCTTAGTTCTTATGTAGATGCCCTGGGACTAACCCTAATCTCCACTTCCTTAACCAGGAAGCAAGCTAGGATGAAGATAAACTCTGAGGCTGTGTGTTCAAGACCAATGACTCCACTGAGTTTGAATGGAATATCATTTCTCTGCACCTCTGTTTCTTCAACTGTGAAATGGGAAAGTGGCTGTAACAGTTTGTCGTTCTCTCATAAGGTGGTTATGAGAGTGAAATAGTGGAATGTATTCAGGCCAGGTATGTAGCATGCCCCTATAATCTCAGAACTCAGAATGCAGAAGCAGGAGGATTGAAAGTTTGAGACGAGTTCTGAGCATATAATAGTGAGATCTTGACTCAAAATACAAACAAACAAATATCAGCAAAATGAGCCTGGAACTGTGCTCACTTAATAGACGCTCATATTTCCCAAGCTACATATGTTACCTTGATTCCCTTGTTGCTGTGACCAAATATTTGGGAGGATTAATATAGGGGAAGAAAAGTATTTGATTTACAATTTGAGGGAATATAGTCTTTCATGGTGGGAAAGGCATACCAACAGAACATGGGGTAGGTGGTTCGTCACATTTTATCCATAGTCAAGAAACAAGCAAAAGACATGCATTCTGGTATTCACACTTAATAATCCTTGGATGCCAATGAGTAATAGTCCTGGCACATTTAAGGTGGGTCTTTCATATGCAGTTAAACCTATCTGATAATTCCTCCACAAATGGACACGCCCAGAAATGTGTTGATTAGGTGATTCTAAGCCTACTCAAGTATTAGTAGACAATGAATATTAATCATCTCAGTTTTATCAATGTCAACCTAACACACAAAAGTATTTCGCTAAATTGTAACCCACCAGCAGTGTTTCATAAATTCTCAACTTATCTCACAAAGCAAAATATATTCAGAATATCTGCAAAAGTTCTCAAAATTTTAAAAGCCTTGATGTTGACACTGTTCACAGTCTTTTAACTGTGAGGATCTGCTAAAATAATAAGAGGATCTGTTAAAATAATAATAAAAGTAACAGCAAGAGTCACTAAGCTATATGCTGTCAATGTATACAATGGCACAGAGTAAACATTCTCACTCCAAAAGGGAGAAAGGAGGCTATACTACAATATCCAGATCCATGTCCAGCATCTGGGGTTCTTGGTCGAACCAACTGAGTTCCACCAGCCTTGGACACCCATACCATTCCTCTTCTGTCTCCTCTAATACAAGCACCCCCAGTCATGTGCTGTATTAACTCCATGTTTGCAGCTTTCCTTTGTGGATATCCTTTGAACCTTTAGGGGTCTCACTACAACTTATGTTTTACCTTCTCAACTACATTCAGTGGCTCCTTGGGGTATCTTTGGAGAAAGTTCATCTTTACCATAGATTACGAAGCCTCAGAAATCATTTGGAACCTTAAGGCAAATGCCCATGATACTCTCACTCTTGAATATTCAATGCCTGAAAAATTAGTGCAATGGGAATGATACTGCTATGTTCTCTGCCATTCTGAGGTATAACTTGACCTTGATGGACCACAATTGTACTTGCCCGTACATACCTTCCAGACTGACCCGTGGGGAAACATTTCACTAGGTAGTTGTTCTTGAATAGGGAATTTTGTGGTGGGATTCTCAATTTAGACTCTTTCCTTCTGAATGAATTCTCAACTTCACAAGTTGGAGACTTCCGAGTGTGTACCCATACTCTCAGGACACCTTTCCTGTTTTCCCATGTAGAATGTGCTTTCTTTAATGATGTTACTCTCACTCACAATTAAAGTTACACATCTGAACTCATCCTGTCTACAGTTTTAAGCTTATATATATATATATTTTTTTTACCTTTTTTAAAAATGATTCTGCTGCATTTATTGCTCTGTTAGCTATTGACTTGTAAGAGCAGTTAAAAAGTAAACATGAAGCAATATGAGTATTATCCTACTTGGTAATCTCTACTAAACAGAGCAGTCCATCACTTTCCAATGTAGTCTCACCTCACAATAAGGGAGGAATGAAACCAAATTCTTTGCTGGAATAGAACAACATTGACCTTTTGCCCATTCCTTCTTTATTTTTTTTTCCAGGGTTTTTCTATGTATATCTGGCTGTCCTGGACTCACTCTGTAGATTAGGCTAGACTTGTTAATTTCCTCTGAATTTTTATGAGCTATACCTCCACTGTTGTCATTTCTCTCACCAGTCTGGTCTGTTAAACTCCCTCCAGAATGGACCATTAGGCTTCATTTTCATGCAAAAGACTTCTAGCAAGGAACTACAAAGACTTCCACATGTTTCATCATGACCTAGTTCCAAATACCTGAGAACTAAGTAGTCAGGTTTATCACAACAATGTCTCCACTTCTTAGTATTTATCTCTACATTAATTAGTTTTCTAAAACTGTGCTCACATACATGATAAGAATCAGTTTAAGGGAAATGGAGCTAATGTTGGCTTACAGTTTGAGGAGACACATTCCACTGCAGTAGACAAGGCATGATGGCATGAGCCTCTCATCACATTGAAACCATAGTCAAAGAGCAGAGAGGGGTCAGTTCTTATGTTCCACTGAGTTCTAAGACATCTGTAAAAAAAAAAAAAATAATTTATTTACCTGTATTTATATTATTGTTAACTGGTTTGGCAGCTGTTAATCTTTAAGCAGCCATTATAAATGAGCACACAGACACCACGTGGATTTTCACAATCCTAGGCCTGGATGGAGCAATCTTGGCCCATCTAAGCTAGCTCTTAATTCTATTACCCAAATATGACCCCATATATACATACGTCCCCTTGGACTGCCATTCTCCAAGATATGCCAATGTTCCTGGCCATGTGGAATGAGGTTCTTTTTGCTAACCCATGGCGTGTGTCTTCCTTCTTCCTGCTGCTGGCTGGAATGCCTTAATTCTCTGTCTAAAGCGCAGGCTTCCTGTTCTCCTTAGGAAGTCCCACCTTTCTCTGTCTTTGCCCAATCTCAGGCCTTGGCATTTATTTAACCAATCGGAGTCAATGTAAGTAACAGACAGCAAACAGTACCAATTAATTAACATTTAGAATGCTTAACACTACCCCAACAGACATCATCTATTTTTAGGGTGAATCTTAGCTCATTTGACCTTTCTGGAGATATGCCCAATGATTTTTTTTTCCTAGATGCTTCATAATCTAGTCAAGCTAGCTATAAATATTAACTTTTACCCTTTGCCTCACGGAACTCTTTTGTAGTCGCGTGAGATCAAACTGTATTATAATTCCAAGGTACTGTTAGACACTTTTACTTTTCTTCTCTCATAATTTGACTGAAAATGTGTCAAAAGTCACATGTCCTGTGACTCTACATCAAACTAACTGCAAAAGGTTAAAAAAAAAAACCAAAAAGAAAAAAACAACAAAAAGTAGCTATTTTCTACTAAGTCACACAGTGAAGATACTTGCAAAAATCTGAAACAATACCACACTTACCACTTTTTTGTTTGTTTTGTTTTCGTTGTTTCAAGACAGGGTTTCTCTGTGTATCCTTGGTTGTCCTGGTCTCACTTTGTCAACCAGGTTGGGCTTAAACTCACAGAGATCCATCTGCCTCTGCCTAGTGAGTGCTGGGATTAAAGGCATGTGTGCCATCACTCCCAGCCATCACAGACAGCTGTGAATTGTATAGTCCTGGGATTTGAACCCTGGTCCTTCGAAAGAACAGCAAGTGCTCTTAACTGCTGAGCCATCTCTCCAGCCCCACACTTACCACTTTTAATTTCAGAAAACACAATCCACTTTTCATCAGAGAATGCTATTTCTGTTAGTATTAATTGGTGTGATATAATTTCAAATGAATTTATGTAATTGTTTAAATTTCTCAATTTAAATTTCTAATATGAAACATACTGCTAGATATAGTCATTAATACACAAACGCTCTTCAGAATCTTAAAAGGATTTTTGTTTGTTTGTTTGTTTGTTGGAAACTTACTTATTTTTTATGTTGTATATATGCGTGTTTGGTCAGCATGTACATGTGTGTACGATGGGCCTGCCTGCGGATATCACAAGAGGCTGTGGGATACCCTGGTACTGGAACTACAAATGGTTATGATCTGCCATGTGGGTATGGTGAACTAAACCTCAGTCCTCTGCAAAAGCACTGGGAGCTCCTATCTGCTAAGCCTTCTCTCCAACATTGAAGCATATTTTATTCTTTAAATATAAATAAGTACTATATACAAAAAATTAAGAATCATTAGTATGACCACTAATAAAAAGCTATCATTTCTGTCACCTCTATTATCTTATGACTTTCTTTTTCATATCTTAACTAGAAATATATCTTTACAGGTCTCCTTATTAGCAAAATGTGTGCTTTTGGTTGTTTATTAGAGATATAGTACATTGGGGGAAATCATCAAAAACTAACTAAATGTGTAATTCTTTTTCCTGTTGGGGTAGTGTTAAGCATTCTAAATGTTAACTAATTGGTCCTGCTTGCTTTCTGTTACTTACATTGAATCTGATTAGTTAAATAAAGTGCCGAGGCCTGAGATTGCGCAAAGACAGAGAAAGGTGGGACTTCCTGGGATTAGAGCAGGAAGCCTGCGCTTTAGACAGAGGATTAATTGATTCCAGCCAGCAGCAGGAAGAAGAATTCATTCCAGCCAGGAGCAACAGGAAGGAGGCACACACCATGGGTTAGAAAAAGGAACCTCATTCCACATGGCCAGGAACATCGGCATATCATGGAGAATGGCAGTCCAAGGGGACGTATGTATATATGGGGTCATAATTGGGTAATAGAATTAAGAGCTAGCTTAGATGGACTAGGATTGCACAATTCAGGCCAAGGCTTGGTAAAATCCATGTGGTCTCTGTGTGCTCATTTCTAATGGCGGGATAAGGATTAAAGGCTGCCGAACAAATTAACAATAATCTAAATACAGGTTAAATAGTTTAATTAGCCATATTTCTTTTTACATATGGCGCCCAATGTGGGGCGCCACCTGAAAACTGCAAATTAATTAATTAATGTAGTTATTAGTAAGTATAAACTGTAATATTAGGCCGGCAGAGTGGCCTATGGAGTAGCCGGCGGCTTGGCAGAGGAGCAGGCAGCCTGACCTGAGTGCCTTCATCGGTTGCCTAACTTATCCTGGAGAAAAGAGCCCCAGGACCAAAGGTGGCCTACACCATCTATAACCTAAACTCTGTTAATTAATAAAAGTTGTTATATTAGGCTGGTAGAATTACTGGCAGCTTGGTGGGAGATTCGCCTGGGCTCAAGGAGAGTCTGGGAATCCAACAGCCCGGGACTGCTTGGACTGAGGGCCTATAAGCCACCGCAGTCTTTTCCCCAATAATTAAACACACCAAGACCTTTTAATATTTTAACGCTTAGCCCTTAGCTGGGCAGACTCTCAATTAGCTACTCTAAGTTAACCCCAAAACAACATGTGCCTGTGAGTACCTTCCAGACTTCTCCAGACGTCTTTCTCCTTCTGTGTCTCCCAGCGGAAAAAGGAAAGAGTCTCTGTGTGTGTGGAATTCCTGCTGATCTGAGGAAGTCCCGCCTTCCTATACTCTTTCTGCCCAGCTAATTGGCCATAAGCAACTTTTATTAACCAATCAAGAGAATGCCTCAGAAGGGGCGGTAACCAGATCTCAGCATTGAATTCAATGTATCAGAAACAATATTAGAACTTCTCTCAACAGATTCCTAAGATCCTCATTCAGAATTTCTGATTTTAAAAGTTTAGATTTTAAAAGTTAAATTCAAAAATCCAGAAATTGAATCCTTAAGTTTTTGTTTGTTTGGTTAGTTGGTTGGTTGGTTGGTTTTTTTGTTTTTGTTTTTGTTTTGTTTTTGACCACCTTGTGAAGGATACTATGGCCCATTTTCTCAAATAGAGCACAGTATCAGCATTCAGTGTCCTTATCTTTTCTTGTTGAAAGTCTGGCAGATGTCTCAATCCATAGATACCACCCAGATGAAGAAGTGGTATTTTATAGAATTCAGTGATTGCAGTTCTGTGTGCCAAGCCAAATAATGCACCAGTATACTATGCAATAATTAGCAGTGTGGCCATAGTTTTCTCCCACTGTGACTTTTCTAAAGGCTAATTGAAGGCATGAGGATGACAGAGAGGGAAGATCAGCTACCAAGAAAAGAATCAACAGTGGTGAGAGAAACTTGAGGACAACCTCAGACAGTCTGGAGAGCAAGTTGCATTGTTAAGGCCAATGTGTGAATGGCTCCATTTTTCTCTCCCTTGAAAACACAAAATCAACAAATAAAGGAGACTTAACCTAAATCAATCAGTGAAAGAAGGCTTATTCTTGAATAAGAAAAGAAGTGGGTGATCAATTCCCAAATCAACTCATCCACCATAGTCCTTAGATTAGGAAAATTCATCAAAACATTAATAGGCATAGTCTTGAAAGAATTGAGGTGGAGGGATAGACTCTAATGAATGTGAAGAATACTTAACCTTTAGCAAATATGTATATATAGATAGATAGATAGATAGATAGATAGATAGATACTTATATATATATACACATGCATGTATGTATATATGTATGTGTGTACAAACAAAAGCATATACATGTGTTTATATTCTCTGTGTGTGTGTGTGTGTGTGTGTGTGTGTGTGTGCAGTCAAGCAATGGCACAAAGAGTGTTGGTTTTCATCTTCTACCTTGCTTGAGACAGAGTTTCTTATTAGTCCCTGACCACATGCCAGACTAGTTGTTCCAGGAGCATTCTAGGACTTTCCTGTCTCTTCCTTCCATCTCAATGTAATAACACTGAGATTTCAGACATGTGCTCCCAGGTCTGGCTTTATGTAGATTCTAGATGTGCAGACATTTGCACAGCAAACACTTTACACTGAGATATTCCTCGGGCTCTGCTTCTTTTCTGATGCTTTTTCTAGTCACCCTCATGGTGATTTTCAGTCGTTATAAGAACAGGGTAACCTACAGATGGAATTGCAAGGAGGTTATATGTTGGCTAGTTGTAGTTGTGACAGTCATCTTGTCTACCAGATTTTGGCTAACATACCCGAAGAAAGAACTTGGTCCCACAGCCATCCTGTCCTCTGTGACAAACAATATTAAAATGAGGTAGAAATTTAGGGAGACTACTAGAGAATACACTGGGTAACAAAATAATATTTATTTCTTGAGTTTCTCTCAGGGAGAAAAACTGTTTATTTACCTTTTGTGGGTAAAGAACACGATACAGAAAGAAAATATAGAATTCAAAGCTTATTGCTGTTCTCAGGTTGATGATTCTGTCTCTTATGAAAAGTTAACCATAGTTTTAAACTATTATCCTGTTGATAGAGTAGTTGGCTTTAAGCCTCTAATTCAAAAACTTACTAGGACTGTTATGTGACATATTATGCCTTCAAACTTATTCACAAGCTTAATTTTCTAAATAGCAATTCTCCACTATGCTCTGATTGATTTGTGACTGTTTATAGGAGATCTACCACAGGAAGACACATTAATACAGATAAAATTTACAAAAAGAATCCTGACCACAGCTCAGTATTTTTCAAAAGAAAAATGCCATGAAGCTTATATCTCTTTAGGAATACCCCAACACCTCCTTCAGCTGCCATTCTCTACCCCCCACACTAAAACTTCCTCTGCATCAATCTTTCCATTATAACCATGTGCCCTTGGATGTATTACCATTTTTATTAAGTATTTTCATGATTTCATTTAGAGGGAAAATGAATTATTTCAGAGGAAAAGAAAATAGAATGGGTAGATCAAACAGCCAATATTGCAACTCCCAGCATCTTATAAGGGCTTTATATACCACCCAATCTCCTACTAATACTTAGAGAGAAGTTTTCCTAGTTTAAAATATTAATTCTACAGGTCAGAAGGTACCTTGTGAACAAAATTTGTTAGTTGATTGTGTTCATGGGGCTTGTGGCAACAGGAAAGACATAAGAATGTGAAACCTTTGAAAATTCTGCCTGCAAGAAATGTATTTTAGCATCTACTAGGGATTAATACGTCTTATTTTGAGAAAGTTATTGTAGTGCACACAAAAAGGAGAAAGTTTTAGTGAGAAAATTTGAGGCAGAAATAATTGTAATATTTTTAAAAACAATCTTAATGAAGAGTATCATTTCCTACATTAGTTTCACGGTTATTAGAGTAGATCTGAAAGAGAGTGTGGAAGGGAGGAGAAGAGAGAGTCAGAGAGAGGAATATGTGTTAGACTTGTTTTAATCTATTCTTTGGGTGTTAAATAGAAATAATAAAAATAAGGGATATGGGGCTGGATAAATGGCTCAAATATTGAAAGCACTTTCTGTTCTTGCAGAAGGACCTAATTTAGTTCTCCGAACCCACACCATGCAACTCACAGCTGCCTATAACTCTGGTTCCTGGGGATCTGATACCCTCTTCTGTGCCCCATAGGCACCAGAACATACGTCACACATATACACACACATAAAATAAAATAAAATAATTAAGTAAAATGGAAAAATAGAAAAGCCTACAGTCACAGTTGTTTTCCCACCTGGTTTAATCATTTAAGAAGCTTTAGTATGTGGTTTTAAAATATATTTAAAGCAATATATCTATATATTGAAGGAAGTCTCCATTATAGTCTATACACTAACATTTTTTTTCAAATCTAAGGAAGCATTAGGACCCCCTCTCAAGTGGCAGTCTCAAGTAAAACATGACCAGTAAGGGAAAGAATTTATGTAAAAATTGTCTCCATTAATGAAGAGCTGAAAAATCCTGTGACTGACCACTTAAAAGCAGAACCAGGAAAGTGGGAATTGTAGCTCATTACAAGTTAGAATTTCTGAGCAGGGGACCAGCAGTGTTATTCCCAAGTGTGAGAACATGACTGGCTGCTTGGGTGGGCCTTGAGAACCAAGAGTTCTATCAATAGTAATAGATCCAGTCTCAGAAGACAGAGAGAGTGTTCTTACTCATGTTTACCAACATTGTGGTGTCCCATCATGTTCTCAGGTTTGGGTGCTGACTACCTGCAGTGAATGAGGGTGGATTGTTTTTACTGGGTCACTGTTTCCAATGCTAAGTATAGTCTTGAAACACCCTTGCAGACACAACCAGGAACAATGTTTTTACAAACATTGTGGAAGTTTCTTAATCAAGTCAAATAGATGCTCAAAATTAAGCAATGCAATCTCTTTCTACAAAAAGTGATTTCTTTAACGTCTTTATGGTCCTAATGATTCAGTACTCAGTTACTCACTGGTACATTCTCTAGCACTAGCACAGTAGTCCTTACAAAATTTTGTTTGTAGCTAGGTGTGGTGGCGCTTGCCTTTAATCCCAGCACTCAGGAGGGAGAAGCAGGCAAATCTCTGTGAGGTCAAGGCCAGTGTAGTCTACAAAGTGAGTCCAGGACAACCAAGGCTACACACACAGAGAAACACTGTCAAGAAAAAAAAAAAAGGATTTGTAAACATGTAAACATATAGATATATATGTTGTATATATTTAACTGATGAACCAATAGAATCCAAACCAACACATCCAAAAATTAACAAGCACCTTTTTCTAAGAACTATGCCAGAAACTGGGGTTTCTAGGGGCACCAAGTAAAGCTGATAGCAACAAATAAATGAAATCCAAGGCTTATTTCCATCTTAGTAGTTATCATGAATTATACGTATATGTCGATATCATCAAGACTGACCAAGGGGCAGAGAGTAAGTGCAGATCATCTACAAAGAGGTCAATAATGTCTTCCCAGTTTAGCAGAGACTGAAAAAGTGAGAATATGCCAAGGGAAGGGCCACTGTCATATGCTCTGCACTAAGGGACATTGCAGGAGGGAGAAGAGGCTGGAAAAACAATAGAAGATGTAAAGATGCAAAGTCACAAGACGAGAATTTTTTTTCTTAAATTGAAATTTTGATTTATTTATAATGGGGGCCTTTGGGAGGTGCAAGTTTGGAGTGACAGGGCTGTCAGTTAATTAGTGAGCAATGACTAGAAATACAAGGCCCCTACATACCATAGTGCTAGTTACTGCAAAGCAGTTCACCTTATGACTTGCAGTTGATTTGTGAATCTCCTCAACCATCATGTGTCAATTAAACCAGCTGCCAACATCCACTAGGAAAGCCAGTGTCACCTCTGAGAAGGATTTTCTAAGAGGGTACATTGCTTATATGGTAGAGCAGAGAAATGAGAATTTGATAGTTTGATGGTTCTGTGAGTAGTGGAGGCAGCTGTAAGCTGAACAGAAGCCTCTAATGAGTACAGAGTATGGGTTGATCTTGAAGTCATACATCAGTATCCATCCTTGCTCTACATACACACCACAATGTACATCAGAGGTTTCATCTACGAAACTATGGTTGACATTATAAAGCTTGCAGACACTCACTGTCTTAGATTTTGGCACTTGTTTCTGCTTGGAGCATGCTCCTTTTGTAAACCATCTACACTGTGACCGACTGTGGCCCTTACGAGTTCCCGAAGGCAGTGTGGGTTGAGCCCAGAGCCAATTTATCAACATTGATAGCTTGCTCCAATTTCAGGCAGATCCTTTCTCTTTGGCTGACTCATACAGCTAGCAAGCAATTAGCTAGGCCCTCTCAGAAGCACTTCCAACAGATAGAGCAGCAAGAACTTTCTAAGAAGACTTAAAGAGTTCCTTGGGAGATGAAACACATCAGCAGACATAATCATCCTAGGCTTGATTGCTGCAGGAAGAGGGAGTTGGGGGTGTGAGTCCATCAGCTGGTGACCAGAGGGCAATTTTGCTCCCCGACAGTGTCGATTTTAACTTCCTACAAGTTGCTGATGTCTGCAGCTGTGGTGTTCGTAGTAGGAGTCTATTTTGGGTCAGTGATTTAGGAGACAACGTAGCTATGAAATGCTTTGAAGCCAATTTGGAGAATTCTGGGGACTTGTCTTGGATCATGTTCTATAGATATAACCTGTCTTGCCAATGTTGCCATTCCAAAGGAAAGGCCTGCACCCACTTTCTCTTGGGGTTTTCTTGCCTGATACACACACATTTGATCTGAGTCCTCTGCATGGGGTTGTTATAAGAAGAATCTACCATAGGAAATGAGGAATTTTAGAGTGACTCGGATTTCCATTTTCAGTGACATGATTCATGAAGATAGGAAGAAAGGACAAGTATGTTGATAATATTTGGGAATTTGAGTGTGGAAATAAACTCAAACCAAAGTGCTAAGAGACAAACAAAACTGCTGGTTCTTATCACTATTTTCAACTGCCTGTTAAAGGTCACTCAATTTTTCTAACCCCTGAACCTTGACCTCTGTCTCCCAGACAATTGGAGAGCTGCAGGATGTCAAATGGAAACAGAGAATATTCCTGGGATAGTAAGTATTACTCAGGGTTCTCCCATGTGGGCTGTGAGGTGGATTGTCCCTCTTGGAAGGCCACAAGTATCCCTGAGTGGCCCTTTTTACACTTAAAGCTATTTTCTGCGGGTAATGCTAAGTGTCCATCACATTCAGAACTGAAGCTGTTTGCTTGAAGTCCTTCGCATGTCAGAACTGAAGCTGTTTGCTTTAAGTCCTTCACATGCCTTTAAAGATAGTCTATTTATATTTATCACATATGCATGCATATATGCATGTAAATAGTGATTTATTTTTAAAAGAAAAGTTATATATATGACCCCCCCAAACTTAGTATCCATTTTGAGTAAATAAAACTTGAGTTACAACCTAAACATGTTAAAACACAGTGGCTAGAACATTAGTAACGTGTGGCTTCAAACTTGCGATTTCAGGAAATGTTAACTGCTATCGTTGGCATCACTCAATCCTTTGCTAACTTCTCATACACAAAATGTTATAGAGTGACTTAGAGAAAGTAGAAAATATTTGAGGATACATTAGTCATTTATGGATACGAATAATAGAACAAATAAAAACCCAACTGTGTCTTGATTATTGCATTTAGTTAAGTCTTTCAGTGCAGACTTAAAAGGAATCAACTTAGTCATATTTTGTCTTTATGTGTATATTGAGATAGTGGAAGAAAAAGCAAAAATTAATATAATTCACAATAATCAGAGGTCAAATTCTTAATATACATGATGAACTACATATGAACATTAGCATGGATTAAATTACTATGTATTTTACTTTAATTTCATTTATAAATATAGACCACTATTTAATAAAGTAACCCTACCCTTTAAAGTGGATTTTAAGTGAACAGTTTTCTTTACGCTTTTCTATGTTGTTAAGGGAGAAGTCAGTCTACCTACTCAATTTAAGGGCAACGAAACTATTTCTTCAATGTATTTCTCATATCTTTATTGTTTCCATTTTGGTAGACAGAAAGGGAATCCTGACAAGTTAGCACACATTTCTTCTACATTTGAATGCTACAATACAGAGAACAATAATGCATCAATTAACTTTAATTACCCTCCGGCTTGTCTCCTCTGATACCTGGCACTGTAAGCAGTGTGCTTTTATGAATAGCCTCCTGACAGCAGAAACCTCTGAAGGTCTATAACTCCTTCCACAATATCTGTCCAGGGTCTCACAAAGAAAATCATTTAATATTCTTATATGTTGCCTCCTTTCTCCAATAACCTCAGAAGTCAGATCTCATCATTTATAACTAGATATTAAAGATGACCACAGAGTCAAGAGTGCAAAAGCCCCCAAAACAATAAAATGAGGTATCACTGCCCAAGTAAAGAGCCATGTATGTGCCATTGACTTTTAAATTTGTACTAAACTGAGATTCAGAATTGAGAATCTCTGAGGTGGGATGGTTATAAAGTTCTAGAAGCTGAGAAATAGTCAGGAAGTTGCATTTGCCAATGCACACAGAGTCACTTGCAGGTGACCAAGCTAATTCATTTAAGCACAAATAGGTGACAGTCCACAGTCAGGTCTAAACAACGCCTTCATCCACATTAAAATAGCCACATTCTGGGGATCGTTCCTTTCCTAAGGTAAACTTTGAGGAGTGTAGACACGGAATTAATTCTTTATCTCTTGGACTTTTCCAGGAGTGGTGAGTTCTCAAGATTAGCCTCTCCTGAGATACTCCATAGGGTCACTGAAGTCTACAGATAACTGTAAAGCTGGGAACATCAGGATAGAGAATTTTTGTGGACCCTACTCCAGTTTCCTTGCTGTGTTTTATTTTTTTTCTCTCCCTGGCTGTTGCCAGATTGCATTTACTAAGTTAATTGCCATCAGTTAGTCACTGTCAACCAAAAACCAAGTCAAAGCATGTTCCTTAAATTCATTTATAGACAATCAACACTACCAGTTCCCCTTATCCATGATTTCTTTTCTAAAGTATCCATTCCTCAGATGAGCTACAGATAATAAAATAATATAATAAATACAAAATATAGCATTTGAGAAACTGGATTCAAATAAATTTACTGATAGTATGTTGTTATAGTTTATTTTTTAATGTGGACAATAAGGAGACACCTGGGTAGGCAGTGCAGCTTTCATATGAGTTTAGAATGGTTCTAAAATGTTCAATACCTTTGGAAATAATGATCTTATGAATTAGATTTGTCTTAGCTACCTGTGCTAGCTAGGTTTTGAGGGAATCTTTCAGACTTCTTGTCTTATTTAATAGTTTGGCTTTTGTTTGAGGTGTTTTTGTTAATAGTGTTGTTTTGTCAAGCTGACACAAGCTGGAACCTTCTGGGAAGGTGGAAGCTAAGTGGCCTTCAACAGATTGACCTATGGGAAGTTTCTTGATTGATGAGTGGAGCATGAGGGACCAACCCTCACTGCAGACAGTGTCACTTAGTTGGTTGTATAGGAAAGCAGGCTGAACCAGCCATGGCTATCAAGCCAGTAATTAACATTCCTCTCTAGCCTTCTTTTGCTTTAGTTCCTGTCTTGAACTCCTGAACTTGCTTCCATTTACAAAGGACTCTACCTAATGTTGAAATATACCCTTCTCTCTCCAAGTTGCTTCTGGTCAATGTTTTACCACAGCAGCTGACAACAAACTAAAATATTGACTAACCTCCCAACTTTCATTCTTTGGTAATGTTAACTATTTGAATGGGAAAATCACCACAGACTCATGTGTTTGAATACCTGGGCCTTAGTTGCTGATGCTGTTAGGGAGGCTTTGGAAACTTTGGAAAATAAGCCAAGCTGGAAGACAGAGGCCATTGGGTGAGGTCATTGAGGGTTATAGCGTGGACCTACTTCCAGTCCTCTATCTGCTAAAAAATCCACCAAGATATGAATAAGCATCCTTTTGGTTCCAAATGGAGCTATCACAGTTACATGGCTCACCCTGTTGAAAAAAAAATAGCTAATTAAATTGTTTATCCAGTATATATATTATCTTTAATTAGTCGGTGGTGTAAAACCTTAACCTGCCATTATAAATGAATACACACAAACACCACATGGATCTTAACAAGCCTAGCCCTGGGTTGTGCAATCCTAGACCATCTAAACTAGCACAAAATTCTATTACCCAAATATGACCCCCATATATACATATGTCCCTTTGGACTATTATTCTCCATGCTAAGCTGATGTTCCAGGCCACATGGAAGGATCTTCTTTAATCTACCCCATGGTGTATCCTCCTTGTCTGCTCCTGGCTTCTCTCCAGCGACCTCTTCCCAAGATTCTTTTTATCTCTCTAAAAAGTCCACCAACCTTAGTCCTGCCTACCTCTGTCTTTGCCCAATCTCTAGGCTTCAGCATTTATTTAACCAATCAGAGTCAATTAAGTAACAGACAGCAAACAGGACCAATTAACATTTAGAATGCTTAATACCACCTCATCATTTCCCTCCTTTTGTCTAATAAAAAGGATAAAAGGTACATACATAATGTTTAGCCTATTTCTATCAGGCAATCTTGAACAAGAAAAAAATCATCTATTTTGGTGTGTCTAAGGTTCTGAAACTAAATAATTTTTATCATATATGTTGTCTTCAACCCCATGAAAGACTTAAGAAGGGATAAAGTTATTATTTGAGTGAATAGGAAGCACAGAAGAGCAGCTTCCAAAAAGAAAAAAAAATGACAGTTTGCTGCCTAGACAGTCCCAAATATCCCTCCATACTATTGGAGCATCATCTTCAGCCTTCTGGCCAAGCATATCTCACAGACATAATTGTGCAGCAGGAAATAAGGATTTTCCCATTCTGTCTCTGCAGAATCAGGACATCAACTTACCTACATTTAAGTTCTGGTCCATCTTTGGACTGTATATTGTCTGTGGAGAAAACAGGGACGTTTTTGCTCAATAGAAAGTGTCTCCTGATGGGAGATTTCTTTTTGATGCTCATTGTTTTCTCCCAAGTCAAATGGGAGCTGTCAGGAACTGACTGTCGTAAAATTAAACAGTTCTTAAAATAATATCTTTAAATGCCATTTTTTTGTACATCTCTGAGGGTTTTGAAGACATCTATTGATTTATAAATCTATCATTGAATAAGAAAAATGTAAAATTCTATCAAAATTAATCTTATTTTTATCAATATACAAAATTCTATACCAATGTATCAAAATAAGATAACCTTATTTTAAGAATAACAACAGTTTTAAGATTCAGAGCAGATTCAATAATCTATCTTTACATCTTATCATTTCTATACTATATACATATATTCCCCTTCTCTTCAAGTCCTTTTCCCTATATAAGAGAGAAAGGAAAAAGAAAAAAAAATAGAAAAGTCCTTGAGTCTAACCACCTATATCTTGTTTAATAAGACCATTTAACAATTTGTAACCAATCCCCCTAAACAACATCTATAACATATCAAATGACCAAAACATTATCCCCCCCCCCCCTACCTTTTGGGAATGGGCGTCACTCTCTTAAAATTGCTTCCTGCTGAATTGGAATGTAGAAAACCTGTTTGGGGGCCCAAATAAAATAGAAAAAAATTGGTTAAGCAATTTAATAGTCCAGTCTTTATGTGCTCAGCAATTTGAATGTCCTGAGCAGTTTGTAGTCCCTTGAACTTTGGATGGGAAAGTTCAGGGCTTCATTGAAGTCTTGACTGGAATAATCTGTGAGCTGGACCATCTGGGCTTGGCTTGTCTTCTTTGGTGTTTGGTCCCTTATGCTCTGAAAATATATAATTTCTAAAAATTAACATATGTCTATGTTTTCTTTTGAGACAGGATTTTTTATATATCCTTGTCTTGGATTTATTTTGTAGACCAGGCTGACCTTGGGAAAGGTCAGAGATCGATCTGTCTTTGCCTTCAAAAGTTGGGATTAAAGGCATGCATCATCACACCCAATGATTAACATATTTCCCCTAGGGTCTAATATCTCTCTCGAAACCAGTTTTCCAGTGGGTGTTCCACATCTAAGGAGACTGGCTTGTGACCCTTTTCTCTTTATATCTTTAAAATTTCTTATATCTCAGCATTGTCAAATGACAAAAACGTCCTTTTTACCTCCCAATATAGGAAAATCAAAGGCACCTAAACAAAATTCAAGCAAAGAAACAAAAACATTACAAAAGCCATGGTCTAACCGTGCCATCCCTTCTTGTAATTAAAGTTCTGTTTACTATTCCTGAAATCTAGCTTTGACTGTTCATCCTTGGTGGGCCTTTCCCAGATACTCTTGATAAGTACCTAGTTCTCAGGCACTTGTGACCTCCAGCTGTCCTCTTTTGTATCACCTCGGGCCTCCTTCCTGCCCTCATTGTTATGGTTAGCAGCTTAGCATTTCAACTGTAAACTCTCTCACAGATATCCTTAAGCCTATCCTAGTCAAATCTTTCTCAGAAAGTATACATAGAACCACAATTGTCAGTGTAAAAATTATCTGTATGTTAAGAGAAGAAACAAACTCAATTGGAATCCAAACATATTGAGACATTATGAATTCCTCCATTTTTAATTTAGGTGGTTAATTCCATTCTCAAGCTCTGTTTAGAAGGCTGCTGGTTATTTAGCATATAAAGAGAGCTAAGCTTCCACCTTTGTTGTAAGGCAGTAGCTTTTGTTAAGAGAGCTCCCTGCTCTTTGGCTAGGAAACTACTTTTTATCCGGGCCTTCTCAGGCTATAAGCATGGATTCTAATTACCGTACACTGGGCACCATATGTTGAAAAAAAAAAAAGCTAATTAAATTGTTTACCCAGTATTTATATTATCTTTAATTAGTCGGTGGTGTAAATCCTTAACCTGCCATTATAAATGAATATACATAGACACCACGTGGATCTTAAGCTTAAGCCTGGGTTGTGCAATCCTAGCCCATCTAAGCTAGCTCATAATTCTATTACCCAAATATAACCCCATATATACATACGTCCCTTTGGATTATTATTCTCCATGCTAAGCCGATGTTCCAGGACACATGGAAGGATCTTCTTTAATCTACCCCATGGCGTGTCTTCCTTTGCTCCTGGTTTCTCACCGGCGACCTCTTCCCAAGATGCTTCGTATCACTCTAAAAAGCCTGTGAACCTTAGTCCTGCCTACCTCTGTCTTTGCCCAATCTCTAGCCCTCAGCATTTATTTAATCAATCAGAGTCAATTAAGTAACAGACAGCAAACAGGACCAATTAACATTTAGAATGCTTAACACCACCCCATCACCACCCAACCATGATGGGCAGTATTCGCAAAAACTGTGAGCCGAAATAAATCCTTCTCCCTTAGAAGCAACTCTCACAGAAGTTGCCTCTGTGATGCATTTCATCACAGGGACAAGAACGTAATACAGGTCCTTTCCCATTTTGATGAATTCTTGGCTGTTAGAAACCTAGCAAATTCACTCTGCCTCTAACCTGGCTAGGATCAATCCATAACTTAGTACAAATAATAGCTTAACACTCATTAGGAGTTTGATGAGTCACCCCTTTCAGGAGCATTGTATATCTTGAAAAGAATCTTTATGAGGAACGTCATTGACCTCAATGAATTCACTTAGAGTAGTAACATTCCAGGCATGATGACACTGTGGGAATCAACTTGTATGAAGAGAAATTTTGTGGCTTCATTTCAATCATATGAAGGTGATAAAAACTAAGGCCATCAAGTCTGACACCACTTGTTTCAAGAAAACTTTGCTCTATTTACATCCTATTAGATGAGTTACTTAATCTCCATGGGTAAGTAATCAGTAAAATGAAAAAAATTAAAAATACTATCTCATGAAATTATTAATTTAATTTTTAAAAATTAAAAATCGTACTATATCAGAAAAATCTCTATGTTATATTGTATAAGACAAGGTGTTCTGATGAATGAATTTGTCTCTTCAGTATCCTGAGCAGCTGTCAGGGATGGTGGAGTAACACTCCAGATTTACATTGATTTACAATATAAAATAACTGAATTATTACATATGAATTCCTAACTGGTATAAAGGTTGTATGTCTGTCCTGGAAAGACACAGGAAAATGAAGGGATAGCTTATTTCATAGGGCATGGTGACCACTCTGCTAACAGGAAGAGGTTTAAAAACAAAAGCAGCAAAGAATAGAGTTTAGCTAGCTTTGGCCTGGTTAAAAAATATCCCATAGTTGTCCTTCATAAGTTTAAGAAACTCTTCTATTATAAGAGTTCATAAACTCTACTTATTAAGGCAGCAGATGTGACAATTATTCCTAAAAATTCATAGAATCAGCATGGAGTCACCAACTTCTATGTGCCGGAGCCACTGATACAATCATTCCATGCTATGGGCTTTCTTATACTTTGTAAACAGCTATTTTTTTTTTACACTCCTTGAAGATTAACATACAAATGTACTAGCAAGAACAAGTCACGTAAGTCATAACTTTTAATGGCCAACCAGCAGAAATATTTACTCAGATGTTAAGTGATCTAAGACCTGACATAATTGTGAATTATGAGGCATAGAAAAATCTCTATATGGTATTTTATAAGACAAGGTGATCTGATGAATCAATTTGCCTCTTCAGCATCCTGAGCAGCTGTCAGGGATGGTGGAGGAACACTGCAGATAAAGTAGGTACTCACCTCACAACCTCACCTAGGACCTAGCACAAACCCTCTCTGTCTGGCAAGATGAAGGACACTGCAGAAGGTTAACAGACAACCCCAGCTCTGGCTATAAGTTCATGTCTGGCCACTTGGAGGCTCTGTTTGATCTAGCCTCACTTTAAAACACAGGATGATGCACCAGATATCTTGTACTGTCCCTGTTACTATCACTCAAGTTAGGTAGAAAAAGAAGTGTCCTGGCTATTTAATCACACACAGGCTCTTATGACTTCTGTTCCATATTTAATGGCCAGTGTCAATCCTGTGGTCACATCTGACTTTAAAGAAACAGGGAGAGGATGTTTTATTGGGTCCCATAAGAACACAAGCTCAAATAAATAAATAAACAACAAACAAATGTTGGCTCACATCCTTAGGGTAGCAACAATAATTGGACTTTTTTTTCATTCTTTTCTTTACAAGATTATTTTCAGAGTCCAAAGTGCTAATCATTACACCATGGAACCACATGTACAAGATTATTTTCTTTGACTGGATCAGAAAAAAAAAAGCATAACATTCCCAAGAACTTCATCTTCAACATGAAACAAAGCAAAGAAAACCACATACAATTATTTTATGGCATTAAATCATCTTATACATGTTTAAAAGGCTACAGAGTCCAAGGCAAAAGTAAGTAACTGAACATTGCCCTTAGCTGTACAGTTTGCCTGGCTTTATTTGCTCCTTAACATACCATCTTCAAATTTATCTCATTTAAACAAATATCATGAATTCATTCAGGATCAATTTGGGTGGGGCAAGCTGGATATTCTTCTCTTAATCTTGTTGCTTCATTTACATGGCAGTAGGAATGATTAGAAAGTTGGTCACCATCATTCTTTAGACAGGACACTGCTGGATTTTTTTCTCAGGGAGTCTAGCCCATGGATCCTACAACAGTAATTTCAGGGCCAGTAGGGGAAAGTAGTAAATGCCAGAAGCCTTCTTGAGGAGACACTGAGAAGCCAAAGATCCCATTAAGTCACTCATACAGGGACCCTTGCTAAGGGAAAGGAAGGTAGATTTTCTTTATGGCAACAGCAAGAGTCAATGGCAAACACCATGATCCACTGGTGGAAGACCTATTAGTCCATCTCTGTCAACAATGTACCCACCACACTTGCTGAGAGTAGGAAATTTGGTTTTTGAACTATATACAGGCTTGAGACTACATCATCATTTTTTAGGTATTTCTCAGTGGGGTTGATTTTGTTGCAGAAACCATAGTCTGCAATATAACTAGAAAACACAATTTCCATTCATGGGAAATGAGGACAATTTCTGTTGTTGTAATGTACCCGACCTCTCAGTGAATTACCATCATGGTGGTTCTAGCTTCCTGATCAGGTAGCAAGTATATGACCACCTCTTTGTAATTTTTAATTCTCTTTTATTTTATAATACCGCATTTATTTCCTATCATAAAATCCTGTTTCAAGAAAAAAATCTTGTGTGGTAAAATGAGAAGAAACCCTCCATACCAATACAAACTTTGATGTATGCCACTTCTGTCAAGGAATTACGTTGTGAACATTCCTTTCTTGGGACTGACACTGACAGTGGAAATGTGAATAAAAAAGTACATCAGTTTTTCAATGACATCACCTGATAAAACACATGTAAACTCAAGGTAATCGCTGCAAATCTTGGCCAACTGTGCTCATCCAACTTTCTGGTCTCACCTGGTTCTGCCACAGCTGATAAACTAAGGGGGAAGGAGGGAGAACCTAAGCAGAGGTGAAGATGTGAGCATGTGTAAGAGGGCTTTGGTTTAGAAAGCAGTAAAGCATATCCTACAATCCAGGAGAGAGATGCTCATGCCCAGGACTGGATAGGCAGCAGAAGTAATAAAAGTATATAATGTCTATATTGATGAGAGACAGAGAGAGATCAGTCATAGCTTCTACAGGAATAACACAGAGGTCTTAGGCAGTACGCTCTTGTTGGTCAACTTAAAATAGCAGACACATGAAAATTTCTAAAGGAAACCTATGTCCCTCATTCTCTAAGGCAAGAGAGTAAAAGTTGACCAATCAGAAAGTCTTCAGCACAGAGAGCTTCATATTTTGAATTGCAGAAAGATAAATCTAGAACTACTATGCACAGTATATTACTGAAAATCATAAAAAGTCCCTTAATAATTGATTCTGAGATTGACAGTCATGTACTCAATATAGACCAACAAAAGTGTGCATATTATTTTTTTCTTTGATCGGAGTGTTGCATCAATTTTCCATAGTAGTATAACAACCAACCAAAAAACACAGCAAAGTAAAGCAAGATTTGATCATTAGCTTAGAGTTTTGTAGATCAGAAAGATCACTTCTTGTTTGGGGACTCAGAATGAAATCACAGTTACCTAGGTGTGCCTTTATCTGGAGATTAAATCAGGCAATGATCCCTTTCCAAACGACCTCTTGGTAGGAATAGTCCATGTCCTGACAGGTCAGATCCATCCAAGACTGTCTTTTGCTAATTCATTTTTCATTCATGCCTTAACTCATCACGTTAACGGCATCTACAAAATTCCTTGATTTTCCTTATACAGAGTGTTCTAACCCTCCTATCCACAGTCCCACTAAGCCAAGAGAATGAGAGTATACAGGATAGGCACACTATATATTGGGAGTGGCAGAAATAGGAACCCTTTGAGAGTTCTTCTGACCAGTCTGATGAATTATCAAAGAAGTCTGTATTACTGTGTCAACTTTGTAGCCATTTATAAGAGCATATCATATAATCTTTAGGGCCATGTAGCTTTCAGGGACAAAAGCAATTCTAGGAGAATTAGAGCCCAAAGTAGATAGTTTTATAGAATAGGTGAAACCTCTTGCTACTACACAAATGTGTGTTGCCATTAACTCCTAATAGTTGATTTCATAAAATAGGCTAGTATATGCTATGCTACATATGTATAAAGCTCCTAAAATGTTTGAAGATACTAAATAAACCATAAAGACTATACTTTCAGGGATCATTTCTATAGTTCGTTACTGAATAAACCATAGTTCAATATTGTACTTTGGGCGTATAGAAATGGGAAAAATAGATAAGATAACATGAGTTAGAATGTGGTCTTTTCCACAGATTCTATGTTGTAACTCAGTATGAATCACACATGATCCATACTTTAATGATTCTTTTATGTAGAATAGTATAGCATCTGCAGAGTAACTTCTCTCTTGGAATTGACATCTCTGAACTTGCAGATGGATATGGCTCTATTAAAGAATCCTGGATATGAAATTAAGATGATCAGAATATGGCTCCATGAATACAATTTTGGGTTGAAACTCTTAAGTCAAACCAAACAGTTTCAACAAAATGAGTCCTCAGCATTACCCTTTGAACTGATTGGGATGTATGTCACTGTACATTTGCTGTTTGTTCGCAGGCTTACAGGATATTAGAATGCTCTGTAATAACATTGGTGAAAGTCCGCTCTATCAGCCTTAGATTCCTTTGTAAAATTTAGCTTCCCTTCATCCCAGGAAGTGGGCAATTCCTTTGCCTTGGGAGAATCACACTGTTTCCATTTTGCATGTTTATATATTCCTGTGGCTGTTGAGAATAGAATTGTGCAGTTGTCACTGTGGAAAGCCTCACCTCTACCTGACAGTCACAGAAGTATGTCAGACTCCCCACAAATTTTGTGATTTCATTGTTCAATATTTACAAAATCAGATAAAATTCACCAAGAAAAACAAAATGTACTTAGGCTTTCAGAGAGTGAACGCATACAGTAATCAACCAATCTCTAAGCTACTTGTTATATCCTAAGGTACAAATGAGATATGGCGGGATTATGAATTGTCATTTTTGATAATAGTGTATCCCATTTTGATTTTTTTTTCTTTTTCCACAGTCAAATGCAAGAGGTCCCTAGAAAGTCACATTCCCAAAACTGGTTGATGCTTTTACAGATATTATGGTCTCTGGAGCTTTTCCTGAGAAAATTTGGAACGCAACCCAGATCTAAAGCAAGTTAAAAAATTACAACAAAACACCCGCTAATACAGACAGTTTCACTCTGCATGATTTGATGAGGATTAAATGGCAATATTTGAGGAGGAAGTGAATCTGAAGTCTTAGAGCTAATGTCTGAGGGCACTACTTAGATGTGTATTTTTCTGCAGAAAAAATTTTCTATTACGGATTTGGGGGATTTATTCCCCAAGTTTCTTCACACTGGGAACATAATTTGACTTGATAACCAACTCTGCTCCCACCCACAACCAGCTCCAGAAAGCTACGCCTCATCTACTTTGGAAACTTGAACTGGTACATGTCAAACTCTGCCCGGCCCCAAAGTACAGCCCTTTATCAATTCCTGAATGCAATCTGCTAATTTACATGAAGGTCATGCTGACATTTTGTGCAGGGAGAGTAAAGAATAACTTTATTTCTTTCTTTATCCATTCATTCATTCATTCATTCATTCATCCATTTTCTCTCTTCCACAACTGCTCTCTGCCTTTCAGGGAGAAATGTGACTTCCGTCTAGGGATCCATCATATTGATGGGCCTCAGTGTAACACACTGATGTCAGGAAGCTTTGGTAGTGATCACATTCTGTTAACAGATAGGACCGTCTGTCTTGTCACAATTTAGAATGCTGATGTTTGGAGAAGCTTTAAACCTTATTTACATATTTGCCTCTGCCAACTGTAAATTTCCCTTTTACCACTGTTGGCCTTATGGGGTCATAAACAGTAGCCATTTGCTCCTCGAATGTTCACCCTAGAGAAGAAATATTGAAGTAACAAATGAGGCCTTGATTCTTTAGTGCTTTGAAAGATTTTGGGTCCTGCAAAGGATCCATTTTCACGGAATATGTCTGTTTGATGCTTTTCTCTTTAATTCAGCTCTTTTTTTTTCCCAAAAGAATCTTTCTAGCCATTTATAATTGAGGGGAAAGGTGTGAAATACTTTTATCTCATGCAGCATACCTTGCAAAGGCAAACCATATGTTATCTGTTTTCCTATGGATTTTGTATTACAAGTACCATATGCCTCCATTGATTGATCTTACCCTTAGGAGTGAGCTAAGGATACATATATTTTAAGTCTCTCTGGTAGGAAATAAGATATCCCTCTATTGCTCTTTTAGATTAATGTTCTCAGTGCCTTTGCTCTAATGGATGATCCATAATTTACATCAAAATTTCAATCACTTTAAATTAATATATCCATTTCCTTAATGAGTCTTATTAGATTCTATGCTGGCTTTCACAAAATAGTCTGGTATGGCTGTTTACAAATTTTTATTTTACTTAAAAATCTTAAAATAACTAAGTGTTTTTTTTAATTTTACTTTTGCAGATTAATTAGAAAGTTACATGTATTATTTTTGAATAAATATACTTCATATATCTTTTCAAGAAAAAATGTATTCTGTATTCATCACCAGGTTTTGATGACATCTGAAGCACAAGCAGTAGAAAAATATATATTCCACTAACAGAGTCATATAAATATCGGAGAGTCATCTCTGAAAATAAAGTTGTTTACTTCTTATTTGTACCCATGAGATTTACAGGAGGAAGTCACATTAATTCTGATGGGATTTAGCAGTCAAAATTTCCTCTTTATCAGCAGAAGAGATGTCTGTGGGCATAGCAAATGAGAAAGTTGAAAAATGAATTTCCGTGCCTTAAATTTTTTATTGTAATTGCTACATATTTAACGCTGCTTCTTAATACTAGTTTAGCTAGTTGCAGATATAAATATCAGGTATACATTTACTTTATGGAGAAAATGAATAGTAAGCGGGACTCATAATCAGACACAGGTTGACAAAGAGAACAGTGTGTGTTGTCAGGACTCAGTTTACATCAAATGATCTCATTTATTTATTGTGGGCTAGATGTTCTAACATATGCTGCTATTGAGATCAATAAAGAGATTTTTTTTCGTCCTTTAGCTAAAATGGTATTAGGTGAGCAATTGTCATACTTAAGCTAGAAGTGTGAATATATTGGACAGGATTGTGTCCCAACACTTCTACTTTCACACCATGGTCTCACCCCACATTATCTGGTTTACATATTTGATTATTTGTAGAATTTCCTGTGAATAGAGACATCAGGAGGTTTTGTTTTGTTGTGTCCTGTTCTTAATGTTTTAAAGTGGCATCACAGCACAGAGAGTGGCACCATTGGCTCAGAGAGATTAGATCATAAAGTGTCTGGTTGTCACTGTCAGGCCCACAAAGGATTTGTCATTTTTGAGGGTTGGAACAAATCATATTATGCATTCACTCCTACATGCTAATATACAGTTTGGAATGTGTTGTATGACATGTACTACACATGCATGTATATACCCCATATTCATAGACAAGTACACACAAACATACACACACACACATGTACTTTCATGTACACACTTACATGCACGTATATGCATGAGAGTAGAGTGGCTGAATACCACATATTGTTAAATCCTTGTGTGTCCCAGGGATTGTACCAACCATTGTGCCAATATAAGCCAAACAGACAGACATAATTACTGACTCAGACAGATAACAACAAGCAATAAACTAAACCAAAAGGAAATGAATTGAATTATGGCTTGAGTGCTGATATCAATTAAATAAGCAGAAAGGCATGACTGTGGAAGAAATAGGTGGGTGGGGTAGTTTTATACTAAAAGCCTTCAAGAAACCCATTCATCTGAAGAACCTCACATAACTGCACATGTGACCGTCTTAATTCTTAATTCCAATTTGTTCTTCAGTAGTCTTGTGTGACCTGAACCACAGAAGTAGTGAGGTAAATTCTACTTTGAAAGTAATAGGTATATTTCTTAATATGGTTTATACAGTTGTAACTTAGGCTACAGGTCTGTAGTAAAGGGTACCACAGACGTCTTTAAACAGCTGTGATGAAGACATAAGCACATACAACCAAGGGCTGGGATGGTGTTGTCACAAGACTGTTCCTCAGGAGAATCAACACATGCAGGTCTTCTCATCCCAGCTAGGAAGGGCATGACAGACCGAAGTGCTGATAACACCATAGGGACACCACCTTGGCAAACAAATGAGTTTTAGTTGGTTTGGCCCCTAAACCAACAACTCCTGTGAAAGTTTCTCAATTTTAAACCCTGGAATTAATGAAAATATTTATACTGTGGAAAGTACTTTTGGCCTAGATTTAGACTATGAACCTTGAGTTCACATGACTAATTTGTTTGTGGTTCTTGGTGAGAGAAAGTGGGGATAAGAAAGCCCTGAGGGGCGAAACAGCATGACATGTATCCTGGAATACAGGTTTTGAAGTAGAGTATCCTTAGATTCGGGAACAGGAGAGAGTGTGGGAATTTGAGGACCCGGTGGCACGGAGACAGCAGTTACAGCTGTGAATATTAGTTAAATCCTTCACAGAAATACATAAAGATGAAAGAAGAGCAAATACCATAGAGGAAGAGGAGGTGTGATAGGGACAGAGGAAGAGAATTCAGTGACTGTAGAGAGATTGGCAAGGTGTGGACATTTTTGACGGTCATGGGATAATACCACAAGCTCATATAGCATCATCTGCCACCTGAATGCTCCTCTGCCTGACTGGCTGTGACTAAAGGAGAATTGGTGCTGTTTTCAGAGTACCTCAGTCCTTGAAAGACTTCCTCAAGACCTCAGCCCCCGCTATCGACACTTGAGACTCTATACACAACTTTGCTTTATTCTGAGTCTCCGTTTATCTTAGCATCATTAACAGGCTATTATCTTTTTCATCAACTACCATCCTTTTCTCTCCTTTCTCTCCTTCTAGCAAGACCTTTTGAAAGAATTATCGATATTGGTTCTTTTGCCTTTCCCCCTTTATCTCACCCGAGGTGCAATAATGAAGCTTTGCACTTTTTCAATGGCCACTCGCTAATGTTTTCATCATTCACGAGAACCTACATCCAGTTTGCAAATCAGTCTTTCCTTTGCCTCCTCTTCCTGCCTCCTTGGGTGCTTCTGGCCAGACCTCTTCATTGTCCCTCGCTTCTCTTAGCAGTTGTTGATTTTGGAGATTCGTAGACCTTGCTTCAGTTCTGGGCTTATGCTTCCTTCTCATCTGTACACCCATCCATCGTGATCTTAGCCAACTTAGGCGCACATTTTGTAGGTACACGACATCATAATGGAGGAGTGATGGCCACAGAAGTAAGAGACAGATGTTCAGATTTCATCCACAATCAGGCACAGTCAGGATGGAGAGATTAAATTCTGGTATTAAGCTCTAATTATTGTATTTATGAGTTCCAGAACCACTGTGATTGACATGCTGACATTAACATTCAGGGTGAGTCTTTCTACCTCCACATAACCTAGAAAATCCCAATACTCCCTTCTCAATATCTCTTCATAATATCAAGTAGATATGTCAATGTCCTACACTTAACATGTCTCCAAATATCTTTCTGTCTAAGATAAAGGCAATTACTTTTAGTTGTGTCAGTCAGTGTTCTCCTGAGAAAAAGAAATAATGAAAGGTAAACCTACTTATTTGAAGGCATATATATATATATTACATATACTTATATGTGTTATATAAGTACCTATGTATATATAAACACAAATATCAATGTATCACCCGAAATGAACTTCTA
Organism: Lophiomys imhausi; assembly: GCA_907164525.1. Taxonomy (NCBI): domain Eukaryota; kingdom Metazoa; phylum Chordata; class Mammalia; order Rodentia; family Muridae; genus Lophiomys; species Lophiomys imhausi. The sequence goes on along the minus strand of CAJQZJ010032944.1, from coordinate 1,225,819 downwards.
TCTCCAAGAACTCCTGTTTTCACTTTTTTTTTTATAAATACTTTATTTTTTTTTCTTCAAGTTACATCTCAGTCACAAACCCTTCCCTATTCCCTCTTCCTATTCCACCCTTCCACCCTCTTCCCCCCAGAAGTTTCCCCTTTCAGTCCAACAGATGGTTCCTTCTCTTATTACAGTAAATACTATACAAAACAACAGATATAAATATGCCACATTTATGAGAGTTAAATGGCCCAGTATACCTTCCCAATGTCCAGTTTATACATATTTGGCCCCTGACTTTAACATTCTACTATCTAACCATCTCCATGAGTTTAAAGGTCTATATCTGACTCAACATTCATACTAACTTGCAACACACTTTTAAGAGTATCTTCTTAGATCTATAACACCCTCTTGATTCCTAAACAACTAAAAATTTAACTATGAGACTCTAGCTGTCTATTCTTCAACCACCTCAGAGACCTGAGAGGGATAAATATATCTGTTTATATAGGAAGTGCAGGGCCTGCAGCTTCCAAAACTAAGAAATGACATACCAATGACTGCCTGGACAGTTCCCATTTTCTCTCCATACATTCCTGCATCAGTCTTCAACCTTTGGGTCCTGTTTCTCTGACAGATATTTGTTGTAGAGCAGGGATTATGAAGGACTTACCTACCCTGTCTTGGCAGAGTTAGGCTGTCGACTTCCCTGCTACCAAGTTTTGTCCTTTTTGGACAGCAGTCTGTCTGCAGTTGAAGCAAGGGTTTTTTTTCATGCCAAGAGATAGGCTTGCCACTAATTCAACCATCTCACACTGGAGATTCTTCGATGCTTATCTTCTACTTGGAGTAGAATAGGGGGTGCTGTCAGGAGCTGATATGTCTCGATATCAAAAAAAAAGAAAATCTTAATTTAAGATAACGTCTTTGAATGCCACATTCTGCAGATCTCTTGGGCTGTTTTCACTTTTTTATAAATTAATTTATTAATTAATTTATAAGGTAGCTTCTGTAACAAAAGAACTCAAGTTTCACCATTTCATAAGAAGCATATTCTTATTTGACTGTTCATGATTAGTCAGCAACCAGCCTCCATGTGGTGATTAAGAAATATAACACATATATTAATTCCACTGCATCTGGCTGTTAAAGTCTAGATGTGTAACACTTGGGTGAGAAATGAAGACATGGAGAACTTAGGCTAGATTGTGTAACAACAGTGTGCTATACGTCACTTCTACTCATGCTACAACAGCAAAAACTATGTGATATTTTTCCACTTGGCCATGAGAGAATCTAAGAAATGATATGCCTGCAGATATTTTCCAAAAAAAGGAAAATAAAAAATAAAAAAGAAACCCTTTTTCTAAGAAAGGAAAAACAAAGTCATTGGTGGGTTAGATTTTTGTACTCTCCACCAATATTGCTCCTTCACTAAAACTGCTTAAATTTGTTTGGGTGATAAGGAAAATGACATACATTGAGTGACTTATAAACAGTAGAAATGCAGTTTCTCAGAGTTTTAGAACCAGAGAAGCTCCAGATGAATTCATTATCTGGTGAGGGCCTCCAACCTAATTGATACTCCATTCAGCTGAGAAAGGGCAAGAGAGTGCTATGGGGTACGTTTTATTGACACTAGTTCCTTTCCATAAGAACCCCTCAAGGACTCTACTTCCTAACACTATAGCACTAGGAATGTTCATTTCAACATATGGATTTTGGAAAGACACAAACATCCTATCTATATCAAGCCCTTACTAAATTTAAAGTGAATTACATTTTTACATTCCTTTTTATTGTCTTATGGCATTCCCACTGAATGAATCATTCACAATGTAAAATTTTTAATGTTTATTTATTACTTGAATTTACATCTACATCACAGTCCTCTCCCTCCACCCCTCCCAGGCCCACCCTCTTCTCCTCTCCCCCTCTCCTCCTTCTCCAACGTATCCTACTCCTCTGATGTAGGGTACCCTACATATCAGCCCCCTTCAGTTCAGCAGCCATATGAGGGCTAAGAGCTTCCTCTTGCACTGGGGGCTGACATGGCAGCTCCACGAGGGAAAATATCCCACTAACAAGTAACAAAGTCCATGTTTCTGTTCCTTTAAGTCTGTTAGTTATAGGATAGCTATCTTGTACCATATGGCTAAAATCCAGTTATAAGTGAATAGAGGCCATATGCATGTTTCTGGGTCTGGGTTAGCTCACTCAGGATGAGCTTCTCTAGTTCCATCCATTTGGCAGCAAACTGCATGATTTCCTTGTTTCTGATGGCTGAATAGTATTCCATGAAGACCCAGCCATACCACTCCTAGATATACATCCAAACGCTTCTTCACCAATCCACAAGGACATCTCCACTATATTAATTTTTGTTCCTTTTACTATATAACTCATTTTCAGAGATAAGACCACAAATAAATAATTTTTTGAATGAACAAATAGTTTTAAAAATGGTTAGAAAGATGGATAGATGTCTGGGTAGACCGAATGAAGTGACAGGTTCTACCTGACTGTGTGTGAACAGTCTAAAGGCTCAGGTCCACAGCAATTGGATGGCAAAAATAAGTTGGAGAGAATTTAAGAAAAATACCCATGCACTGACTTTACTCTATTCTCTTTACCTAGTAATTATCATTACTATGTAAATTTTAAAATTTTTGCTTAAAATTGGAACATGATTGTGAGTTGTTAGTAATAGTGCATATCTCACAGTATGTAGATTGAGAGACACAGAATATATATTAGTTATTCGTAACTAAATCGTATATAAAGGGGCACTAGATTAAATTTTCTCTAGTATGAGCACCGACACTCATTAATACTGCATAATTTACATACTAATAAAGCAGTTAAAGTTTTGAAGCTATGGTTATATTGAAAAATGTTATCTTAGTTTTCTGTTGCTATATCTTAAAGTCACAGAGTAGCTAATTTATAAACAAAAGTCATTTATTTAGCTCATCATTGCATAGGTTGGGAAGTCTAAGAGCAAGGCCCCAGAATCAGCAAGAAACTTTTTGGTGCAGCGTAACATTGCAGGAAGACAAGTAACTGCCCCTGAGACATACAGGGGAAAAAATGCAGAATTCATTGTTTCTATTGCATAGTATCCCCATCAATGATTAATACGGGCCTGCAAATAAAGGCACTGATCATTCTTGATGATGGCATTCTCATGGCCCAATTGCTTCTTAACAATGGACTCTCTTTCTATTTGTTTGATTTTTTTGTGATTTAATTTTTGTACATATATGATATGGGAGTATTTTGTGTGTGTGTGTGTGTGTGTGTGTGTGTGTGTGTGTGTGTGTGTGTGTTCATGTTTATATGTGTGAGTGTACATGTTCCATGGTGCATTGGGTGGAGGTCAGAGACAAACTTGAACGGCAGTCTACACTCTCACCTTGTTTACAGACAAGGTTTCTCTTCTTTCCTGTTGCTGTCTGCATACAGCGGGATGGTTGACTGACAACCTTCCAGAGATTTTCCTATCTATGCCTCCCACCTCACAAAGCAGTATTAGGATAAAAGTGGGATGCTATTATATCCAGCTTTATGTGAATTCTATGAACTCAAATGCAGGTCCCAAGCTCCTTGCTCACTGAGCCATATCATATGTTCCCATCTCTTAATATTATCCTAATGGTGAATTGAGTCTTTAATCTGAGTTTTGGAGAGGATATTCAATCTATAAAGAATACATACTTCCCCCCAGTGTTTTGGTATCACTTTATATCTTTTGAGGGTAAAAAGATATCACCAGCCTCACCTCTTTCACATGCCTGCTGTCCCCATTATAGTACGTTCTGCTTAGATAATGAATCCAAATTAGAGGTTGAAATCCTAAAGTCAGAAGCTTGTTTTCCCACCTGTGACTTTCTACTGTTTTACAAACTTAAAAATTCACCATAGGAATAAGATTCGATAGATTTTTATTTAATGTTGCACTAGAATTTTTCTCTATCCTATGCATAGTTTCTCAGAGAACATAGCATATCAGTTGTAATTATCATCATAGAACTAGGTGGAATAGTCTTTAAAATCTTATTTAAAACCACTGTGTGTGTGCATGTGTGTGTGTATGTGTGTGTGTGTATATGTATGTGTGTGTGTGTGTGTGTGTGTGTGCATGTGTGTGTGTGTATTTCATAGTACCTTGAAATTAGCAGAGAAACCCCTGCATATTTTGCTCTTATATATGATAAATGAACAAGTAACTTTTTTTTCTCTTTTTTTTTAATAATTTATTTATTGTTTCTTCAAGTTACATCTCAATCACAATCCCCTCCCTAGTCCCCCCTCCAGTCCCTCCCTTCCACCCTCTTCCCCCTCAACCCCCCATCCCCTACCCTTCTTTTTTTTTTTGTTTAAGGTATTTCTTTTTTTCCCCCAACAGCTCTCCCTTTCAGCCCAAAAAATGGTTCTTTTTCTTATAACTATAAATACAATACAAAACGACAGAAATAAATAGGCCACAATTATAAGAGTTATATGGCTTAGCATACGTTCCCAATGTCCATTATCATTCAAGTTTCAATAACTGGCATTTTGTATGGCTCAAAGGTCATGTTGAAATAGTCTCTTTATGTATGAAACTGCAGAAGTCATCTTACTCACATTGAATGTCTTGTGTGCCCATGTGATTAACTGACCACATTGTTAGATAAGAAAATGGTTAGGAATTTATTTTGTGCTACATCATTCTGGTTGCTTGAAAACAACTTCATGTATTTTCCTGCAAGCATTTGTGCTTTTAGTAATCCATGAATGATCTTACGTAGTAGAAAGATATTTGAAGGATTCAACTTAGATATTGAAAATGATAAACAATGAAAAAGCAGGTGCTGCAAAACAAAGCAGATATAGAAAAAGGAAAACTAGCCTAATAATCTATATGAAATGCCAAGCATGACCATGGCACACTGTACTAAGGTATTTTAACTTTTCACTGGAAACTTCTTTGAAAGAATCTATCAAGACTGTTGAATTCTGATTTATACAACTATCTAGACTGAATGAGACCATCTGAATGCAACCAACTTTAATTTATACAGCCCACTGGGATGTTATTATCATATCTGTATGATAATATACTCAATGACAGTATACAGTTCGTATATTCTCCCATTCTCTGTGTGGTACCCTTACGCTAAGTACTGTGTTGCCATATATACTCTTGATTTTGTCCTGACTGTGTTCTCAAGGACTGGCATACCATGCCATGATGTCTCCAATGCTTTAACTCCTTGCCATTTACTTTGTGGACAATGGTACATTTTTATCTGTATTAAATGGAAAACAGTCTTTTAAAATGTGTCAGTCAAATCCTAGGAGATACACAGGTGGAACACACCAAACAAGCAACCAAGGACATAGCCTGCAAAGAGAAACCAAGAAAGATCTCATGTTTTACAGTAACATCTTAGAGCTGATGGAAGCAACATCACCTGGGAGCTTGTCAGAAATGTCAGTCACCGAGAGGTGAGGCCATAGCTCCATCAGTACAGTTCTTGGTACACAGGAGAATATAGTTCAAGCGCAGCACCCACATAAAGTGCTGCGTGCAGATGTGAGCGTATTGCTGAGGGAACAGAGATAGGACAATCACTACAGACCTTATTGACTAACCAACCAATCTATTCAAGCTCTTGGTTCAGTGAGAGAGAGCCTATTTCAAAAATATTAACTCAATCTAGGAGGGTGAGATCTGTATTGTCTAGGCAAATCTCTTTACAAAATTATAATTTGGAATACTGATTTATCAACCTTGGTCCTGCTTCTTCTCATGGGCAACTCTGAGCAGGTTTCTCAGGATCCTAGCCATTAAGGAAAACATGCCATGTGCATTACCGTAGTCACCTATGCGATCCCAGGGACAGGTGACTCATGGGTTTAGGATGGAGCACTCAGGGTAGCTGCTCTACTAGGGTCCCACCTGGGCACCGAATATTATAGGTAATTATCATACTTCTCCTTTCTGCTTAAAGTCATTGCAGTGCGTGGCTGATGCTTTGCTATGATTAAAGGTGAAATGCTTAAAATCCTGGCGGTGCTGGTTGATGGAACAGCTCAAAAATCACTTTGTAATCAATCACCAGCCAGGTGGAACCCAACCAAGTGATATGAAAGAACTAGAGAATAAAGTATCAGTGCTACTAACAAAAATATGCAATTTATCACTTAAAACAACCACCGAACTGGAAGACTGGCACACTGCCAAAGGGATACCCATCTTTTAGTAGGACCAGAGGTGATCTCAGAAATGGTGTATATGAGAAGAACTTCATGGCGATATTGAGAGAAAAAAAAAAAGTCCTCACAATTAAAATGCTCTCCTTACTAACTTGCAGAATTTTAGGAGGAAAAGTCAGTCAACATTTAAAATAAGGTATAGAAAATTCACCTGTGTACCACCCATAGCCATATAAGATATCCTTCACAGAATGAACTTTGTATATAGACTTGATGTGTTCTGATCTCCACAGGTGTAGGCAAGGTACACACACTTGGAAATTATATAGGGCAGGTCCTCGGCACAGTGAGGCCCAGCACGGTACAGATGACAGCGTATGAAGGTCTTAGCAACTGGTGTCACTGAAGCTGTGATAAAAGTCCCATGAGGAATTTTCTGAACATGCTCACTCATATCCTCTCTTCCCCAGGTTGGATCTTGTATACGTTTTAGTACTTCTCTTTTTATCTTAAGTGGAGGAAATGAAGTTCTATTTATTCTGGCACCTTTATATATGCATATGATGTATTTTGTTCATACTTGTCCCCCTCACTCATTCCTATCCATCCAACACCCCAGTTGAACCCCTTTCTTCCAAGAAAGTCCCTTCTAAATGTCTGTTTTCTCCATGGTGCAGGAGAAGAAAATATTATTTGTATTGCATGTGGTAGGGATCCAGAGAAATTGTGACATCGTAGAAGTGTTGAGCTGAGCCGAACGAAGGGTGGAGTAGAAGGAAAGTCATTTGATTCTCTTATTGAAAAGAGGAGGAGAGGAACTTCCACATAAGTCCTGGAATCATGGGGCATGAAGTGCTGTCATGCAACTGCTTGCCATAGTTTCCCTCAGCTCCAAATCTAAGGATGGCGCACAGTTCATGTCAGTTGACCTTCTATCACTTCCCTTTAATTCTCTTGAAGTCTCCAAGAAGGAGTAACATTTAAATGTTCTTAAAATTAAAGTAGTAAAGGCAAAAAAAGTAAAGCAGTAAAGTAGTACCCAAAATTCACAGCGGGCAACAGTTGGAATGTGTACCTGGCATCCCCAAGCCTGAGACAACACCATAACTGCATTATCATCTTGCCTTCATTAAGGTCAAATACAATCAGAATGGCAGCCTGACAAAAGCTTTTGAATTTTCTGAGAGCTAAATCACGGTAAAAAATGAAAATAATTCATTTAAACATATTGTAATAAAATTTCTTATGGATTAAACTGATGGAGGGGAAAACCTTAGAGCTAAATTGTAGTTTTCATCAAGACTTTAAGAGAATGGCCTGAGAAGGTAGACTACACACAATATTGATATTCCCTGTGTCAATGATTCACAAGCTATGTGGATTATTAAGTACAATATTCACTGATAACACAATTTTAGGAGAAAAGAAAGTATAATGAAATCCTCAAAAAAGTAAAAAGGCATAACAGTCACCTACGATCAAGCAGTGTCTTGATAGATAAATTTCTCAAGGTTAAATACAAAGCTACATGTATGTAGAACAGATGTGTGCAACTACATTTGTTTTGTTTGGTGGACTATGTAGTTCTCCTCTTTTCATGATGGATTCCAAATGATTTATAAACTTCTTAAGGCATATAAGCATCCCTTTTTTTCAGAACTGTGTAAAAAAAAAATCCATTTCCCATGAAACAGCTGTAGGAGGGAAAAATGTGTTTCTACAATATGTTAATTAATATTAGTCCACATGAATCATGAAGTGTAGCAACGTCGTGCAATATGCCTAATGTTGTCAAGTGCAGCCTTCAGAGTCTGTCATATCCTCACACTTTGATCCCATGTTTACTTTTGTCACTCAATTCACAAATGAAACAGCAACAAGAGGGAAACAACAACAACAAAACAGTCCAATAATGTGTCAAGAAATCTGCAAGAGCTGTAAAGTGGGGGGGAAAAAACTCCAGAAGAGAAACGGGAGCCATAAATGTAGAAACGGGGGCAAGCAAGAGGACATTGCCGTGGGAAGTGCTGTGGGAAATAAAGAATGGTGTTAAGAAAACAAGCTGAGACCCTCATTTTCTTTTCTCAGTAGCAGAGAAACAGAAAAGCGCTGAGGGAAATCAAACAGCAGCAATTCTAAAGGGAATCAGAGAAACAGACACAGAACACGGGTGTCTGCAATTCCATTGAGGTATTTGTTTGGATTCAGCTTGCCTCAGACACTTGGAGACTAAGAAAAGGCTTCCACTTTACTCGGAGTTCTGGCAGTTTATTGTCAAGAATAACATTACAAAGGTATTCAATTCTGCTGCTTTGGGGCACATGCTGCAGTCACCAGCGGGTGCCTGGCAGGAATGTGCCCCTGTGGTCCCGTGTTACACAATTAGGTGTATGACGGGCCGGGACTAGTCTTCTGTTTCAAGCAGCATCAACTTGATTGGAGACAGGGTAACAGACTCCCGTCTTCATTAGTCTGCTTCGGTATGGTAATTATGTCCAAACACCGGTCTTCTAGGTTTTACAACTTCTTGATTCACACGGGTGCTGCCAAACGCCAAAGTGGGGACATGGATATAATCCCACTGCTTCCACAAAACACACACACACACACACACACACACACACACACACACACACACACA
>CAJQZJ010032944.1:1198820-1216979 GCA_907164525.1 Lophiomys imhausi | reverse complement strand
CACACACACACACACACACACACACACACACACACACACACACACACCTTCTAAGGAAAAGTTGGAATTCTAAAAACCGAAAGGGTTTCCTCAGCCCTGGGTATAAATTGTCTCTTCAGAGTCACTCATGAAACTTATATCCAGTATGCTGACTGTCCCTGGCTGCCATCTCCCTTGACAATTCGCTTTGAGGTACTGACCAAACACCAAGTCCCTTCACCTTCCCAAATAATATCCGTTGGTGTGTGTACACCTTAAAGTTGCTAAGACTCTACTAGTTTATTGAATGAGATCATGGGTTCCATTTTCACATGTGGGGAACTAAATTAAATACAGCTGCTTCTCAGTTCACAAAAGGAGTCTCATTTCCCAGGGAGAAACTAAGAAGACTTCTGAATTCAGGGTACTTTGGACTATGAAGGTAAACCATGAACTTTCTATGAAGAAACCCCATTCTCACCTTGAGTCTTTGTCTACAAGAGAATGTTGTGGTGCTCATTCCAAGCTTTTCCAAACTGTAGAACCAGCTAAGAGACCCGAGTCAAGATCACCCATCATAAGGAATCTAGTACCTAACTTGGAGGTGTTCATTGCCTAAACATGGACAAACTAAGAAGCCAAAATCAAGGATAATACGATGATTATAAACAAGGAAACTGTACAGGTATATATCAGTTGTTTAACTTTCAGTAAATCTGTGTTTAAAATGAAGGATCCTGGGAATTTAGTCAATCTGAAAGACATGCCAGTTTGAGGCTATCATACATAATCTTTGAGTGACGGGCATTCCTTTCCTACTATCAAGTCTCCTCAGATTTTATAATCAGAAGCCCACATGCTCTGAAAATGTCTGCCTGACTTGCCTAACTGAACAACTTACCATTTGGCAATTTTCTTCTATATCTGCTGGATTACCAAAAGAATGCATTTATATTTCAAATTTGGGCTATAGTTCTGATGGCTACTTTGGGTAATTAAAAACTTTTGCTTTTAAATACCCACAATTCAACTAGAGAAGGAATTTTCCAGTTTTTGAAAATGCATCTGACTCTCAGAATAAATGGTTAAATGCTGTATGAAAATAGCTTGTGTTGCCTTTCATTGCCAGAACAAAGCCTCTCTTATGTCAGTTACTGGGGCTAGTGATAGGAGTGATGAACCTGAAGTCTCTAGACATTCAGCACCATGTGTCCATCAATTCTAGTATATGTCATAGAAATGGGATCAGGTGAGGAAGGGCCATTTGTCAAATGTGATGAAAGCTTTTTCTCAGCAGTCTTCACAATGGTCATTTCTGTGATGGCCCAGACAGGTAATGGAGTATATTCTAAGTGCTTAGAGGTTGATAAGATGGTATCAGTGTCTATATGTTTTGGAGTATTGAATTCAATAAGACAGAAAACATATAGAGTACTTCAACATGTACAGTACAGTTTGGTACCCTTCAAAGTGTCTAATGGAAAGAATGGTAATGATTTGATCTTATTTCAGATGTCCAGGATGGAGGAGCTGAAAGAAACAATGACTTGTTTGTTTTACACCAGAATAGGCTTAACTTATAGGGGAAAATGTCTTTCAGGACCACTTGGTAAATTTCATTCATTTTTGCATCATCTTGGGATAAATATTATGTGACAGTGTAGGAACTAGGTGACACTTTATGATAATATCAGTGTCTAAGGCACCTGCTAAGCAGAACTGTGGTGGTAAGGAGACAATGTGGCATCTAAATCAAGTTGAATCAAGACGGAGTTGCTGGTCCTTAAAAAGTTGTATCTGGGAGAAAATAATAGCTGAAATGGAAGGAATTCTAGGAGAAGTGATTATCATTATGTGAGGGATTTTGACAGCAGAGACAAACTTTGTTTTGAGAAGTCACTCATTAGACAAGTCAGGCAGACATTTTCAGAGCATGTGGGCTTCTGATTATAAAATCTGAGGAGACTTGATAGTAGGAAAGGAATACCTGTCACTCAAAGATTATGTATGATAGCCTCAAACTGGCATGTCTTTCAGATTGACTAAATTCCCAGGATCCTGCATTTTAAACATAGATTTACTGAAAGTTAAACAAGACATATATGAAACATATATGACCTGATAATATTTGCTTAGTAATCCCACCATTAGAATCTGAGAATTCTGTTTCAGATAAGGTTCTAACTTTAAAGTAAAGTATATATATATTCATATATATATGAAGAAAATCAGTATACAAATATATAGTGTGTGTACTGTCATTACACAGGATTATGTAAGTCTTGTTTAATCCCTTTTAATGTGTCTAGAAACTTCTACTTAGGAGAACATTTCACCCTCAACCTAATTATGTGAGGACTGGGGTTTTGTCGTTTTCTATCTCAGGTGTCATGGCTATCACTTTATTTTCTTGTCATCCATAATTTATGCGCAGTATTACTTCCAATATATCATCCAAATTTCATGTTCAGGGAGAGTACATAATGACTCACTATGGCTTATTTACCTTAGATATCAGGCTGTACCATTAACTGAATAACAGAGATCTAGCAATTTCTAGACGAGATAAAACAATGGGATGGTAAAAACAGAAGTGCAGGGCAGTAGACAAATATAAACTCCACATTTGCAGGTCAAATTTTTATGTAATATTGAAAAGCAGAATAATATTTACATTTTTAATTTTATTAAAATGTACTGGTTTTATTTATTTTATTAGAAGGTAACTGATTTAATTAACTATTGTAATTAACGTCAAAAGTAATTTACTCTCTAAGAAATAACTTATTAGTTTTCAGCTCATTCAGCTCCTGTTTAGGTTTCTTAGCATTTGGTGGAGGGCCTTCTTTTGCCTTTTAATAAGCAATGTATAAATCTTCTTTTATACATGGCCAAATACAGACATCTTAAAAATTAAAAGAAAAGCTGGGCGCAGTGGCACACGCCTTTAATCCCAGCACTCAGTAGGCAGAGGCAGGTGGATCTCTGCGGGTTCGAGGTCTGCCTGGTTTATGAAGTGAGTCTAGGACACCCAGGACTATTACAAAGAGAAAATCTGTCTGTATTAACCAATGGTTAATGAGTACAGCATGAATTTTGTAACTTCCATTAAAGGTAAGATATTAAAAGACTATAAAAGCAACATGAATATAAAAATGGAGGTGGAGGTTAATATGACTTAAGTTCGCCAAAACTAACCTAAATATGGACATCATTTTTAGTAATAATTTAATGTCATAAGAAGCACCAATGTATAATTCAACTGTGATATCAGTAGTTTTGAAACTCAAACTAGGTAAGTAACTCCAAACATGGTGATATCAATGCTAACACCGTGTGGTGGTTTGAATGAGATGTTGTTCCCCCCCACCACCACCCCATAATTTCGGTATTGAAATACTTGCCCCCCTGTTAATGTATGTGTGGGGAGCCTTAGGAAATGTGTAGTCTTGCTGGAGGAAGAATGACACAGAGAACAGGATTTGGAAGCTTAAAGACTCTTGCCATTTTGTTGTTGTTGTTGTTCACTCTGTTTCCTGCTTCTGGAATCTAGATGTGAGCCCTCAGCAATTCTGTCTCTCTGCTTGGTGCTTGCTGGCTGCTCTCCCTCTGTGATGATGACGATGGACTTCCCTCTGGAACCATAAGCCTTTCATTCTTTAAGTTGCCGTTTGTGATATTTTATAACAACACTATACATCAGTAAGGTCTAAAGTTTTAGAATTTTCAAAAATGTGATAAAGTTGGTATTGTCTTTCACATGTTTCTTGGGATAATTCATTGGGGTCCAAAACAGATACTAAAATCAATCTAATCTGCCCTGTAGTAACAGTAAGAAACTCTTGTAAAAATAAACCCCAGGTTACTTTTATTCAGGCTCCACTTCTAATATCTTTGTTGCTATTATAAACAGATTATTTTTAAGTTTTTCTTTTTATAAAATAATGTAACACCTGTTCATCTCAATAGATTTTTTTCAATCTAATAGAAAATCATTTAGTATTTATGTGTTTGTCCTCTTGCATTGAAACAAATTGTTCCTCGTGTTTAATTCTCATTACGTTTTCCCTTTGGCAATCCTCAAATACTTAGAGGGTGAAAAACAGCTCCAATTGTGATGGTCATCGCTGAAATATAGGAAGTCCATAATTCATTCTAACATCTCCTCAAAGGGAAAGGTTTCCAAAGTTGTCACTACTTGACCAATAGAAATGTTGAACTTTGCTGAAGTCAGTAGTTGCATTGTGAAACACAGGCTGTTCTAAGTATTTTGACATCTTTTATGCAGAAAGTTTCTTCCACATCCCTTCATTCTTTCCACAAACAACCACAGGTTTCTTTTATTTACTAAGAGCTAAATGATGCGACTCATGTGCCCTCTCATTATTTTACCTTGAAAGTTCTTTACATTATTATTTCTAACATATTTGGCTATATGAAATCTATCGCATATTAACTGAACTCCATAGATCCCATATTGCATTACCCCTATCCCCATGTTGTTTGAGGAATTACATATCCATTTTCATGCATCTGGAGTATGTCCAATTATTTCAGTTGCTCTGGCTTCTCACCCTGGAAAAATTCTGAGAGATATTGCAAACTTCACATCCTTACAAAATAACAACCAACAATATGCTCTGCTTTGTTTCCTGGTGGCTTCAAATAGATGTCATCATACGTCTTGGTTATTTGAATACTGTTTCACACATTCATTTGGAAAAGTTTAGGAGGCATGGCACTATTGGAAGGGTGTATCACTGGGAACAAGCCTGAGATTTCAAAAGCCTGCCGCCATCCCCAGTGAGATCTTTTTGGCTCCTGTTGGTGATTCCAGACGTGACCTCTCACCTGTTCTTCCTGCCATGCTTTTGTTCCACTATCATGGAGTCAAACCCTCTGGAACTGTAAGCCCAGTTAAACATTTTGTTTTATAAATTGCCTTGGTCATGGCATAGAAAAGTAATTAACACAATGCCTATTTTAAAAAGTCAGCATTTCCCAAAGTAAACTTATCCATTACCTTGCCACATTTATGGAAACAATATCATAACTTAATCTAAGATCTTAAGATTTAGGGTCATATTGAGTCTTCACTACTCTAAACATGACCTTTGATAGGTCTTTTGCAGACTCTGTGTAAACTAAGAATAAAATGGGAAACCCTACTTGAAACATTATGAAGATTGTTTACTCAAATTCAATAGTTAAACATATAAAATATATTTATGTTTTATTTATATTCATATAATATCTAAAATTATTTGTTTTGATAATAATACTTCATAATTAATTCTTTCCTGAGTCAACTATTAAATGACTGCTTTATGTGTGGCATTGAGAATACTCTAATACTGTCATGAGCAGGGATTGAGTAAGACTCTTTAAGCATAAAACATTCAGCCTAGGCTAGGGAATCTCAGAGTTTCACATACTTCATTAGTTCCAGAAGCATGTGGTAAATCAGATTGCTGTGGCCACGCTAAAGTGATTCCATAGGTCTCTGTTAGGTATCCAGACTTGCATTTCTACAAAACTAAAAGGAGCTGCCAATGCTACTGGTCCAATGACCAGTGTTCAGAAGTTGCTGGAAGAGTCTCATACCTTTGCCTTCATCCTTCTTACTATAGCTCTAGAACCTGTTTCTATTGTTGGTATCATCATCTATCTACTCAATCATTTAATATGAAAAATTGAGCAGCATAATATATTATCCTTAAAATACCACCCCTTTTGACCCTATCTTTTGAATGTCTTCTTAGAACACATATAAGGGTTTTCTTGCTGATCTCTTTCTCCTTCAATTTTTCTATGTATTACTTCCACAGTAGTATGTTTAATATATAGAATTTTATATCCACCAATTCTATTATGATTCTCTTTTTCCTAGCATGTGGAATAAACTCTGAACACATGACCCCAGAAATTTTAGGTCTCTGATTTGTCCTCAATAAAACTCAGAAGACCTAAATAAAACTCCACAGTTTCAAGACATTTGAGCTTGATTGGAGGAAGATTATTACAGGATGTGAAAATGTCATGTGCTCATTGGAGTGAAATAGCATGATATATTTATTTGGGTTACATCAAGAAGTTTATCTCAGTTAAAACATGATTTCTCAGATCACTAATTCATACTTTCACCAGTTCAGATGTCTTTGCCTCTTCTAGACACTGGTTGGGAGAATATTTTTGCACACCCCGTATCTTCAAGGTGAGAAAAAATTTGGTTTATATCAAGGTCAGAAAAAACAGTAAATGTAAAAAAAAAATCTATAGTAAGACCATATTTATTAGTGATAGAAAATTAGCTAGCTAACCAGTCTCAATGTCTGAGAGTTGAAAAGATTTTGAGAAGATGAATATTAGTATAATCATCTACATTAGCTGAAGGAAGAACTATTGGAATACACAAAGACTGTTCATAAGTAGATGGTTGAGTGTGAACTATTGAAAACATCCAGGTAACAAAAACAAGACAGTAGCAATCAAAAGCCAAGAATATTTAAGTACTATTTCAAAGGGATCTTAAAAATAACTCCATATACAAGTAGAGTATAAAGTGAAGAAATGGGGAGGAGAAAGAAGAGATGGTATTCAGTTTTCTATTTAGGGAACAGAGACATGGAATTGCCATTAACTAAGACATAAATCATAGGAGAGAAAGCAGCTGGGGGCTAAGGAGAGAAGATAATTAGCTGGGTTTTGATCATGCTGCGTTTGAATTGAGTCTTATACAACAAAGATGTATTGAGGGTCTATTATATGCCAGACAACCTGCGAAGCAGTGAAGAGCCAACTGTGAGGCAAGAGCGATCTCTGAGTTCATGAAGCCTACCACCACGACTCAATGCAAGTGACTGAAAAATTACTGGTGGTCAGTACTTTGACTGATAAGGACCAGGTCCTTGGGAATTCATGTCCCAGGTCCCTTTAATAGTCAGTAGTAGAAGAATATGGTCCTGAAAACTTCCCAGAGGAAGTATCCCTGCAATGAAACCTGAGGGAGTTACTGGAGTTTGGGGTTAAGGGGAAAATGACAAAAGAAAATATATGCTAAAAAGAAAGAATGATACATGAAAGGCCAGAGGTGGTAAGTTTATGGGGCCTTTGAGGAATTGAAAAGAGTTCATTGAGCTAGATCGAAGGACTAACATAATGACTCAAGGAGAACAAATTATATGCTATCCACAAGCCCAAGTCTTCAAATAGGATAGACCTTCTTTTTCCTTCCTAAGAAGGATATCAATGGGCATATTTGAGTACATCTCAACTTATGGTACTTTTGAAGAGGCCATACTTGACAAAGTAAAAGAGGGTAACAGGTAGAGGGGACAGAGGACACCAGGAAAACAAGGTCTGTGAATCAATTTGACCAAGGCTCATATGAACTGAAAGAAACTGAAGTAGCAAGCACGGGGCTGACACAGGTCTGCACATATATTATAACATTTAGATTAATAATTTTTATTTTGAGTGTGTGAACAAGTGGTCTGATTCTTATGCCTTTCTTTGGGCTCTTTTCCTTCTATTGGATTGCTTAGTCTAGCCTCAGTGTATTGGGTCTTGTTTTACCTTATTATATTTTACTGTGTAATGTATGGTTCTTATCTCTTAGATGTCAATACTTTTCTAATGAAAGACAGGGCCTGAGTGGATCCAGAGGCAGAGGAGAAGAGGTGAGGAACTGAAAGGAGTAAAGGGAGGGAAAACTGTAAAAAGGATATATTGTATGAGAAGAAAATCTATTTTTTTCCATTTCTTAATTATCCTAAACAGTTTATGACAGTTGGTAGCAAGAGGCCAAAACTTTACATTTCATTTTTAAGCAATACTAGGAACAATACCTTTAAGAAGCATTACTCTTAATTTTGTATCAATATACAAAGATCAATATCAATGTGGCCAAATATAATCTTAATTTTGTATCAATATACAAAGATCAATACCGATGTAGCCCAATACAATCTTAATTTTGCATTAATATACAATGATCAGTACCAATTTAGCCAAATATAATATTAATTTTGTATCAATATACAAAGGTATAAGGCAATATTCAATAATCTGTCCTTTTTTCTTGATCTTTCCTATACTATGTCTATGTCTCATTTTTCTCAAGTCTGTTCATTCCTACATAGGAAAGAAAGAAGGATACAGAAAAGAAAAAGAGAGAAGTCCCTGGGTCTAACCTCCAAAACCCATTTAACAAGAACATTTAACAGCTTGTAGTCTTTTCCCCTAAATAACAAAATTTTCTATTATCCATCAAATAACCAAAGGGGGGGAACACCCTCCCCACCTTCTGGGGATGGGATATTGTTCTCTTAAAATGACTTTTTGCTGATTTGGGACGTAGTAAACCTGTTTGGGGCCCAAATAAGAATGGAAAAATGGTTAAAAATGTTAATAGAATCATTTGATGTTCAGTCCCTTTGTGCTCAGCTATTTAGATGTCCTACGAAGTTCATAGACAGAAGCTGATCTTCAGAGCTTTACTGAAGTTCTGGCTGGAGCAGTCTGTGGAGCTGAACGATCTTAGCGATTTTGAGTTGTTGTGGTTGTAGACTTTTGAGGAAACTGCTATTGAGGAAGTCTGCAAGGCTGGATCATCTGGTCCACTCGTCTTCTTTGGTGTCTGATCTGTTTTCTGCTGAGGTTTCCATTGTCCAGTTGTCCCTGGATTCCTTGAATGGATGCTCATAACTCTGGGACAATTACCTTTTTTTTGGAGGGGGGGGTCAGGTAATATTTTTCCTGGAGCAAATTTGTTTTTTTTTTTGACAATATATAAAGTATTACCTTTCAATCAGGATTAAAGAAGAAATTATTTTGATATTTTGGAGCTAAACAAACCTTTAGTGTATATATTTTGAGATCTCAAAGGACAATTTGTTTGAATTGCAGCCTGCCTTTTGTAAGTAGCTTTAAAACTTAAATCCTTCCAAATCCTATGTGCCTGTCTCTGCATTCTAAGTTTTGGGATCAAAGACATGTGGTTCCCATCTGATGGGATTAAAGATGTGCTCCTCCACCGCTGGATCAAAGTTTTTCTCTGTTTAGAGCTTTTTTTGAATCAGGCTGACCTTGAGCTCTAAGATCTGCCTGTTTCTGTCTCTAGTGTTTGGCATTAAGGGTGTATTCTTCTATTGGATTGCTTAGTCTAGCCTCAGTGTGATGGGTCTTGTTTTACCTTATTATATTTTACTGTGTAATGTATGGTTGTTATCTCTTAGATGCCAATACTTTTCTAATGAAAGACAGGGCCTGAGTGGATCCAGAGGCAGAGGAGAAGAGGTGAGGAACTGGAAGGAGTAAAGGGAGGGAAAACTGCAAAAAGGATATATTGTATGAGAAGAAAATCTATTTTTTATACCAAAAAAAAAAACCCTAAAAAAATCTACCAAGGCAAGGACTGAAGAACAATAGCCAGGGGTTCAAACTATATCTTAAAGAAACTTGAGGATAGACTGAAAGACAAAGATAACATGGGAAGTTTTGTAGAGAGCACTATAGAAAGGATTAAACAATAGGAAACAAGAAGATGAGATAACTAGTTATGATGAGTGAAGTGCATATTTCTGGTAGTGAAGTAAATGGGTTGAGGAACCACACACAAGAAATAATGGATCCACAGGAAGACTGTTGGCAGCGTTACCTGAGTTCATTTCTTAAAGGAACACCCAGGCTGTTTTAAACTTGGATCTAAAGGATCTAAACTTGCCTCTTAGAAAACAATAAGGAATAGGAAGTAATTGGTTCTCTACTCTGCTGTTCAAGAATAATTAAAAAAAAAAAAACCAGATGGTTCAGAACCAAGAACTAAACATTGAAGGGAAGAAGATTAAATACTAAAGGAACCATCCAATCTTAATGCAATAAAATAATGACCAACAAAGTGTGATGCCAAGAAAAAAAAAAGACTTTAAATATACCAAGAGGAGCAAGGATTTCATGAAGAAAGGGACAGGTAAATCATACTGTGACTGAAATATATGTAGATTTATGTGTACCATATAAGCTCGTTGATGGCAGACCATGTAACAACACAGTGAAATCATGGTCTTTCACACACTTTTTTTTTTTTTAAACAGTGAGGAGCCCAAAACATTGGGACACCAGTTGTCTAAGCTGCTATGTTACTTTAGGGATCAAATGCAGGAAGCGTGGTGCCATAGCCTGTGTGTGCTCTTGTTAAATGGAACACATAGGTAAATGAAAGTATTGGAAGGAAATATTAAGAGTCTGTCAAGGCGAGAACACTTTAGATAAAAGACCAGTGAAGTACAATACAAGAAGTACCTCTAAAGCCTAGTGAGTTTGGAAAACTACACATACCAATCCTTTTCTTGAGAACTTAAAATGAATACTAACTTAAGACTATGTGGGAAATTCAGAAGAAAACAATATTTTTGATGGTGTGTACATTTTCTTCATAATGCTTATTGTAAAAATAAATGTTTAAATTATTTACCTGTGTTTATATTATAGTTAATTGGTCGATACTGTTAATCTTTAACCAACCATTATAAATAATCACACAGACCCCTGATGGATTTTAATATGCATTAGCCTGGATTCTGCAATCTTAGCCCATCTAAGCTAGACTATAATTCTATCCCTGAATAAAACCCCATATAATACACATATGTCCTGGGCTGTTTTTCTCCATGCTATGCCGATGTTCCAGGCCTTGTGGAATGAGATTCTTTTCTCAAAAGCCGTGCATCCTCCTTCCTGCTTCTGACTTCTCTCTTCTATCCAAGTACCTCCATTTCTGCCCCAGAAGCCTATGAACCTTTTGCCACTTACCTTTCTTTCTGCTCAATCACAGGCCTTGGATTTTTATTAAAGGCAATCAGAAATAATGATTAGAAAGCAAGGTAACACAACATTGCTTGATGTACAGCAAGCAGGCCTCTGGGAGCAGGTTAATTAACATTATCACTCCATCAGCTTATGCTGAAAAATATTTTGGGAGATTGATATGTCCACTATAAAGCAGAGATGAAAACTGAAGAGTAGATCTCAATATATTTACATAGTAACAGGAACAAAGAAGAAATGTAGTAGATCCTATGGACTGTGACAGTCCATACATTCTCCCAGTCTTGCAAATGGAAAAAAACATCTTGGAGGAACCCCATTAGGACATTTGTGCTACACACCCAAGTCCTTCACCACCATAGTGGTCACCACATGCATTGCTCCATTTGCTACAAATAGATCCTATTGCATATTGAGGACAGAGTTCTGTTTTTTTTTTTTGCCTCTTGATTTTATTTTACCATTAACATTTATCAAAAGCACCAGGTAGTCTACCTAAAAGCTCGTAGATATGTCCCTGTATATGCATAATAAGTAGATGCTATATAGTAATCATTCTACATTTCAGGTGAAAAAGACTAAGGGTGGAGTTAAATAAATCATAGTCACAACTGCTAAATGAGTTTTGATTTTACTCCAGATCTGTAACCCCCATTGGGTCCATACCATCATTCTCCACAAAGTAGAGTCAAAGAACTACTTTCTGAGTAGATTAGAGAGCAAGAGACATAAAAGAACATTCTGGTAACCTGTGGCCAGTTTTCTGAATTCCTTTCCATTAAATTAAAATGAGACACTACTTCTCCTGAGTATCCATCACTGAAAGTATAAGGTAAGCCAGACAATAGCTTGTTCCCAGTTACATGTTGGGAGAAGTGTTGAAATGTTACTACCTACAGAATTTCCTCTAAGCAAAGAGCTATTTTTCATTTTCTCTTGAAAGCTGGCTTTAAAGCTTCCCCATAGCCACAGATATTAAGGGAACAACTACACCATGACATGTTGACTGGGTAAACATCATATTTCCTCTTTACCACTATTTCCCCCCAAGTAGTACTGTATTGAGTTACAGGGTTATTCATTGCCTCCTCTACAGAAAGACACTTTGAAAAATTGGGTCTTTGTAATAATATTGACAATGAAAGCAGGTGTTGTCACCTCCCATTAGCATTAATTTAATTGGTGATTTACTATGATAGACCACTGATACACTCTGTGTTGGCCCTCCTAGGAGAAACAGAGAGCAGGCAGAAATAAATACCATTCCAGAACATGCAATGGAGAAAACCTTTTTGGGAATATTAAATGTAAGCTGAATAAATATGTGTTTTCCTTTTATCAGTAATGAAAAGTACCTAATTTGCTCTATATTAGGAAGACCATTGTGGAGCATGGTTAATTGGTCTTGAAAGACAATTAATATCTGTCAGGAACATGTAGAAAACACACAGGTTTTGCAAGCAGTCAATCCCTTTGCCCTGTTTTCTCTGTTGTTCTGTTTATTGTGCCCAGTTCATGTGCTCTCTTGCCATAATAATCTCTAGCTAAATGGTAATTGCTCTATTGACGGCATTACTGTACATTTTTGACAGATCATTATTCATACTTAACCACTTGACCTGGAATAAATGTTAAAGCAATTACCACCGAGAGCTTTTCTATGAGAAAATTGAGGCAAAGTTTAGAGATAATCAAAATGCAAAGCTGATCATGATAGCAATTGGAAAAATGGCAAATCCTATTAAACAGATTTTTATTAGCCAACTTGATGCCAGTAGATATTATCTGGTAATTTAGTCTTATTAAAAAGAAAATAAAGCAGCTAATTGTTTACTATTCTGGAACTTATTCCAGCTTGCAATTTGCAACTGAAATTAGGCTTTATGTGGCTCATCTATTTTGTCACATTGAAATATGAAATCATTTGGTACAAAGCACATCTGCTTGGTGCCTCTTACATTCTTAGAAAAAAAATCCCTAATTCAATATGTTTTGTACCTGTTGTGACATTATGAATGAACCAGCCTATTGGAACCAATGGAAAAGCTAAAATTTACTGTATTTTAATATGTAAAATATTCAAGTCTTCATTTTTAAGAGGATTCAATTTTATTCCTGATTTATCTTACTTTATATTCAAGCATTTATAAAACTGAAATTTTTTCTTACTAGAAGTAAGAGTGCAATGAGCTTTTGCAAATAATACTACAAATGCATGTGCTAGTCTTTGGAAATAAGAAATCATATTGCAATTGGACCTCAACTTCAGAATATAAATTGAAGGAATAATGCTAAAATTTTCAACATATTTGAAGATAATTTTTTTCAAATTTTAAAAGCAAAACGTTAAATGAGTTGTATAATGGTGAGAATATTTAATAACCTAAATAGGGCTTTTTACCATCCATGAACATAATATTTCTCAGTCTTACTTACACTCTTTGACACTGCTGTATGTTCAATCGATAACTACTGATTTAAAAAAATATTTATTACTACTTCAGGTTACATCTCTATCATCTTTCTACCCTCTTTCTACCCCTCCCAGTGTCCTCTTTCTACCCCTCCCAGTCCCGCCCTCCCACCTTCTACCCCCTACCCAAGAGAAGTGTGATGGAAGGGATGGGGGTAGAGGGATAACTACTGATTTTAGTCCAAATAAAACCTGCTTGATCCCTTCCATTTTTCAAATGGATAATAGAAAACCCACAAGAAGGGATTTTTGTGTGTGTCGGGCTGGGGCAAGGGAAGAGAAGGGGCATGATTGTGAATAAATTGTTTTTTCACATAAAATGTCTCACAGAAGTTATGAAATTATTTAGCATCTTCAACAAATGGTGCTGGTCCAACTGGATGTCGACATGTAAAAGAATGAAATTAGAACCATACTTATCACCTTGAACAAAACTTAAGTCCAAGTGGATGAAAGAACTTTGCATAAGGCTGGACATACTAAATCTATTAGGAGAGAAAGTGGGGAAAACCCTTGAACTCATCAGCACAGGTAACAACTTCCTGAACAGAACACCAACAGCTCAGGATCTAAGACCAACAATCAATAAATGGGACTTCATGAAACTGAAAAGCATCTGTAAGGCAAAAGACACTGTCATTCAAACAAAACGGCAACTACTAATTGGGAAAAATTCTTCACCAACCCCACATCTGACAGAGGGCTAATATCAAAAATTTTATAAGGAACTCAAAACATTAAATGCCAAGAAACCAAATAATCCAATCAAAAAAAATGGGGATCAAAGCTAAACAGAGAATTCACAAAGGAAGAATCCCTAATGGCTGAGAAACACTTGAAGAAATGCTCAGCATCCTTAATCATCAGAGAAATGCAACTCAAGACGACTCTGAGATTCCATCTCACACCTGTCAGAATGGCTAAGATCAAAAACTCAAATGATAGCACATGCTGGCGAGGTTGTGGAGAAAGGGGAATTCTCCTCCATTTCTGGTGGGAGTGCAGGCTTGTGCAACCACTATGGAAATCAGTCTGGCCATATCTTAGAAAACTTGGAATAGCTCTACCTCAAGATCCAGGCATACCACTTCTGGGTATACATCCAAACGGTTCCACACCAAATCACAAGGAAGTTTCCTCATCTATGTTCATAGCAGCCTTATTTGTAATAGCTAGAAACTGGAAACAACCAAGATGTTCCTCAACCAAGGAATGGATAAAAAAAAAATCTGTGGTACATCTACACAATGGAATACTACTCAGTCATCAGAAACAACAAAATCATTCAGTTTGCAGCCAAATGGATGGAACTAGAGAAGCTCATCCTGAGTGAGCTAACCCAGACTCAGAAGGATGCACATGGCATCTATTCACTTATAGTTGGATTTTAGCCATATAGTACAGGATAACTATACTACAACCAATGCACCAAAGGGAACATGAACATAGACTTTTTTTTCCTGTCAATGAGACACTTTTCCCTAGTGGTGCTGCATTGTAGGCCCCCAGTGTATGAGGAGGCTCTTGGCCCTATATGACTGCTGAACTGTGGCGGGGGACTGTTATGTAGGGACACTCCACTCCAGAGGAGTGTGATGGAAGGGTTAGGGGGTAGAGGGTAGGAGGGCGGGAGCGGGAGGGGTGGAAAGAGGACACTGTGATGGAGATGTAACCTGAAGTAATAAATAAATATTTTTTAAGAAGGCAACACTTAATTTCTCCATGAAATTCCCTTTTGCCCCCTTGTTCTTAAAGGCAGTTAAGTTAAAAGTCTGGCATGATTCCGAGACATTGGTCTAGCACCTTGAGCTAAGCTGCAATCAAAAGTGTGCAGTAAGAGACAGAAAGTCTTAAACAGATAGTGTAAAGTTTTACTGCCCCCCACTGAATCATGAGCCATGTTTGAAAACTATCATTAAAATTCAGAAAACCGATTACTGATATGCAGCTATGGTTACCTTGGGAGGCGCAGTTATCTGGGTCTGCTCCAGTTGCTTGCTGTAGTTTCTATATTAATGGAGGTTTTCTTTCCCCATAGCTAATGAAAGGAGAGACTTTCTTTTAATAAGTTCATAAAACATTAAGTAGGGTTTTTTTTTTTTCCATCTTTCTTTTGCCTTTTTCCACTCCCAAAAGAGTCCTGCTGCCCTTCTGAGAGGCACACAATTGGCTGTCAGATGAGGTCTGGCAGTTTGTAAAGAGCTCGTTTTGATTCTCACTCCTTGGACTTGGCTTTATCAAAACTGATAATGTGTAAGAAAACAGGCTCTAATTGTTTCAAAAATATTCATACAGTAACATCACTGCTTTTTAATGGGGGTGGGGGTGTGGGGGGGAGATAGGGGAGGGTGCCTCTAAACATTTTCAGACTTTTAAAAGCTATGAGCCAGAAAACTGTGACTATAACAGATAAGAATTCTTCTTTTAGTTTGCTCATTAACATACATTTATTGGGGGACATATCTATTTTCAAAGTCAAATAGAGATTTATTTCCTTTTTTAAAATGTTTATTTATTACTTCAAGTTATATCTCCATCACAGTGCCCTCTTTCTACCCATCCTGGTCTCACCCTTCCAACTTCTCCTTCCTATTCTACTCCTCCAGAGTGGAGTATCCCTACATATCACCTCCCCCCCCCCCAGTTGAGCAGTCATATGAGGGCTAAGAGCTTCCTCATACACTGGGGCCTACATGGCAGCACCACTAGGGCAAAGTGTCCCGCTAACAGGTAACAAAGTCTTATGTTCCTGTTCCCTGTGGTGTGTTGGTTGTAGTATAGTTATCCTGTACTATATGGCTAAAATCCAGTTAGAAGTGAATAGATGCCATGTGTATCTTTCTGAGTCTGGGATAGGCCACTCACAATGAGCTTTTCTAGTTCCATCCATTTGGCTGAAAATTACATGATTTCCTTGTTCAGTTGAGGAACATCTGACAAGAAATTAAATGCCAAGAAACCAAATAATCCAATCAAAAAATGGGAAACAGACCTAAACAGAGAATTCATGAAAGAGGAATCTCTAATGGCCGAGAGGCACTTGAAGAAATGCTCAACATCCTTAATCATCAGAAAAATGCAACTCAAGACAACTCTGAGATTCCACCTCACACCTGTCAGAATGGCTAAGGTCAAAAACTCAAATGACAGGACTTGCTGTAGAGGTTGTGGAAAAAGAGGAACACTCCTCCATTGGTGGTGGGAGTGCAAACTTGTACAACCACTATGGAAATCAGTCTGGAGATATCTTAGATCACTTGGAATAGCTCTACCTCAAGACCCAGCCATACACTTCTGGGTATACATCCAAATGATTCCTCACCAAACCACAAGGCATTTCCTCACATATGTTCATAGTAGCCTTACTTGTAATAGCTACAAACTGGAAACAACCCAGATGTCCCTCAAATGGAGATTTTTAAAAATGTTTATTTATTACTTCAAGATACATCTCCATCACAGGGCCCTCTTTCCACCCCTCTCAGTCCCACCCTCCTACTCTCTACCCACTTTCCCTTCTGTCCTACTGCTCCAGAGTGGAGTGTCCCTACATAACAATTCCCCTCCCCAGTTGAGCAGTCACATGAGGGCTAAGAGCTTCCTCATGTACTGGGGTCCTACATGGCAGCACCACTAGGGCAAAGTGGTTCTTGACGACTTGGACTATGTAGACTCCCACACATCATGACAGCAGGCTACAGGGAACCTTTATTTGTCACTTCCCACCATGCTTGTTAAAACCCTAGGCAGCCTCTGACAGTCAGTCTCCTGAGAGCACATGGCAAGAATGGAAAATAACTCTCTCCTAGCCGCCAACCTAAGATATTCCAATTTCTCCAAATCCCATGGATTTGAAGCCACTCTGTATCCTGTTCTTAAAATTTACTAATTCATTAATACTACTCTGTAAGTTATGAACACAAGCCCATTGTTTCTTCAAATCATTTTGTTCCCCCTTCTCTTCATATGTCTATCCTTAATCTCTCCTGCATACTTTATGACTATTCTTATTAACAGGTTTTCTCTTGTAAAGAGAAATGACATTCTACAGTTATAGAACAGAAGATTTGGAGAAATTAAAAATTCCAGGTGAGAATATTGAGAAATATTTTGAAATATTCATTTTGTCCTTCATTTACTATAGATTTCAGCAGGCTAAAATTGAGAGAACATCTCTCAAAATGAAAGGAAGAAAACATTTTCAGAATGAGGTCTGACTCCAACTTTCACGATTGGGACAGGAAATGAGGGATGAAAAGAAACTTGCAAGGGAGTGGTGATCACTTTTTCCTTAAGCTGCTGACTTTCCCTTCCTGATACTGAACAGTCCCTTAACCTCCTGTGAGTGAACTCTTTACATTCTTTTCTGGTTATTTAGCATGTCATGTTTGCTTTTATCATTTCATATGATTTGGGCGTTTTCTTCATGAACTTCCACTATTATCTCTTAAGACCAACCAATTTTGGACTCTTTGATCTTATAGCTGTCTGTTATTCAGCTGAGATTGTGTCATGGTTACGTGACTGGCCTCTTGAATTCAAATCCTGACTCTACCACTTACACCTCTGATTAGTCCAGGACAATTTTCTTTATGTTCCTATACCTCAGTGATTGGATCTGTTAATATGTAGCAGATAGCAATACGTAGAAGAGATGACTAAGCTTTAAGTTGACGAGCAATAAAAAGCACATAGAACAGCCTGCCAAGTGTTACCAGCCACTACCACTGGCATTAGCATTTCATTTGCAGACACTTTGGTGGTCCATGCATTCGCAGCCTTCTTAAGAGGCTCAGCAGTGGATCAATTCCACAGTGCCCTTGCTCCTGAATAATCAATCTCTCTCTCTCTCTCTCTCTCTCTCTCTCTCTCTCTCTCTC
>CAJQZJ010032944.1:1133712-1192796 GCA_907164525.1 Lophiomys imhausi | reverse complement strand
ACACACATATATACACATACACACATATATACACATACACACATATACACATACACACATATACACATAAACACATATATACACATACACACATACACATACACACATATACACATACACACATATATACACATACACACATATACACACATACACACATATATACACATACACACATATACATATACACACACACTCACTCATACACACATATACATATACACACACACTCACTCATACACACATATACATATACACACACACTCACACGTGCACACACACACACACACTCAACACATGCACATACTCATTCACTCACAGGGTCTTCCTCTGTACTTTTAGTCATGGCACAGCACAGCAAAATACCTTTACTATGGTCCCTGGATCTTGAACTTCCTACCCTCCAGGAACAAGACTTGATATATTTCTGTTCATTTTAAATCATATATCCTTAGGTATTTTATAATAGTAGAAGGAAAAGCAAACCAACCATCCAGTTAAGTACCTAAGACATCGCCCCGTATATGATGCACTGTGATAATCCTGAAACTGGGTGAAGACCATTTTGAAAGGCAACGAGTGGAAGATTAGCGCTTGTCCCCAATTGCACCAGTAAATTCTTCTGCCATAGAAATCTCAATCATGCTGGAGCTACATAGTTTCTATTTAATATTTCATCAAAAATGGTTCCAAGACTTATATGAGTGTGTGTGTGTGTGTGTGTGTGTGTGTGTGTGTGTGTGTGTTGTAGTAGTAGTAGTAATGGTACATATTATGAAATCAATAATTTTATTAGTATGATAATTTTGCTTGTAACCCAATGTATTCTGAGTGATTACATATATGCCTAACATTTTGAAAATGAAAAGCTATTATTGAGTGGAAAAACATATGTGCATACATGTATACATATTCACATAGTCACAGCATATTTGAACAAAGTCAAGTATCTCTGTATTCACTTTTCAGTCCTTATATCGTGTTTGTTTGTTTGTAAACAGGGTCTCATCCCCAGGCCTGCTTTATACTTTCTGGGTAGCAGAGGGTGACTTTGAACTTCTGATACTCCTGCATCCACCTCTCCTGTTCTGGAATGACACCACCATGCTCTGTTAGTCAGTGCTGGGATTCCTGCATTCTGATCAAGAACTGCAGTGGGTGACCACATCCCCAGACCTCTGTATCTGTGGTTCTCCGCAGTTCGTTCTATCCTCTCTCTCTAGGCATAGCGGGTTTACTACCCACTAACTCTACTAATCTAAAGCCAGATTTGTCTCCTCCCTTCTCCATTTCTTTTCTTAGGCTAGTTTGCTTAGGTTGTTAGAGAAAAATATCATTAAGTGAATTAAACAACAGAAGCGCATTGTCTCCCTTCTTTGATGAATTGTGATTAGGGATAGGCTCCCTTAGAACATGGAGGCCAAGGCTTGTTCATGGCTCTCTTCCAACTTCACAGTTCTTTCACCCACAGTAGCACAAGTCCAGTTATCACATGACACCTTCCGTGAGGGTGCATTTATGTCTATATTATCCCTTTAAAGCAATACTAGTCATGTCTACTGGGGATTCACATTGCACCAGTACCAATTTATGTTAATTCTTATCTAAAACTGCCCTATTTAAAAATAAGGTTACATTAAAAAATAGTGGGGGTTAAAGCTTCAATACACGAGTTTTATAAGGATATAATCCAGCCTATGGCAATTTCTCCCCCTTAATCTCTGCCTTCACTCTTGCTATTTCATCTCCCTGGAGTGTCAATACCTGTACCTATGGCTCTTATTCAAGGACTTCAACTCTCAGAATATCAGAAGTTAACTTACTTTAATAGTTTTATGCCTTTTCATTTTGTCCCTTCTCCTTGATAGCAAGATGCTTGAAAATAGAATCAGAGACAGATAGAAAATATTCTCAATTGTCTGGTGATGTGCTTGACTCAAAATAATCACCAATACTTGATGAGTAATGTGTAGAGGCTTCCTCATAATTTGCAACATTGTCAGGAACATGTGTATACCTGAATGTAGTTCTGCCTTCCATGATCTAGCCAATGTTTACATAGCAAACATTTAAATCCCTCAATTTGCCAGGACTATTGTTAGATAATAATAATAGCTAACACTTATTGAAGACCCGCCATTGACTATACACTGTTCTGAGCTCTTCACATACAAAGACTTCATTCCTACCACCACCCTGAGAGACAGCATGATTACCACCTGCTTTCATCTGATGAAAAGACTCCAAGACATAATTAAATAGTTTGTTCAAGGTCCTATACTACTTGATGATTTCTTGGAAGTTGCCCTTAGGTTGTTGAGCTCCAAGCACCATTCACATCTAATTACTACTATAAATTGTGTGTTGTTTATGTGTTTGTTTATTAAAACAGTGGCTCCCTATATATCACAGGCTGACCTCAAACTTGTAATCCTCCTGTCTTAGCTTCCCCAGTGCTGGGATTACAAGTGTGTGCCACCACAATTTGCTCCATTTCCCATTTTTTTCTTTTTTATAATTTACTTTTTATTTCTTCAAGTTACTTCTCAATCACAATCCTCTACCTACTCCCCCTTCCTGTCCCACCCTCCCACCCTCTTCCCCTCAACCCCCCATCCTCATCTCTTTTTTTTTAAGTTTAAGGTATATATTTTCCCCCCAACAGCTCCCCCTTTTGATCAAACAAATGGTTCTTTCTCTTATAACAATAAATACAATACAAAACAACAGAAATAAATAGGCCACAATTATGAGAGTTATATGGCTTAGCATACATTTCCAATGTCCAGTCCATATATATTTGGCACCTGATTTTAACATTCTACTATCTAACCATCCCCATGAGTTTAAAGTTCTATATCTAACTCAGCTTTCATACTAACTTGCATCACAATTTTAAAAAACATCTTCTTAGATCCAGAACACTCTCTTGATTCCTAAACAACTCAAAATTTAACTATGAGACTCTAGCTATCTATTCTTCAACCACCTCAGAGACTTGAGAGGGATAAATATATCTGATTATATAGGAAGTGAAGGGCCTGCAGCTTCCAAAACTAAGAAATGACATACCAGTGGCTGCCTGGACAGTTCCCATTTTCTCTCCATCCATTACAGCATCGATCTTCAGTCATTTCACCCCGTTTCTCTGACAGACATTGATTGTAGAGCAGGAATTATGAAGGACTTGCTTATCCTGTCTTGGCAGAGCTAGGCTGTCGACTTACCTGCTTCTAAGTTTTGTCCTTTTTGGACAGCATTCTGTCTACAGTTGAAGCAAGGGGTTTTTCTTGCCAAGAGATAGGCTTGCCACTAATTCAGCCATCTCCCACTGGAGATTCTTCAATGCTCATCTTCTACTTGGAGTAGAATAGGGGTTGCTGTCAGGAGCTGACATTTCTCAATATCAAAAAATCTTAAGTTAAGGAACTACAGGGTATATTTCTGAATCATGCACTTAATAATGTGACTATTAGAACCTAGACCAGAAGTTTGGATGGTTTCTGGGACAAAGGGGCAGTCAATAAAGAAATTTTTTCTTCTTCTTCTCTGCCCCATATTTGGAAAACTTAAGTTCTCCAGACAGTACCAGCATATCTCATGTGAAGTGCTTATGACAGTGGGTCTCAACTTTCCTAATTCTGCAACCCCTCAGTACAATCCCCCTCTTGTGGTGACCCCCAACTATAAAATTATTTTCATTGTTACTTTATAACTGTATTTTTGCTATTATAATATAAGTCTGCTAATCACGATAAACATGATGTACATACGTGATATGTAGGGCAGTCTTAGGAGACTCCTATGAAAGAGTCCTTTGACATCACCAAAGAGGTCATGACCCACAGGTTGAAAACCACTTCTCTGTATTGTCTCTGCTTCCTTTCAAAGTTCTGAGCCTGGAGGCCTATCTGTCTTCTGCTTGGTGAAACCAAATGCCTACTCAGTGGACCCAGACTTTGGGGTCTATAAATGAATGCTGCTTGGCTAGAGAGTACTGCAATAGCACTGAAATTCTTTTTGTTTTTTAATAATTTATTGTTTATTTCTTCAAGTTCCATCTCAATCACAATCCCCTCCCTACTCCCCCCTGCAGTCCCACCCTTCCACCCTCCTCCCCCTCAACCCCCCATCCTCTACCCTTCTTTTTTTTTAATAATTTATTTTTTATTTCTTCAAGTTACATCTCAATCACAATCCCCTCCCTACTCCCCCCTCCAGTCCCACCCTTCCACCCTCCTCCCCCTCAACCCCCCCATCCTCTTCCCTTCTTTTTTTTAATTTTTTTTTTAGTTCTGCTCCTACCTGCAAAAAACACTGCAACACAGCAGCAACAGGTTGGAACTGTGTATTAAAAGAGGTGTAAAATTGACTTTGGCTGGAAAGCTGTTAATAAGATCCATTTTATGATTATTCCATTAGAGGCAGTTTACAATTTTACATTAACCAAAAGTGTACCTTAGCCAAGAAAAATGTAGACGACAAACAACTTATTAATATCACTTCTAGAAATTGATCTCAATGCTCAAGTTAAATGGATTGCAGGTATTGATTAACACTTTGTAATGAACACCATTTTGTAAGTTTTAATTAACCACTAGGTAATATTTAATGGAAATGATATAATGTAATATATGTGAGTTTGATAAATCATGTGGTAAAAGGATTCTGTCCCTTAATCTCATGTAGTAAAAAGTAATTGCCAAGAGTGACCACTTTGTTATCATGTTTTCCTCTTTGGAAGTTCTAGGTTATTAATGTCCCAAAGCACAAAATGATAGTGCTGTGTGAATTCCCTTGGCCTTAAAATGAGCTACAGCATAATATAAGAATGATGCATTTGTCACCATTTAAAATTGATTGTCTGCAACCAAGTGAACGGTACAAAAGTGAGAAATCTTACAGAACTGGGGATGCATTTAAAAATATTAACAATACTAAATAATACTAGTTTTTCAAAAATGAAGGAAAATTTATATCTAGTGATAGAGCATTAAATACTGTAGGCACTGGATCAGTATATAGCATTCAAGCAGAAATAGAGAGAAAAAAGTTATAGTCTTCATATCGAGTAACTATCAGAAGTGCTGTGTGTGTTGTAGGAAGAGCCCAGAATTTAAATGAACCATTTATGCCTCTGCTGCCCTAGGGCAAGTACAAGCCACATTAATAATGCAGTGTTTATTTGAAATATTTTATTATAACACACATTTATTACTAAAAAAAAATCTAAACGGCAGAAAAAAAAGGGGGGCTAAGGTTTGTACAGGTTCAGCATTGTGGACAAGTTATTTTTGAAATAGAACTTTTGGCAAATTACAACATAACTCTCCATAGTTCACCTGTGACACTGTAAATAATACATATTTGTTTGAGGTGTGATGTTATGTATACACTGCTATTTCTGTTGTACATAATTTATAAGCGATGATCTAGCAACACAGAAGAACAATGTTCTATATGAAAGTAAGTGATTAGAATTAGAAAGTGGTTGAGAACTCCAAGAACTTAATATAATGTAAATTAGACATCTTCATAAGTGACTTCATGTTTTCTAAGTTATAACCAACTTGCCTTCTACTATAAGAAGGAGCCAGTTGTTGCAAAAAAAAAGTATCATGAATGAAAATTGATTCATATGTTAAATCCACATTCAGTAAAAAGAGAATGCCACAGTGTCCTTCTTTCAGAGGTTGCCCCGCTCAAGCTCTATCTGCTGGCAGGCACAGAACACTGAAGGGAAGTTCAGCCTCATCAGGATCTTCCTCCAGTAATCCAGAGAGTAACATCTTGGGAGTAAACTTACTTAAATAACTCCTGTCTTACCTGTTTATTACTTGTATGGATTGGGGCAAGGGTTTTCACCTCTGTGAGGTTCCATTTCTATGTCTGACCGATGATGGCTGCCTCCAAGAACAAGGGTAGGAAGGAATCAACTAAGGGAAACCTTGCAAAGCATCTAAGTACTTAACTACTCAGAAAACACAACTTTCTTCTCTGGGATAGCCATCTCTGCCCAGGCAGAGTACAGTAACCATTACACAAGAGTATAGCTCCTGGTTATGAAGCCATTGTCCCGACAAGAAGGTTACTCTTAAGATATAAATGAATCCCTTTTCGTCTTTACATTTCCTGCAATGAGCAAAGGTTTTGCTCTCTGGCAGTTCTCTTCTGTATATTAACACGATATCCCCTGATGTTCTTTTGTGTGTGTCAGGTAGAGATTGTCAGCAGCCTGGCTCTGGGGAGCATTCTCTACCTTTCTCTGACATGTAGATAGATTTGTACCCCAAGACAAAAAAAAGTCATTTCATTTCTTTTTTTTATCATTTTTATCACCACTATTTTAGAATTGCCCTTTGTTTTTCTGAGATTGTAATATAACTACAATTGCATCATTTCCATCTTCTCCTTTCATCTCTCATATACTTGTTCCTTTCTCTCTTTAAAATGCATGGCCTCTATTTTCATTAATCATTGTTACATACAAATATGTACATTTATACATTACATACTAATTTTCCTGTGTGCGTGCATATATATATATATATATATATATATTCCTAAATACATAGCACAGCTTGCTCAGTCTGTACAATGTTACTGGTACATACAACTTCAGGATTGATCATATGGGAAACAACTGGAGAGCTCTTCCCCAGGGAAGGTGTTTTCGCCCTGCTCTTAGCATTCTTTCTAATCCTTTTGTAAGGAGTAGAAATTGCTTAAGTTTTAAGTTGCAGGATTCCAAAGTGGAATCTGTAAATTCTGCCCGGGAGTGGTTGTGCTTAGAGGTCTCACAAGCCCGTGTGCATGCGGCTATATGTTACAATGGTCAGTCTGTGACGGCTTCCACAGGGGGCCAGGGGGTGTGAAACCTCCACAGGAGATTCTTATCCTTCCCTCCTGAGCATGTCTTTCACCCCTCTGAGCCCCACTTTCCTTTTCTGCAGTGTAGGGACTATTACAAAATGGAAAAGTGCTGTTTAAAATGTAATATGAATTTATAAGA
Organism: Lophiomys imhausi; assembly: GCA_907164525.1. Lineage (NCBI taxonomy): Eukaryota > Metazoa > Chordata > Mammalia > Rodentia > Muridae > Lophiomys > Lophiomys imhausi. Next base: position 1,185,784 of record CAJQZJ010032944.1, on the reverse strand, counting down.
GGTACTCAATGGATTTTTTCTGTTATTGTTTTATTCTGTTCTAACACTGGTTTTTAAACAAAAAGCAATTAAAAAAAAAAGACTTCATTGGTTACATTCTGCCTGGTGGATTTTGATGAAGATATTTTATGTGTCTCACCTAAATCTTAAGCTACATCTATAAGTAAAATGACAGTGATGCTTTCAAAAATGTAAGAAACCATATTTAGTTAAACTAACCAAAATCACATGTCTACAAACCACTGAGTCCAACTTTCCACTTGGTTATCACACGAGATGAAAGGCTATTCCACTAGAAAGGTCTATTCTCACTGTAAACAGTGTTTTACCAGGATTGTTGCTAACCTTGGCATTTTATAAGAATGACAAGTTACACAAGTACTTCCATAGTCACTTTAGGTCTTACCAATACATTCTCCTCTTATGTTGAAGAGACTGTGTGAATACCTATAATGTGGTGAAACCAGTCCTTAGATAAAGTAAGGGTGGATATGATGCTCTTTTTACAGAAGTGAAAACCAAGCCCTTGGCTGGGGCTAGTACTCCTTCTCAGGACTCTTGATAACTCTTGTTCAAAGAGACTCTCTCACTTCTAATAGCTGCGTTACCTAATTTTGATCAACACAACATAGCAGAATAAACACAAAGTCTCTGCTCTCCTTACCACATATAAACACCAAAGCACCCAAGAGTATATAGTCAACACAAATTGGCTTAAAAAAATGAAGACAAAAAGTTGTATTTTCATGAAAGAATGGAATGGATTTGGGAAGAGCTAAGAGAGGGAGTAAATATGATAAAAAATAAAATGTATGAAATCCCTCTTTTCTGATGTTTTCTTTAATCAGGAAATATTTATATTTTAATATTTTATTGCATAATTTCTCCCCAGCTTGTTTTACACTCATATATACTACCTCAATTCTTCATTTAATTTTTTCTTGTATAAATACATAAAGCTATAATAAAAATACACTTGTCAGAGCATTTGATATGAGCATTTTCTCTGTAGCTGCATAATTTTCATGATTATTGTTTTTTTACATTTTTATTTAGTTTTTTTTCATACAGTATATTTGGTCATGCTTTTTCCTTCCCTCAACTCTTCCCAGATCCTCCCCATCTCCCTAACCATTCAACTTTATGTTCTCTCTCTCTCTCTCTCTCTCTCTCGCTCGCTCTCTATCTCCAGATTATTGACTGATATGGGAGGGTCCGGTTTACTTGGGGCAGTGCCAAACCTGGGCATGTGGTCTCAGTTGGTATAAAACAAAACAGTCTGAGCAAGCTAGTGGGAGCAAACTATTAAGCAGAATTCCTTAATAGCTTCTGTTTCAGCTCCAGTTTATGCATCTAAGTTGTTACTTTGAATTTCTTCCCTGTCATCCCTTCATGATGGACAATAAAGTATATGCTATACATATATATGTACACACATACACACACATATATTACATGGAATGAAAATAAACAGACATTAGTAAATGCATGGCATAAATGGAAAGAACTACAAAAATTTTGAAGAATATTATTAAATTACTATATTATAACATATGTGTATTATATATAACTATGTTATATAACTACACAAAGCACATGAAAGAGAATGTACAAATAAGCCCCTTCCTCCAAAGACCCAGAAACTAGACATCCATGAAAATGGAAGACCTAACATTGATGAAAATAATATTATATTTTATTTTGCCATTTAAATGTTATTTAAAAAGCATGGTTAACTTGGTGCTATTTCTTAACGTGGACATTTCTTGTAAATTCATTGACTTCAATATCTCCTGGCTTATATGACTTCCCTGAAGAAATTTTTGGCTGGTATACTGGTTGATAGGCACCCAGAAATTACAAGCGTGTGAGTGTAGATTATATAAGACACATAGACTACAGCAAGGAGACTACCAAGTCACGTGTGGTTGTCTTATAGTGTGATTGCTTTCTCACCTGATGGCCTTCAAGCTGGTAAACTAACCATAGCAGACCTACGAGGAACTTCTTCACAGAACCATAAAGAGACTTCACAATGACAGTCAAATCTTTATAAGTATGTCTAGTTCAAGTTTCCATTGAAATGTTCATAAGTTTTATATATATATATATATATATATATATATATATATATATATATATATATAAAACACATGTCTTAATATGCTTGGAAATGCTGAGTTGACAGTAAATGGCTTTTTTTGCTGTTTTGATTGACACTTACTAATTGTGCAAAATAATTGGTTTCATTCTGACATTTCATACATGCATCGAGTATACTTTGATCATCTTCAATCCCCTATTACCATACTCTGCTTCCCCATCTTATTATTCCCCATTCCTGTGCCTCAAAGCTCACCTTCTACTAGCATACATTATCTCCATTGTTATCTTTTTCTTTAGTTATTATTATCATACATTATATATACATATACATGTAAGTTTATAAATTCAGCCTGATAATTTATAGTGTTTCTCATATTTTTAGGACTAAGCACTTTGTATTAGATAACAAATTATGTAACTCACCCCCAGGAAGGACTGAGTCTCCCTCTCTTAGTAGCCATTGATTGCCTGTAACTCCTCTTCAAAGAATGAGACATTATGAAAGATCCCCTTCTGTTGGCAAGTCAACTGGTCTTGTCATTATTCAGACCTTGTTTAGGCTAGCATACTGTTCAGATGTCATGGGTGCAGCTCCCCTTATATATGTAGAACACACCATCTCTCAGCAGATACCAAGGTCCTCTGACTCTTACAATCTTTCCAGCCCATTCTCTTGAGACTTATATGTAAGGATTGGGTTATAGAGCTAGCAATTGGGGCCAGGGACACCAAAGTCAGTTACACTCTGCATTTTAACCAGTTCTGGGTTTCTTTTTTTTTTTCTTTTCCTTTATTTTCTATTTCTTCAAGTTACATCTCAATCGCAGTCCCCACCCTATTCCCCCCTCCAGTCCCACCCTCCCACCCTCAACTCCCCATCCTCTTCCCTTTTTTCTTAAGTTTAAGGTATATCTTATTTCCCCCTACAGTTTCCCCATTCAGTCCAAAAAATGGCTCTTTCTCTTATAATAATAAATACAATACAATACAACAAAGGTAATTAGGGCACAGTTATGAGGGTTATATGACTTTACGTACATTCCCAATGTCCAGTCCATATGTATTTGGCACCTGACTTTAACATTCTACTATCTAACCATCTCCATGAGTTTAAAGTTATATATCTAACTCAACATTCATACTAACTTGCAACACAATTTTAAAAGTATCCTCTTAGATCTACAACATTCTCTTGACTCCTAAACAACACAAAATTTAATTATGAGACTCTAGCTATCTATTCTTCAACCACCTCAGAGACTTGAGAGGGATAAATATATCTGATTATATAGGAAGTGAAGGACCCGCAGCTTCCAAAACTAAGAAATGACATACCAGTGGCTGCCTGGACAGTTCCCATTTTCTCTCCATCCATTACAGCATCGATCTTCAGTCATTTCACCCCGTTTCTCTGACAGACATTGATTGTAGAGCAGGGGTTATGGAAGACTTACCTACCCTGTCTTGGCAGAGCTAGGCTGTCGACTTACCTGCTTCCAGGTTTTGTCCTTTTTGGACAGCATTTTGTCTACAGTTGGAGGAAGGGGATTTTCGTACCAAGAGATAGGCTTGTGACTAATTCAATCATCTCCCACTGGAGATTCTTCGATGCTCATCTTCTACTTGGGGTAGAATAGGGGGTCCTGTCAGGAGGTGATATGTCTTGATCTAAAAAAACATCTTTGAATGCCATATTCTGCAGATCTCTTGAGGTTTTGGAAGAGGCCCTATCTGACTCTTCTATTAGGGTAAGCAGATGTTGCTTGTCTCTTAGCAGCTTTATTTCTGATTGGCTTAGAAAATAACTATAATAGGCTGTCATAGTACCTAACAGAATGACCGGCTTGCATAACTATTAGTTTGCATTTCTTAATTATCCTAAACAGTTTATGACAATTAGTAGTAAAAGGCCGAAACATCACAATTTATTTTCTTTTCTTTACCTTCTAACCCTTCCATCCCATTTCTCTGGGGTGGGGTGTCCTTATATAACAGTCCCTCATCTCAGTTGAGAGGTTGTATGAGGGCCAAGAGCCTCCTCATACATTGGGGGTCTACGAGGTAGTACATCAGTGAAAAGTGTCTCATTGCCCGGGAGAGAGAACTAAAAAACAAACAAACAAATAAGCAGACAAATAGATAAAAAAGACAAAAAATAGAAAAAAATATAAAAAATAAATAAAAACAAAAAATAAAAAGTCTATGTACAAGTTCCCTTTGGTGTGTTGGTTGTAGTATCGATACCTTCTACTATATAGCTAAAAACCTACTATAAGTGAATAGATGCCATATGCATCCTTCTGAGTCTGGGTTAGCTCACTCAGGATGAGCTTTTCTAGTTCCATCCATTTGGCTGTAAATTGCATAATTTCATTGTTTCTGATAGCTGAATAATATTCCATTGTGTAGATGTACCACAATTTTTTAACCCATTCTTCGGTTGAGGGACATCTGGGTTGTTTCCAGTTTCTAGCTATTACAAATAAGGCTGCTATAAACATAGATGAGGAAACTTCTTTATGATTCCATGAAGAGGCATTTTGGGTGTATACCCAGAAGTGGTATGGCTGGGTCCTAATGCAGAGCTATTCCAAGTTTTCTAAGATATCGCCAGACTGACCTCCATAGTGGTTGCACAAGCCTGCACACCCAACAGCAATGGAGTAGGGTACCCCTTTCTCCACACCCTCACCAACATGTGCTGTCATTTGAGCTTTTGATCTTAGCTATTCTGACAGGTGTGAGATGGAATCTCAGAGTCGTCTTGAGTTGCATTTCTCTGATGATTAAGGATGTTGAACATTTTTTCAACTGTCTCTCAGCCATTAGAGTTTCCTCCTTTGTGAATTCTCTATTTAGCTCTGTCCCCCATTTTGTGATTGGATTATTTGATTTCTTGGCATTTAATTTCTTGTGTTCTTTGTAGATTTTGGATATTAGTCCTCTGTCAGATATGGGGTTGGTGAAGATTTTCTCCCAGTCTGTAGGCTGCAGTTTTATTCAAATGACAGTGTCTTTTGCCTTACAGAAGTTTTTCAGTTTCATGAGGTCCCATTTATTGATTGTTGATCTCAGGTCCTGAGCTGTTGGTGTTCTGTTCAGGAAGTTGTCACCTGTGCCAATGAGTTCGAGGGTTTCTCCCACTTTTTCTTCTAGTAGATTTAGTGTGACAGACCTTATGGTAAGGTCTTTGTACAAGGTGATAGGTATGGGTCTAATTTCATTCTTTTACAAGTGGACATCCAGTTGGACCAGCACCATTTGTGGAAGACGCTGTCCTTCTTCCATTGTGCCGTTTTGGCTTCTTTGTCAAAAATTAGGTGGCCATAAGTGTGTGGGTCTATTTCTGGATCTTCAATTCGATTCCATTGATCTACTGGTCTGTTTCTATACCAATACCATGCTGTTTTTACAACTATTGCTCTGTAGTACAGCTTGAAATCTGGGATGGTAATACCTCCAGATGTTTTTTTATTGTATAGGATTGATTTAGCTATTCTGGGTTTTTTGTTGTACCATATGAAATTGAGAGTAGCTCTTTCTAAGTCTATAAAAAATTGTGTTAGTATTTTGATAGGAATTGCATTGAATCTATATATTGCTTTTGGTAGGATGGCCATTTTTATTATGTTGATCCTACCTAACCATGAGCATGGGAGATATTTCCATCTTCTAAAGGCCTTTTCCATTTCTTTCTTCAAGGGCTTGAAGTTCTTGTTGTACAGGTCCTTTACTTGCTTGGTTAGAGTTACCCCCAGTTATTTTATGTTGTTTGTGGCTATTGTGAAGGGGGTTGTTTCCCTTATTTCTTCCTCAGCTCATTTGTTTGTTGTATAAAGAAGGGCTTCTGATTTTTTTGAATTAATTTTGTATCGAGCCACTTTGCTGAAGGTGTTTATCAGCTTTAAGAGTTCTCTGGTGGAATTTTTGGGGTCGCTTATGTATACTATCATATGATCGGCAAATAGGGATAATTTGACTTCTTCGTTTCCGATGTTTATCCCTTTGATCTCCTTTAGTTGTCTTATTGCTCTAGCAAGAACTTCAAGTACTATATTGAAGAGATATGGTGAAAGTGGACATCCTTGTCTTGTCCCTGAGTTTAGAGGAAATGCTTCAAGTTTCTCTCCATTTAATTTGATGTTGGCCACTGGCCTGCTGTATTTTGCCTTTATTATTTCTAGGTACGGTCCTTGTATCCCCGTTCTCTCCAGAACTTTTAGCATGAAGGGGTGTTGGATTTTGTCAAATGCTTTTTCTGCATCTAGCGAGATTATCATGTGGTTTTTTTCTTCTTTCATCTTGTTTGTATGGTGAATGACGTTGATAGACTTTCATATGTTGAACCATCCCTGCATTCATGGGATGAAGCCTACTTGATCATGGTGTATGATACTTTTGATGTGTTCTTGAATTCAGTTTGCTTGTATTTTATTAAGTATTTTTGCATCTATGTTCATGAGGGAGATTGTTCTGAAGTTCTCTTTTTTTGTTGGGTCTTTAGGTGGTTTAGGAATCAGGGTGACTGTGGCCTCATAGAATGAGTTTGGCAATGTTCTTTCAGATTCTATTTTGTGGAAGAGTTTGAAAAGTATTGGTGTTAGCTCCTCTTTGAAGGTCTGGTAGAATTCCGTGCTAAAGCCATCTGGCCCTGGGCTTTTTTTGGTTGGGAGATTTTTAATGACTGTTTCTATTTCCTTAGGGCTTATAGGGCTGTTTAATTTGTTTATCTGATCTTGATTTAGCTTCGGTAGGTGGAATCTATCAAGAAAATTGTCCATTTCACTTAAGTTTTCAAATTTGGTAGAGTATAGATTTTTAAAGTAGGATCCAAATATTCTCTGGATTTCCTCAATGTCCGTTGTTATTTCTCCCTTTTCATTTCTGATTTTGTTGATTTGTGTTTTCTCCCTCTGTCTTTTAGTGAGTTTGGCTAAGGGTCTGTCTATTTTGTTGATTTTCTCGAAGAACCAACTCTTGGTTTCATTGATCCCTTGTATAGTTCTTTTTGTTTCTAAGTTGTTGATTTCAGCCCTAAGTTTGATGATCTCCTGCCTTCTGCTCCTCTTGGGAGTGTTTGCTTCTTTTTTTTCCCAATTCACCCAGTTTAGCTGTTAATTCGCTAATATGAGCTGTCACAATTTTCTTTTTGAAGGTACTTAGTGCTATGAACTTTCCTCGTAGCACAGCTTTCGTTGTGTCTCATAGGTTTGGGTATGTTGTATCTTCATTTTCGTTGGATTTTAAGAAGTCTTTGATTTCCTTCTTTATTTCTTTCCTGACCCAGTGGTCCTCTAGTAAAGAGTTGTTCAATTTCCATGTGAGTGTAGACTTTCTCTTGATTCTTTTGCTATTGAAGTCCAGCTTTATTCCATGGTGGTCTGATAAGATACAAGGGGTTATTTCAATTTTCTTGTATCTGTTGAGGCTATCTTTGTGTCCAGCTATATGGTCGATTTTGGAGAAGGTTCCGTGAGGTGCTGAGAAGAAGGTGTATTCTTTTGTGTTTGGGTGAAACGTTCTGTAGATATCTGTTAGGTCCATTTGGTTCATGATCTCTCTTAGACTCATTATTTCTCTGTTTGGCTTCTGTCTTGATGATCTATCCCTCATTGTGAGTGGGGTGTTGAAGTCTCCCACTATTAAAGTGTTTGGATAGATGTGTGATTTAAGTTTTAGAAGCGTTTCTTTTATAAATGTAGTTGCTTTGTATTTGTGGCATAGATGTTCAGTATTGAGATGTCCTCTTGGTGGATATTTCCTTTAATGAGTATGTAATGCCCTTCTCTGTCTTTTTTTTATTAACTTCATTTGGAAGTCTATTTTGTTTGATATTAGGGTGGCTACTCCAGCTTGTTTCCTGGGTCCATTTGCTTGGAAAACCTTTTCCCAGCCCTTTACTCTGAGATAGTGTTTATCTTCAATAGTGAGATGTGTTTCTTGTATACAGCAAAAAGATGGGTCTTGTTTACAGATCCAGTCTGTGAATCTGTGTCTATTTATTGGTGAGTTTAGTCCATTGATGTTGATGGAAATTAGTGACCAGGGTTTGTTATTTCCCATTATTTTGGTATAGCTGGTTGTCTTGTGTTTCTTTTTGTTTAGTTGCTGTGGAGGTTTCTATTTCCTCTGTTTTCTTGGGTGTGGTTATCTTCTCTGTGTTGGAATTTTCCTTCTCGGATCTTCTGTAGGGCTGGGTTTGTGAGGAGATATTGTTTGAATTTGATTTTGTCATGGAATATCTTATTTTCTTCATCTATGTTGATAGAGAGTTTTGCTGAGTATAGTAGTCTGGCTGGGCACCTATGTTCTTTCAGGGCTTGTAGGACATCTGTCCAGGTCCTTCTAGCTTTTAAAGTTTCTGAGAAGAAGTCAGGTGTGATTCTGATGGGTCTGCCATTGTATGTGACTTGGCCTTTTTCTCTTACAGCTTTTAATATCCTTTCTTTGTTCTCTACATTGGAGTTTCTATTATTATGTGGTGAGAGGAGTTTCTTTTCTGATCTAATCTGTTTGGTGTTCTGTAAGCCTCTTGGATTTTTACTGGCATCTCTTTCTTTAGGTTTGGGAAGTTTTCTTCTATGATTTTGTTGAAGATATTTCCTGGACCATGGAGTCGGGAGTCTTCTCTCTCCTCTATGCCTATAGTTCTTAGCTTCCATCTTTTCATTGAGTCCTTGATTTCTTGGATGTTGTGGGTGAGAGATTTTTTAGCTCTCTCATTTTCTTTGGATGTTGTACTGATTTCTTCCATCGAATCTTCCATGCCTGAGATCCTGTCTTCCATCTCTTGCATCCTATTTTTGATACTCACATCCATAATTCCTGTTTTCTTCCCTTGATTCTCCATTTCCTCTTTTAATTCTGCCTTTGTTTTCTTTATTGTTTCCATTTCTATTTTCATGTCTTTAATGGTAGTGTTTGTTTTATATATTTCCTTCTCCAGTTTGCTTGTTTTTGCCTGGAAATCTTTCATTGTTTTGTCCTTTTCCTGTTCAAGCTGAGTCACCTTGGCTTGGAGCTCTTTAATGGTGTTATTCGTTGTTTTGACTTGTAAAATTGTGGCTTCTTTGAATTCCTTCATAGATTTAAGTTCTTCTTGAAGGGACTCTAACACTTTCCATAATGTAGAATTGTCATCATTTTCATGTGTTTCAGTTGTGGTGAGGTGGTTCGGGCTGGACGGAATAGCGTTGCTTTCTTTTGTTGGAGACATTTCGCTCTGTTTTTTTTTTTTTTGTCTGGGGCCTCTGGCCATGTGGAATTTTTTTTGCTGTCTTCTGGACTTTGGTCCAAAGGGGGCGCTTTGGTGTAGGATTCGAGTTGCCTTACTTTACCCCTATAAGGTGCGTCATTCAGCCCCGCCTCCTATGTGGAGGCCTAACTAATCCATGTGGTGGAGCTGTGTACTAGTAAGCTCTGGTTCCCTGCCTGGAAGGGCCAGTACTAGTACAAAAGTCCGATATATGATAGTTTCAAATATCTCGCAGTTTGCCCAGGGTTGGTTCCTGTAGTGGGTAAGTCTGCCTGCCCTTCAGCCCCAATAGCCTTGCCGCTCCTGCTACTTGGAAAGTGGCCAGTGACATCACAGCAGTGGTGTTGTGATCTGCGGTCTGAAAGCACTTTGCAGCTGAGCTATGCTCACTTCCAAGGGTTGCAACCTTTTGCCAGGTAGTTGGATTGTCTGTGCAAGACCTGGGGGTGCCCAGCAGGGTGGAGATTATCTCTGCATGGGATTTGAATCTGCCTGCTGTGTTTTAGATTGGAACTTACCAGGAGTCTCTCCTGTTGGGGGATGGGTGGTCCCGATTCCTGGGTCCAGCGGCTTCCTTGTGTGTCCGAGAGTGGGAAGGAGCATCCTTCCCAGGGATTCCCAGTGGTACCTGGGTAGCTGGGTGAGATTTAGAAGGGGTTGTGCCATTTGTACAGCATCCTGCAACACTCGCTGCCTTGTGACTGTTAACTCCAAAATCAAAATACATCCATGCAGGCCCCTGCCATCTTGGATCCCCCCAGTTCTGGGTTTCTGTAATGGCTTCCATCTTCTGCAAAGAGAAGTTTCTTTGATGAGGGGTGGGAAATATAGTTTTCTGTGGTCACAATGATAAGTGTTTAAAATGTACTGATTTAAGGAAGTGGCAGTAGAAGGTTCTCTGTGTTCAATGGCCTCACCCCTCTTGAGCAGTTGACTAGGTTTACAGTACCAGGCATGAGTTCCCTCTTATTGAGAGGGTCGTAAGTTCAATTAGACAGTTGTTGGTTACCGCCGAGATACAGGTGCTACTATTGCACCACTGGTCTCATCATGCCATGCTAGTCAAAAGGCGGCTGGATGGCTCAGTTTGTAAGAGAAAAGTGTTAGTAACAATAAACTTTTCTTGCTATGGGGGTCTTCTCATAAGCCTTGTTATACTGCTGTGCATTGCATAATCCAAGAAGGTAGACTTCACGGGCCATGTTTCAGAAGATTACTAAACTATGTTGCCTTTTCCTTCTCGCTGATTCTCTATAACATGTTCCCTCGAACAGAATCTTAGCAATGCCTTTTTTTAGAAAATGAGTGATGAGGCCACAGACGAATGCTTGGACTACAGTTACTCTGAGCATACAGCCCTTTCTTTAGGTCAGTACGCATTCTCTACGAATGTTTCTGACCACATTCACAGAAGCATCACGTTTCTAATTTTTGTTTTGCTTTTTGTTAAAATATAATTACTAGAAATGTGCAATCAGTGCTCCTCACACGTTTGCATAATCATCAATTCCTCCCACATCCAAATTGCTCCCAAGGTCTTTTCCAAAGTTGAAATGGAAACAGATTCAATATGTTTAATGCTGCCCCATAAATCACTCCAATACCTACCCCAGTGCTGCAGACACAGAAGGTCCTCAGATTAAATTTACTTGATGGTAAGGACTTATGGTCCCTAAATACTTCTCTGGTGCCTTACAAACTAAACTCCAAATCTGAGCCTCTGCGTCCTGATGCACTTGCCTGAATCCAGGTTCATTTGAATTGAAATTATTTCCTAGAAATATTATCAAATCAAAGAGCACATAGAATGCCCTTTTGAAATCATAAGATATAAGGCCGGTGCTCTGTGTGGAAGACATAGCTTTTTTAGAGTAATCATTCATATTTTATAACATGAACTATTTCCTTGCAGTTTGGAAAATGAGTTATATTGGAAGAATTGTGGCTTCTAGGTAGTAATAAATATGAATGTTTTATATTGCCCTTTCTATTGTTTCAGAACTTAGCAATATACTTTAAATTTTTTCTCACAAATATGATTTACAAACCTATATTATGCTTATAACTACATGTCACAATTTGGGAATAAACATTAATTAGACACAGCCAGAAAGGGATAAAAATACGTGCAAGATTTTAATATAATTTTAATAAATAAATATTAAGTGCTCATCTGACCGGGTCCTGTGTAGAGGACTGCATAAAAAGATATAGACATGCTCCATGCCCACAGAATCCCATTAGTACATTTTTCCCTCTTGTTTAGACACAGATTAGCAAGTCTGATTTTCACAGACACATAACATGAAGGCCAGCAGTTCTGTATTGTTGTTCCAGCATTAGGGCTAAATATTTTTCTTTAAAAATAATTTTTTGCATATTGGTGGAGGTAAAACTAGCGAAGAAATATAGATGAACTACTTAGAGTCAATACTTCCTATTCCTAATTGATCACTCTGGTTTGAGTTAATTTAACGTGAAAAGTTTGATCATAAAAATCTCTCTTCTTTTTGTTTATTTGTGACTTCAAGTTACAAAAAAAAAAAAAAAAACCACTCAGATAGAAAACTACCTTACAAGAGAACTTGCACTCCAAGCATGGAGATCGGAATTCCTATCTCCAGTACCCATTGCAACTGGGTAGGACAGCACAGTCCGGTAACCCCGGTGCTTGGCTGGGTTGGGGTAGGGGGTTCAGGCAGATCTAAGCAGATTCCAGGGCTTGCTGCTTATTCTCTTAAGTCAAAACATTGATTCCGGCTTCAACAAGAGACCTGGTCTCAAAAATAAAGCGGCCAGTGAAAAGTCTCAGTGTGTAAGGACCCTTGCTGCCTAGCCAGGCAACCTGAGTTTAATTTCCAAGGACCCACATGGTAGAAAAAAAAAAGAAATAATTCCTGGAAGTGGTTCTCTGATTTCAACATGCACACATGTGAATGTGCGCATGTGCTGGCACACGCACCCATGCACGCATACACATACACTAAGTGAATGAACTAATATACAAATAAATGAACAAATATGATGAAAATAAAATAAAAACAACAAGTTTTGGAGGATGATCACGGAAGACACCTGCTTTCCTCTGTCCTATACACACATGGGTATCCAGCTAAACACACACACACACATACACAAAACTTACTCACTCACACCTACATACACACATGCACATACATATCACATACACACACAAATTCAATTTCCATGTACAAACTAATTTTCGATATCTTTCCAGAACGACCATAGTACTGTGCTCTCTTGAGGCGCTATTGGTGTCTGTGGTGTCATTGGTCTTTCCCTATAATTGACTTGTGAGCTACCTTTTTTTTTTTCATAATCATTTTCAACCTGGAAAATCTTTTTAAGTTGGACTTAAAATTCTACATTAAAGCTACTGAAACTAAATGCAAAATGGCACCGATTTTAATTGGTGTTTTATCTACGTAAAGACAGACTGACAGAGAATATAAACGGTGTGAGATAAAGAGTAGAAGGCAAGAGGTTGGGTAGCCTGACAAAAAGAGGGTGTCTGAACTCTAGTTTACACTTGCTAGGGAACGATAATGTTGCAAGAATGTCAAGATTTTTGTTTCTTTATCTCGTTTTCTTCCTCTGCAAAGCAAGGCTTGAACCAGAGTGGATAATCTATTTCACTATGACGATTGCACTATCTCTTTTTAAGTGTAAAACATTCAATATAAAAGTCCATTGGGTGGGAAGGTAGGATTGGGAGGAGAGGTTGGTGGGGGCTGTGATGGGGATGTAAAGTGAATAAATTATTTTTTTAATGTAGACTAAAAGGAAAAAGTTTATAAATGTGTTAAAATTAAGACAATTTTATTTTTTCACAGGCTGGCATTCAGCTAATCACTCATAATGAAGCCACACATTCTTTTACACATATGGTCCAAAACAACTGACCACAAAAACCTCTCCCCAAAAGGGAACAGCGCCATCCAGGCCATGAATCCAAGAGGCATATTCAAATTTTGTTGTGTTTGAACCATCTCGCTGGTAATGCTTTCCTCCTAAAAACGTTTTGATCTTGGCCTCCCTAATACAATCCTCTCTCCCTTTTCTTATTTCACCTCTTCTGGTCTTGTTCATTTTCTCTGTGGCTGTTCCTTATCAGTTATTTCATGGGCTTATGTCATCTCCTTGTCTTTTTCTACATGGAAGTATCTCAAAACTTGGTCTTACTATTTGATGATGAGAGAAGACATCTGTGGCCTTTGCTGTCTGTACCACCCGGCTCCCATGGTTCACAAACATTATCTTTGACTCTACACTACATCCAATTCTTCTTTCATAGTGTACACCCATAACTGCCTTTCTTTCCTTTCCTTTCCTTTCCTTTCCTTTCCTTTCCTTTCCTTTCCTTTTCTTTTCTTTATTTGTTCCAGACAAGGTTTCTCTGTGTAATAGCACTGGCTGTCCTGGACTCACTTTTGTGGGCTAGGTTGGCGTAGAGCCTGCCTCTGCCTCCTGAGTGCTGGGATTAAAGGCATGTGCTACCATGCCTGGCTGCACATCTCCCTTTGTATTAGCTGAATAGCAACATTGCATATAGGTTGAACAATCCTTAGAAACCCTCAAATGCTCCAGAATCCTAAAAGTTTGAAGAATCAATGCCATGCTACAAATGGGACCTACGTGTTTGACTTACAGTAATGAATTGTAGTACAAATGCAGGCAACAAAGGGATGGAGGAGTGGGAGAGAAGGTAAGAGTGTAGGACTGGGAGGAAAGGGGATGCTTCCATCAGGCTGTAAAGTAAAATAAATAAACAAGACAGACATACAGACAGACAGACAGACAGACAGACAGACAGACAGACAGACAGATAGATAGACAGATAAAAGATTATGTCTTGGAAAAAAAGACACACACACAAAATGCAGACATATTAAAATCAAAGAAAATGGAATCGTGAGATCGGTAGGAAAGTAGATAAAACTGGAGAACATTACTTTAAGCTAACTGACTGAGGCTGAGAGAAAAGGGCATATTCTTTTCTCATATGTGAATCCTAGCCTCCATTTTCAGCATATGTATCAAGTGGAAGAAGATAGAACCAAAGCACAGAAACTGGGATCTCATGAGAAAAAAAACAAAAACAATTGGGGGGTGCTAAGGATACCATGGAACAGACAACAGAGCAAAGAGAAAATGAATGCAAGGGAGAAAGGGTACAGTGGGAAAAGGGAAGAGAGTGGGGTGGGGCATGTAATCCAAGATGAAATGTACATGAAAACTCCATTGAAACCTATGCTTTACATGTTTGTTTTGCAAACTATAAATAGATATATTGAATTATCTTTGACCTAGCCATTATATATAATACAGCTGCATTTTTGCACTTAGATTTTGGCCTCCACCCTCAAGCTGGCTCTTATATATGTAAATATTCTAAAACCAGGGTTGAGGAAGGATATAAAATCCAGTTTGATTCACAATCATTTTCAGACTTCAAAGCTTTTCAGGCTATATTTGGATCTGTCTCTGCTTTTCCAAGATCCTCACTTAACACACTGTAGCCGTAGTCCTCTACAAGTTCAAATCTGGTTATTTTCTTTTCTCTTTATAACTCTTGGATATACTTTTATTTTTCCTTAATAATAAAAAAAGAGTCTTAAATGATCCAACTACCATTTTAACGTTCTTATTTTATGAGCTTCAGACCCTGTCATCCCAAATTTAGACCCTGAAATAACCTTTGATTTTTGCTTCCTAAGAATTTGAACATGTAGCTCCCTTTGTGCTCCTTCCTTCTCCCAAAATCCCTTTCTAAAGGAAATGGTCTGTCCTCTCCTAGGCCCAATTTCTCTTTTCCATAATGATGACAGCTCTCAGACAGGTTTTTGTATTTTAAGGGTCATTTCATAAACACCCGTTCAGCCAACATTTCATTGGTTTCCTCAAAAGTATGGAGTTCGTTAATAGTACCTATTTCTGAATAAGACAAACCATATGAAGAAAATAGACAATAAAATATGTAAATCGAAGCTGTCATACCTGTGTCAAAGGAAACGAAGTTCAGTATGAGGAAAGAGGGTTTATGGAAAAACTGCTGTAGGGAGTCAGAAAAGGCCTCCAGAAAAGTAGTTTTGATATTGGATAATTAATTAGGGTGTCATCACTGGAGGGGACAGTTTCTCCCACCTCTCAGGAACAATCATTCCTTACATGTAGTTCTTCACCCACCAGTAGGGGCCTTGTGAGATTTTCCCCATTCACGTTGGCAAATCAATTGTTGTCGTTGTGTGAGTCTTATTTAGGCAACCATATTGTTAAAATATCATGTGCACAGTTTCTGTTTCATATGAGACCCTATGTTACAGCAGAGGCCCTGGTTCTTTGGTTTTTACAAAATTTTCATCCCCTCTTCTTCAATGTTCCTTGAGCCTTAGGTGTAGGGTAACCCCTATATATTTTCCTAAAAAATATATTTGTCTTGCTTATTTAAAACATGTATGTCAAAATATGTCCATATTATGCATTTAATGCTATTTGAATTGAAAAATTTCCAGGAAGATTTTTAGATAAAACACCAAAAAAGAGTGGGGGGGGGGGTTACTGATTTCTGTGTTAGCACTATCTAGCAAAGAAATTTGCAAATAACAGCAATCCAATGGAAATACAAAACTATAATCTGATATATTATTTTGGTTTGGGTTTATTGTAGTCTATCTCAGTACTAAATTATAAACCTTCAAAGGATTAAAATAGAAAATGCATTTACTCTCCCACATAAAGATCTTTAAACACAAGCACATTTAACAACCAAACAAAATACATGTTTTGATAGTGTTTGAAATATACTTATGATTAGATTCTCTGTTGTAGGTGGAAATTCAATTAAACTGATAGTTTTTCAAGCCAGTTTTTTTATTAGAACTGAATCATTCTGATAACAACTCACCTCCCTCCTGAAGGGACACACGTAAGAGGTGATTTAATTCACTTTAAGACTATATAATTTCATAACGTATGACAAATTAAAACATTTGATCAAGTATATTATTGGAACTAAATTATGTTAAATAGAGCATATGTTATAGTACTATAAATAATACATAAATATAAGGCTCTGTGTTGAGACTAGAATGGGAAGTTGTCTAGAGAATTTAAATACTCTCTTCTGCATTATTTATGTGGTTAGTGCAAGGAAGAGTACAGAGAGGATGAGAGTCTACGCACAAATCACTGTCTGAGTCTCCTAGCTGCTTTGACTGAGATGACAGAATTTTACCTGGCAAATTGTTCCTGTAGACCATGATCACATTTAATCAGTTTTCTTTCCAAAATGCATTTCATTGTTGTAAGTACTTTTCCTTATAAAAATGCCAGGCAACACACTGGGCTTATACCTAGCTACAACTTCCTGCCATAGCATGCTTTAGATGTAACCATTCTATGTTACACTTGTGAAATTAACCCGTGTTCTGCTTAAACTCCATTTCTGAGCTAATGCTCTCCAGGAAGGTAGCTGAACTTCATGGTGGATTCAGGGCTGATTCACCAGTCTCTCTCTTTTTCTTTCCCTCATAATTATGAATAAGTATGCCCATTGTTCATGATGATAAATACTGAACCATGTGCAGAGGGCCTATGGAAATCAGCATCATTTAAAATCTGAAGTATGATAAAGAAGATAAATTGACTGTTTTATTTCTGTCTTTCTGATTTTCCAGGGCAACTACCCTTGCATGTGTACATATGATAAGTGCTATCAGTTTTTATTTATCTTATAATTTTTCTTATACCTTTAAATTTTGATATTATTATTAAGCATATCTCGCTTACCCTTTCCTTCCTCTAACCATATATATATATATATCCTTCTCAGTGTGTATGTTGCTGGAATATATATGTTTCCAGGGCTGACCATTTAATATTGGATTAAAAAAATGCTATACTCTTCTCTGGGAAAGACTATTTCCCCTGTTCTCAGCATTTGTTTCTTGCCTGTAGTTTTGTTGTCTGGGGTGAAGGCCTTCTAAGCAAGCTGTAATATCTCATCTATGGTCCACTTTAGCATGTCTATCATTGATGACCTTGCTTAGGTTGTATTTAAGCAGCCTTGTAAATAGGACTTCATTGGATACAGCTTCTCTGAAATTTCTGGAAGACACAATCTCACAGCAAAATTCCAGTTCTTCTGGGTTTTACAATTGTTCTACCCCCTCTTACTCAATAACCCCTGAGCCTTGGGTATAGGAGTCATGGTGTAGAGGTATCCGTTGGTACAGGGCTCCAAAATCTGCATTTTAATCAGTTGTGGTGTCTTATAATGGTCTCCATCTGTTGCAAAGAGAATTTCCTCTATAAGGGGTGAGGACTATACTTTGCTGTAGGTATAAAGACAAATATTTATAATGTAGCCAGAAATTATGCTATATTATTAGTAAGATAGCAGTTGTGAATTTACCTCTAAGATCCAAGATTTCATTAGCTACAGGCCGTTGGCAAGGTTTCCAGTATCAGTTAACTGGGTATCCAGGTCAGTGGGCCTTATGTTCCATTAAAGAACTATTGAATGCTGTCAACGTATGCATGTCATTAGTGCATCCTTAGGATTATTGTGTCATGCTGGTTGTTGCTGTAGCTCATAATTGTCATAGCTAGATAAGGTTGCTAGTTGCTTCTTTCTTCTGGAAGCTTGTATGACCCTTTAGGGTACCATGAAAGTCAATCCTCTGGGAGGAGGTTTTCAGGGTCAGATCCAGCTCAGTTCCTCTGTGTTCTATACCCAAAATACATGGTGTCTTCAGCAAGAAGAAAGCATTTTCAGATATTCTCTCTATTTATAGGAGAATGAGCAGAAACTGGCTAAGAGTATTCTCATTTGATGATATCAACTCATGTGCAAAAAATTCCCAAGCTAGACAAAACAGTAGAGAAGATGGACAGAAGAGACAAGTCATATGGAAATAAGTTGGGAAAGTCTGTCTCAGTAAGTGACCAGGATTGTGACTTAAAAGTAAATGAAACAACTGTTGCATTTCACTTGCTTTGAGGAGTTAGGGTTTTATAACTAGAAAGAGCTAACATTTAACTGGAACTTATTTATTTATTTTCTTGTTTGTTTATTTATTTAGTAAATAAATATAAGTAAACACCACAGTACTCACATACTTGCATGCAAGTATTAGGAACACCAGCATTTTTGTTTCTCTTATTCTGAAAATTGGGATTTCAGTTGGCCATTATTGAATGAACAAATGAGTGAGTGAATACTATTTCTGATTTTTGACTATGTACAATAAATAGACAGTATTATTCCTGTATTATGTATTCCTGTATCCTGTATTGTCCCTTTCTATATAAGAAACTTCCAAATAAAGTTAGCTAGGCTTACTCTTTTCACATCAGAATTTTCCACTATTCAAACAAAACATTGCCGCAACCTTAGGATGATAAATGTCTGAGGAATATCTATCATGAAAACACTTTCCATTTGTTAGTGCAGGGCTGGGTATGGGGCCCCAGGGCTTTGCACATTCGAGGCAAGTGTCAGCCACCAAACTACATCTCCAGCCCTAATTGTTCAATCGCTATGAGAAAGAAATCTACACGAACTTTTGTTTTAGATAACTCTAAATATTTGTGCATTTGTTTGTTGTTCTTGTTTGTTTTATTTTTTTGTAGTTGAAATAAAACATTACAAAGCAGGTTGTTTTTCTACATATTTTAAAAATACTTCCACTAATGTATTTAAAATATGGTCAGGTTGTGATTAAATGCTACATTTGTGTTAATCGGGGTTTCCAAAATTATCTATACATGTGAGATGTAACTTGAGGGAAGATGCTGATGCACTGTATCTTAGTCTCTGATAATCTCATAGGAAACGAATCTTGGTGTCATTTCTATGGCATTCACAAAGGACCAGCAATCCCTTCCTAAGAAAACCATTCAGCAATATTGATCAAGCGTGAGAGCTGCTAGGAGTGAATCAGCAATTGCACTCCACAACTGTGCCTCAAGAGTGAACTGTGACAACTAACAAAAAGACATTTCAATAAACCGTCAAACAGCAAGTCCGTGTGAATATTCCACTGCAGACAAACATTGGCCCTGTCTTCTAATTCCTCTACTTTGAGTTTCCCCTTTCAGTAGTGATCTGGTGTTCATTGACAGCAGGTTTTCCTCCAACACCTTTTTTTCCATTTTCTCTTCCTCTAAGTTTGCAACTATAAGCAGTTGACCAGTCAAAATCAATAATCTTATTCAGAAAAAAGCTGTTTGGGCAAACTGACTTGGTTTATTATTAAGACCCTTATAGGTCACAGATGTGCATATTTGGTGTCAATACTGGATGTATTGACCTTTCTAACTTAAAGTAACTTGACTGAGGTGGCTTAGGGAGAACTTTTAGAGTAAAATGTGTAAGTATGGAACAGAATATGTTCCCCCAAGCTTTTATCCCTTTATATTTTTTGTTACCCTTTTCATCATTATTTCGTTTAGAACCTGTGCGTGGTCTTAAGACAGAGAGGATAGAGTTCTTTTAACATTTCTTATAACTGGACAACTGGACCTAAGCAAGGCAAGATGATTTTCCCAAGGTCAAGTAGAGTTAAAGAGTGCCAAATGTGTGCGCCTGGGCACAGCTTTTCTCTCCACTTGCTGTTTGGACCCTGACGACATTCTCCCTGAGTTTCACTCAGGCAAAGGATTGTCTTAGGGAGAAGAGACTCCTTGGCACCGGAGGCATCAATAGGAAAGCATCATTTCCATTGAAGCTCTGGATGGAGAAAGAGCTGAGTAAGGAAGGTGTGGGCTGGTTTCAGTATCGTCATAGGCTGGTCAAGATCATGCTTGTAATCTAACCTCTGAGTCAAGGCTCCCTACCCTGTCTTGGGGTTATACTGGTGTCCTTCACTGCATCCAGACCTTGCTAAAGGTGACACAGGAGAGGACAGTTCTCCTAAAACTGGCATGGTAGAATCTTAGAAGCTAGTACTCAAGGCAGTGGGAGAAGGATCAGCAGCCCTGTCATATCACTGCACCTAGGAGTAGACCGAAGTTGTGATAAAAGGTACAGAAAAAGATACAATTGATGTTATGGACAAATACCGTGATGACACATGACAAACATTTAATGAAAATGGGTTTGTTTTTGTTTTTAATAAAGAACCATAACCAAATCTTTGTGAAGTTACTAACTCTCTACTGTGTAGGATTTGGAGGAGATCATATGCAGTCATCACAAAGGTAGATATACAACCTGGAAAGGCTTACCTGGAAGGGTTCCTAGTAGAGGCAATTTTCTTCTGGGTTTGGATGTAAAAGGCCTGGAAGTGTTCCCAATGGAGATTAATTCTCTAATGGGTTGTAAGGAAGTAGACCTTTTTTTTTTTTTTTTTTTTCCTTTCTGGTCAGTGGTAGATAGAAAGCTAGGAAAGAAGGACAATAGGTAAACAAGAAGGAGCTCGTCTATGCTCAGTAGCAAAATGTGATGTGTATGTGCAGGACACTAGAAAAAATTGAGCCATGTTGATACTTGATTGCAAACATGGAGAGAGGAAGAGGATGACGAACAATATATGTGTCAACAATATCCTGAATGTGTACTGACCCTAGCTATATACGATACATGCTACCTTGATTGATCTTCACATAAAAGCTACGAGATAGCTTCTCCAGAGAAGAAAACTGAAATGGCGACTCATTTTGCTCACTAGGGGAGCAGATTCAAACGAAGCCATCAGATTCCAAAGTGTATTTGTGTAGCCAGTATTCTCCCCATACACCTAGACTGTAGTAGCCCTCAAATGTCTTGCTTGGCTCTCCATCAGGGTCTTGGGAGACTCGTTAAAGGGTTGCAGACCCACTCCTGGCTTTTTCTTACTCTTCGGTTGGTCTGAGGTTGAAGCCCAAGAACTTGTCTCTCTGCCTGTTCCCAGGCAAGGCTGCCCATGGCCATCAGTCCATATGATTTTTTCTTTCTGTCCATGAATGTTTCCTTCATAATGTCTTTGTGAGAATCAACAGGCTAAGCCCTCAGAGTAACTAGCATAATGCCTAGCATGGGCCCATGATTCTCAAGTATTGGACATTGTCTTGTCAGCTTTTTGAGCAAAACAAATTAAAAGAGGGATTTCTTTTGACTTACTAGAATTGTCAGGCAGTGTAAAAAGGTACTCTGAGGTAGACAGAGAGGGAGAGGAAGGCTTGGCAAGAGAGATCTACTCTTATAAGGCAAGTCCCTCAGCCTCACTGCTATGACCCACTTCCTCTAAGAAGGCCCCACCTCAAAATGTCATATCCAGGTGTGAGAACTCATCAGTGGGTTAATCCATGGATAATGTTCATGACCCCAAAGTACAATTGCATTTCAATAATACCAGTGGCTAATAATGCACAAGCCATATGAGGAGTAGGGGTGGTTGTTGGGGCTTGGGGGTAGGGATGTTGGGGGGATGGGAGTGGGTGGGTGGTTCTTCAAGTCCCAACCATAACAGATACTGTTATTGGGAGGAGAGGGACTGGAGTAATTGTAGGCAGTTTCTGTTCCTGTCTGAGTGAATTGGACTTCTCTGAGGGTTAGTCTAGCCCTGTTCAACTCCACACAGGCCTGCAGTTCAGCATGGATGCTGTACTGTTGCCTAGATTTCACACACTACCAGTCTCTCCTGTGTGTGATCCAAGGGTGTGTGGGAGATAGGCATGGTGCCAAAGCCCACATTTGTCACCAAAGGGTTGATGCATAAGCTAGTTTGACATTAAACCCATCACTATTCATGTCTCCTGTAAGAACACCTTGCTTTTCAACTCTCCCATTCCACATCTCCTTGAGAATGTAAGGAGAGTAAGTACCATGGGCTTTAACATAAGGTGTCCAGACTGTATTCATTTAAATTTCTCCAGAGAATCTACTTGTGCACAAATTTGAGAAGTGTGCTTTTATATAAAATATATGTAATGGTATGACACACATTAAAAGTGTTAACTACAGCCAAGAAAGGCACCAAAATAGATACTATGCATCAACAGCTAGGTGGTGTCACAGGCTATCTTACCTGTTGCCAACCACTGCTCTGAAGGGACTTCTATGATAGAGGTATGTGTATATGTATATACTGAATATATGTGTGTATGTATGTATGTATGTATATATGTATGTATGTGTGTTGTATGTATGTATGTGTGTGTATGTATGTGTGTATATATGTATGCATGTATGTATGTATGTTAGAGGACAACTTTCAGCTTCTTGCCTTCCATTATGGAGTTCCCAAGACTTAAACTCTAGTCCATAGGCTTGGCTACTTGTCCGCAAACACTTATACCCAGCCACCTCCCCCTGCCCCCCAATGACAGATGTTTTAAAACTAAGAAACAGAAGAAGAAAAAGTAGAGGGTATAATTCCCATTCTTCTTTGGAGATAGAATAATATGCATTTCTATATGACTTTTTTTTTTTTTTTTACTTTAAAGACACCCGTTCAAAATGATGTCTGGAAATAAACAGTATACAGGATTCCAATATGTTCCTGCAGTTTTCAGTGTTTGGTAGAAATCATTACATTTCTTTAGCAGTGGAAAAATCCATTAATTTAAACAGGGTGTTCTGGTCATCCCACTCAGGTATTAGGGAGCCACAGATCATTAACTTTAGGTGAAATTTTGCATTCAAATGGACATCATTGAAAAGTATGTCCATAGGGCCACACCTTGCCTTCCCGACTTATTCAATAGTAAATGCCTTTGTATGCTACCTCTACTTCTTAGTCTCACTACACTTGCAATGTTTAATCTCTCACTTCCACTTAGGCAACTATACAATGTTTTACAATTTCTTCATGCATAGTTTGAAATACCTCAGACAGTTTCAGGGGTTTCATGTTCACCATTATATAGAAAATCCATGGGTCAAGATCTACAAAAGCCTTAATCTGGAGCAAACAGGAGTTGAACAGCCAACGATACAGCATAAACCCAGCTCCTACCCTGTCCCACCCTCCCTAGGAATAAGATTTTGATATTGCAGATGTCGGTGTGGTCCCTGTTGCTGGGAGAACATCACATGATCAATACATCAAGTTCTTTTCTAAAATGTTTAGAAAGTCTCCAGCAACTGACCATGTTAGTCATCAGTGCACCTTTCTGGGTTGCATATGGGTGTTTGTAAAAAAACAAGTTTAATTGCAACTTTGAAGATGTTGTTCCAGGCTATTAGTAATAACCTGTCTGTATTGGTCTGACATTTAGCAATGAGAGGGTGTTTTGTATGGGCAAGAGCATAGGGTGCCCAATGAGAAATGACCTAAGTTAGATCGGAATGTATGCTTTTTCTGAGTCACAGTGCTCTTTTGTGGGGTTCTGGTGAGCTGGTTTTACTCATCTTTGTGGGCGAAACAATAAACAATGACTCGAACATCTATAGTTTTGAAGTCAGCAGCTGGGTCTAGCAAAATGTTTGAAATACCCTCAACGTGTTCCTCAGACACCCTGACAGAATAAATACCAGGGAACAAGGTTTTTCTGTTCCATGTTTTAAGATTGCTATAAAATTCTTAGTCGGACATTTTCTTTGTGGAACTCCCTTATTGGAGAAGGAAGCTTTAGAAATCATCTTAGTTCATGATTTAAGCAGTGCCGCTACTGTCATTGAGCCAGAAAAAATTTTCTTCTTTTCCCTAAGTGAGGAGCGTTGAAACCATTTTACCTCAGACAAAACTTTATATTTCAGACTGCTTAAAAAAACCAAAAAACATAATTTAAAGGGCAAGAGTTCCCTGCAGACTTCTTTATTTTGTCAATAAACATTTATTGAGCCCAATTATGTGGAAAGCAATGCACTATATGTTACAGAAGTTTACAAATAGGAGAAACAAGGAAGGCTCCCGGTAATAAAAGATTTACAACTTCCTTATGAGGCAACATAATACCTGCCCTTGGAAAGCTTAGAGGAAAGGGTGACTCTCTAGAATTAATGCAGCCACATTCTTAGGCTAATTCTTTTATCTCAGTTGTTGTCACCTCTAATGGCATTACTTAATAAATCCCACATTAACCCTTCCTTAAGAGCAATGTAATTTTTTAAAATTAAAAATCACAAACTTCAGGTGGTTATTTTTATGCTCTAAAATATTTTATGCTCTAAAATATCCCCCACGAAAATTTCTGAAATATTCTGAAAAATGCCTCTCTACATAGAACAAATCAGATTCTTTTTTGTGAACATCATGTTCTTTTTACATTGTTCCATTCATTAAGTGAATGATTGTTTTCTTTATTAAAAAAAAAGTGTTCTGTTCCTTACTGTCTAAGAGATTATATTTTCCTCTGGGTATCCTAACTACAAGAAGAGATAAGCTTAGAATCTATATATGGAATGAGTTTTAGAAATATGCCCTGTCACACGAAATTAGTAATGGTGGAGGCTTCTGAAATAAAATTTCATCAAGCCATTTCATAGCCATATAATGGAAGAAGAACACCGATTTCAGCGAGGATGACCATTACCCATATTAGTACACAGACATTAGGGCAGCTGTTTCTGAAAATGACTATTATTTAGTGGTTATTTGGTTCCTTTTCACATTGTAGTGAAACTATTTAATCCCACACTCTAATGACTAATCTGTCTGTGAGGCATATAGTGATTTCCATTTGATCAAAATTAGCTTTGCCAAAAGGATAAGACCAACTCTTTCCAAAACTAAAAAGCAGTCCCTTTCCTTTGTTCTCCTAACACAGCTGCACAGTCTTACACAACACCGCCTTCATAGAATTATTTTCAACAGTATTTTGTATACAAAATTTTATAAAACTTCCACCAGAGTTTTTTTTTTTCCTGTCTGTCCACAGTGAAAGAAAGTTGCCTATATCTGAACACTGGATATCCTTGGCTACCTGTTTGCAGCAGTCAGAGTGTGTCTGTGAGCCTACGGACATTTGGGATTCAGTCTCATCCCTCTGAGTACAACCAAGAAACCTAGCCCTGAGTTATTTCATGTCAGAAATCCCCTTGTAGCCATTATCTCTACAGCATAAAGCTGGGTGTTTCCCTTCAAACTCTCAGCACTATCTCTGATGGGCCTTAGACACTGCCAAGGAGGAAAAATGCCAGCCTCCCTTGCAACATTAGGCCATCTTGGGCCAGATCTATACATGCTTGTATCCATTATAGTTCATTTAAAGTAGAATTACTGGCTTATTTAAATGTCTAAAAGTCTTCACTCTGTGTAAGAAGCATCCAAGATATGAGAGACACTAGCAAGCATGTTTTGAGTGCTTACTGTATACAGCTGTGTGCTGTAGTACTGTAGTGATTTACATAGATGAACCACACATAATTTAGCTATCGCCTATTCTGTTCTTAAGAGGGTATGAAATGAACTTAAGAATTATTTAATGAAAAGACTAGAAAACATAAAAGGTATATTGCCATCAACTTTATTATCACTTTCACTTACATTCCATGAATTGTTATCACCTTATAGCCAGAGTAAAAGAGTGTCACCATTATTGGTCCAAATATAAACAGGATGGTAAATTTATTCACTTGGGTGAAGTTTCTTCAACCATGTCTAAGCCTTTCTGCAAGTTTCTTTTCAGACACTATTTATGTGAGAAAGCGTATTTAAAATTTTATATTGATAATAACTAGGAGAAAAAATTTTTTAAAAAAGATCAGGAATTTTAATGCAAGCAGTGTCTTCAGGCTCAACAAAGACAAGTTTTTCTCATGATAGAAATCAATTCCTGAGCTGTACTCTGTGGTTAAAAATGTTTTTGAGTCTTGTTCAGAGTTGGCCCTTAGGGTTTTGCAAGTAGGTGTCATTGTGTGTGACGTCTCTTACTGTGAAAATCAACTTGCATTTGAATGTGCATCTTGACCCATAAATGTCACTGTGCTCCACTGAGCATCTGACTTCAACGTTTCCTGTTGTAAACGGACAATGGGAAACAATATTTTTTTTCTTGCAAAGAGAGCTAGGGACAGAGTATATGCCTACATCCCCATGAGTGTGTGCAACACAGACAAGAAAAACTGCATCAGTCAGGATTTAAGTGCATGTCTGCAGCTATTGAACAAGATGACACCAGGCAACAAAGTTTCTGGATGGCTTTTGGAGAAACAAAACAAACCGGATTATCCTTTCTGTTTCCATTTCACTTCCTCTGTCACAGAACTGCATTTATCTTGCTAACCCTGAGTCTAGCTAGCTGAATGAACAATTTGCCCCAAAGTAAAGAGAGATGAAATTTTCTCTTCCTGTTCACTTTTCTGCTTTCTATTCACCTCTAGTCACCACACATAAGTTTTATGTTGTTTAATTCCATATACTCACTGCCCATTTTGTAGGATCGTGTCCCCATGCTGAGGAGTGGGCACAAGCACTGCAGAACAGCATGTGACCACTGATATCCACAAGCCTTGTTACTGTTCGTGTGAGACACAAAAGTCCATTTACCAAATCTTTATTCTCGGTAATTTTCTGTGAGGAATTTTGGGTTTACAGATGGCTTTGCAGATAGAATAAATATCAACTGAAAATTAGAAGTCACAACCAATTTTCTCCCAAAACTAATTTCTAACAGTTTCCATTTAAATATAATCAGTCATCATTATTATTAAGTTTGAAATTCAGAAGCATTTGAATCAAATGGAAATTCTATCTTTATTAATTAATTACTTGTCTTGTTGCTCTGACAGACTATCCTGAGAAAAGCAGCTCAAGGAAGGAGGGGGTTATTTTGACTTATATTTCCAGGTTATAGTGCATCAGGTCAAGCAGGTCATGAAGGCAAAACCTTGAGGCAGTGGGTTCCATTGTATCTGAAGTCAGGAAGTGAAAAACAGTGGATAGCAGTGGTTACCTCACCTTTTTCTTTTTATTCAGCCCAGGACCCATGGGATAGTCCCATTTACAGTTGAAGCAGGTCTTACCACCTAATGATCTAGATAAGCCCTCACAGGCCTTCCTAAAGGTTTTTCTTTTGCATGAGTATCAATCCCAACACGTTGAAAATCAAGAGTAACTTTGTCTGGTATCAAGCCAGTGTGCATGCTCCTCCACCAGAATACCTGTGCTCAGTCAAGTTTCCAGGCAGAAAAGAGTGGAACTTGGACCAATATCCGTATCCTCAGGATGTCTGGTCAGGCCAAACAGTCAGGAGAAAAGCTTATTTTCACTGCCAAGTGTCACAGCTCTTATGATTAGCATGCAGGATGGTATCCCTCTCTGTTACACATTAAAAGGTTACAGCTCTTTTAGATAAGATGTCAGCGCCTGGCTGGCCAGCTTCAAGGAGCTTGAAGCTCCTGGACCAAGCCAAGTGACTTCTAGGGTCCGGCTTGGTTCAGGAAAATCTGATGACTGTTTCAGGAACAGATGTGCACTGTGGCAGACTGTGTGGGCACAGGAGAAATGGGAGTTTCAGAGGCAGCAATTGCATGGCCTGCAACAGTGATCGAGAGGCGAACCTAGCTAGGCTAGGTGCTGATGGCATTGAGTTCTTCATGGAAGGAAGAGCACTTTCTTCTCAATCCCAAAATAAACAGCCAAGTCTCAGAAGTCATGGTGGAGAGAGAGAGATGGTTTATTCGTGCACAGAGACATTATAAATCTTGAGCAGTAGGGAGGGGTTTTGGAGGTGAATGCATTTGATTTGTTGGCACTAAGAGTGCCAGGAATAGTACAATCCTATCATAAGAAAGGGAATGCAGTACCTAATTATCCCATGGGCAGAAGGTGTAGGGAAAAAACTCCAGGTATGTTTAGAGGCAGAGACTAATGTCATTGGCTAAAAGCCAAGGCACCTAAAGATCTCATTAGCATGGGGAAGTACTTCCAGGAATCCCCAGTTGTTCACTTGGCAGGTTTCTTATCAGGAAAGGGTTGGGTCTGTAATTTCCCTGAGGGTTACATGACACTCCTTAGAGGATCTGTAGTTTCCCCAGATCAGGTGGAAGAGAGACCCCAATGAAAAAGGAAGTCTGTCATTTAGCACTGAGCTCAGGGGCTTTTCTGTAATGCTAGACATTAACCTTAACAGCAGAAATCCCCCTACACTCCTCCAACTAGGAGAAATCATGTATGTGTAGATTATTTCCTTATAAGGTCTTCAGATTAAAGGACATGGGGATGGTAGCAAAAATAATCTATATTAAGTATGATTCTACATATAGAATAGTTACTTTCTTATGTCTGGGTTTCCTCTGACAGTATTTTTAACTCTTGGAGAAGAATCACAGGGGAACAAATGGAGATCCAATGAAACTCAGATTGGTGAGTTTAAGGGAAACATGCTTAAGGCATGATCCTACACCACAATATTTAAGAATTAACTCCTCTTTTGGACTGTTCTCCCATCCTTTTACTGGCTAGAGGGTAAAGTAGGAAAAGGAGGATAAAAATCACACATCAGTGGGGGAAGCAGTGTTTCATAATGAGTGTTTGATGGCTAACATGAGTCTTTCTTCTTATTAGCTGGTATCCTTAACAGAAATTCGGGGGCATTACCTGTGACACCAAGTCAAACTGACTGTTTATTCAATGAACACATGCCTTTAGATACGTAAAATAATAGGCTGGCATAAATACATTATCAGGAGTTTGGAGAGGAGACATAGGTGGATACAGCAATGATTAGAGAGAAGCAGTTTTGATTTCTTTCAGAAAGATTGTCTCATGCATATTGGATCTGGCAATGTGAAAGGAAATGTGATTCCCAGCCACCCAAAGCAGCACAAGATGGGATTATTAAAGCATCTGGAAATGTGTGCTTACCTTGTTCATAGAACTAAAATTCAGAGACTGGTGTGTTAGATATTCATAATGAGAAAAACAATATGGGTCTCCAGGAACCTGCAGGAAGGGACTGGACGATAAGTGCATTCACACAGACAGACAGACAGACACACACACACACAAGTGTAGACTTGTGCCCATATACAAACATATGTGCACACCTATACACACACACACACACACACACACACACACACACACACATATATTAGAGGAATTTTAATCCAGCAACATGGCTGCTCTAGCAAGAGTTCACATCCAAAGACCTAGTGTGTGTAATCCAGCTGGAATACAGACAGGAATTTATTACACACGGTTAATTCCAAACAATGAAAGTAAGGTTTAGTTTATAGAAGGAAACAGGCATGTTTGAAAGTGATGTCTAATTGAAGAGCAGACAAGATGACAAATCAGAGAAAGATTTGACAGAATGAGTCAGAGATGGGACATGCCCAACTCTCATGAGGACAGAGAGGATAGAGAGGCTACCTAGGAGCAGCGCAGTACAGTTGAGACAGTAGAGTAGGGTACAGTAGAGAGAGTAGAGAATACAGTAGAGTACAGTAGAGTGGAGAGTTCAATAGACAAGAAAGTGGAGTAGAAAAAGGAGTTGAGTACCGTTGAGAGTTCAGTAGAAAATACAGTGGAATTCAGTACAGTACAGTTCAAGCAGTCCAGTGCAGGTCAGTTGAGTGTGTCAGTCTGTCAGTCAGTCAGTCAGGTGAGAGGCTGTAGAGTGGAGTTGAATTTATGTCAGTTCAGTTGGTGGCACTTCAGTTAGTGGAGCTGAGAGGAAGAAGTTTTACTGGGAGATTTTTACAGAGACAGGTTGAAAAAAAAAAAAAAAGAACAAGCTAGACACAGGTGAAGACAGAGAATGAGAAAGAGCCAGAAGATGAGAACAGATTGGTAGAGTTAATCTGAGGTCAATCAGAGCAATTCAGTCAAAAGCTGAGAGAAGCCAGTTTGAATCATTCAGAATGGAAAGGATTTTGAGCCAGAACAGCTGAGTTGGGCCAGCCAGCCAGGGTTCAGCAATAGTTAGAATGAGTGAGATTATTCAGCAGTAAGTCTCAGAGGCTGAAAACATTCTAGGCCTAGATTAGATTGTACATAGGATAGAAGTTTTCTAACTAGGACTAGGTCTAGGTTAGCAGACAGAGGCAATAAGCCTCTGAGGAAACAATTACATCAGGCAAATAAAAAAAAGATGCATTTACATATATACATAGATCTATGCCCACATACATACATGCATACAGGCAGATCCATGCCCACATGCACACATATACAGACACATACACATGTGAACATACTGATGCAAATATATACACACACATACACATACCCAATACACACATACACATAGACTCATATACACACCCATACAGAAAGACACATGCATGCATACATATACACAGAGACATATATATCCACATACTCCTACTCATGCATACACACATGTATACCCACATACACCCCATATACCTGTACACATCTAAAACCATAAATATACAAAAATACACACAAACACATAGATACACATATACACATACAATGTACTCATATGCAAACATACATGTATAAACACACAGGATTACTTGGAACTTGTCACCCAAATACTTAGAATGAAGATACTCTGTGGTCTAGTTCATGTATACCAGGATTATTTGCTTTGTACAAGAATGTGTGATTATGTATTGTCAGAGTCACTAACTAGTGTGACTGTGTCTTCCCAGAGTGGGGCAGTCTGTTTCTGAATGAAAAGCCTGGAATCAATAATTGAGTTAGGCAAGGGTATTTGTAATGGGAATATAAACCTTTAAATAAATAATTGTCTTTTTTTAGTATATTTAAAAAAACATATGTATAAAAAATCATACTGAAGAAATTTATACTCAATGAAATTATGACATTCACTCATCTAAAAAGCTTTGCTCATTCAAACCAGAGAGATTAATCACTAAAAGGAGATAAAAAAAAATTTCCCTGAAAGAGAAGGGAAATAATTTAGCAGTAAATCATAGAGCAGGGCCAACATGAATCACAGAAAAAGGTACCAACTCTTATGATTTAGGTGACATATGAAAAATAGCCCTTCGTGGATTGACAGTTATAGGTATAAATGATAAAATTATTCAGCAACGGTGTGTTCTCTTCTTGCCATTTGTCATTTTGCATCTGATTACTTCTGAGAATTTAATTAAAGGGGCAACAGAACCATGTAGACCTTTGGTGAGCCTAACAATCAGATACGTTTTCAAACCCTTTTAAAGAAAAATGTACATATGATTCATCTGTCCTTTCATTCTGTATTTACTACATGTCCTAAACATTTTTGTGCACATTATCTTTTTTTTAATTGCTGTAAAAACAACAAACAACGAAGTAAACACCAAAGAAGCACCCAAAGAAACAAGAAACAAGAATCAAATGTAAACTCAGCCATTATGCTCACTAGTAGAAAAATATTTCAATTTAAACATACACCGAGAAACTGTGTCTAAGACAGCTGCTAAACTGTTCCTTTCAAAGCTGCTAAACACAGTTTATTTTGAACTAAAATAGGTCACTGTGCTTTTTCTCCATGGCTCCCTAATTGAACGGGAAGTTATGAGTTTCCACAGAGTCATGCAGTGTGTGTGTGTGTGTTTAGATGCATGTGTAGATATGTGTGTATCCATGTATGTGTGTTGGTTGATATGTGTGTTTGTATGTATGCATACATGTGTTCATGTGTATGTGTGTATTTGTGTGTACTTATGTGGGTGTATTTTTACACACACATGGACCTGAGACTTCATAGCTATCTTCTTTTTAATAGGCCAGCTATAAATCAAAAGCTGGTGCTAAATGGACAAGGTGAATAATGTCTTATATGACTGAGTAAGAAACAGTGTTAATACTTTGCATGAATCACACTTTAAGCTGCCTATAAAGGGAGGTTTTTATTCCGTGTTCTATATATTACAGTGATAGGTAGGTTTTATACAAATGCACCCTGCAATAAAATCTTCACCATTGAAATTGTTATACTAAAGCTCAGCTACTACCATGACCATTAGACAATGTACTCAAGCAATATGTTCTTAAAAATACACCTGTGCATGTATTTTTATTTGCAATTAAGAACAGTTAATACTGCAAAACCAATTCAGAGTCACTTTAAAGTTTCACTCCCAAACAACTCCAGTGTGCTAAGTGACTAAATTAAGGCTTTTTCTCTGTTTTCCCCCAACTCCCAGAGCAGAAATTAAATCAGTTTTAATTTATTTTATTTGCTAACACTGTGGATATAATTATTGCTGCCGAGTCTTTTTAATTGTTTTCAACTAGATACTTGCCTTTAAGTTGCAATAGACTTCAAATTCCACATTGTCAGAATTCCCCAGTAGATTCTGACAAAGCATCATAAATCCAGGTATTTAGGTTTATTGAATTTTGAAATGAGGTGATTAGTCGGTGCATGGATGAATGAATTGATAGAAAGCAAAATGAATTTTATGATTTACTCCGGTTTACAGGTTCCCTTGGAACCATTAGGTATGAATTGTAAGATGTATTAAGAGGTAAGATGCCACATTTATAATCAACTTGGCAAATTTTGTTCAAGTAAAGATATTCAAGCATTCTGCAGAGGAGTCACTGCTGAATAGGTGCTTGGCAGCCACAATTAATTTTCCCTGTGTTGTCTTATACTCTCTCATAAGTCTGAGAGGCTAATGTGTACCGTGTCAGGGGTTTTGTGATCAATGTGAAATGCTGCATGTGTCAGGCTTAGGGCTTTATAGGCTGTAGTCTAATGTTCAAGGTAATTATCAGCTT
Organism: Lophiomys imhausi; assembly: GCA_907164525.1. NCBI lineage: Eukaryota > Metazoa > Chordata > Mammalia > Rodentia > Muridae > Lophiomys > Lophiomys imhausi. The sequence goes on along the minus strand of CAJQZJ010032944.1, from coordinate 1,152,823 downwards.
GACATTCAGATAAGGTGCACGTCACTAAGCATTTTACTTTAAAACACAAGTTCCTCTCCCTGCCCGTAAGTGTACGGATTTTACTCATCAACTCTATCAAATGCAACCCATGTATTTCATGTGCCGTGGCACTAATCATACCCCTAAACAGCAGTTAATAGACTCGTACAATATTATAACCACCTGCCTTAGTTAGCGTTTCTGTTGGGATAAAACACAATTAGAAAAGCAAGTTGAGGAGGAAAGGGTTTATTTTGCTCGCGCTCTCACATCAGTCCATCATTGGAGGATGTGAGGGCTGGAACTCAAAGAGGAAACCCAGAGGCTGGAACTAATACAGAGGCCATGCAGGAATACTACTGTTGGCTTCTTTCTCATAGCTTGCTCAGCCTGCTTTCTTATACATGCAAAAACACCTCCCTAGGGGTGGCACTCACTTCCCTGTGGGATGGGCCCTCCCATATCAATCGTTAATCAAGGCAATACCCTACACACATGCCTTCAGGTCAATCTTATGGAGCTATTTTTCTCAAGTATGACTCCATCTCTTTTCACATATGTCTGAGGTTGTCTCAGGCCCAGTAATGAGTAACAGCTGTGCTTCTGAATAGGCCAAGCTTCCCATGTACTGAGTAAACAGAGAGTAGCTGGTAGGGTAAGACTTGTCAGGCAACTTTGCTGCTATTGAAAGTCCACTATTAACAACTCAACTCTGGTTTTGCTCAACATATTTTACTAGAATGCCATGATAACACCAGCTGGCCTGTACTGAGAGATGATGCTTTTGCCGTAGAAACTGGTAAGGGCAGAGCTAAGTTCTAGAAGAGGAACTGCTGGTACAATGGTTTCTAGACAATGGATAGGGATCTTCTCTGAGGGTCAGGAAGGATCAGAGGAATAGCAGGGAAGTTTGCTCAGCCCCGTTCCCAGTCCCAATCATGCAGGGGTGTTGCACACACACACGCGCACACACACACACACACACACACACACACACACACGCGCGCGCACACACACACACACACACACACACACACACACACACACACGCTAAGAACACTATTGCAGATGTATGAGGATGTATATATAGCCTAATATCCAAAATAGTCATTTCACTGTGACTTCTCTTAAAGACTTTCCAAGTCTTCAGAGGTGGCCTGTCGGGTTTATTTGTATGTAATAAGATCCATCTGCCATGATTTTATTTTGTACATGGTAATTACTACTGACCATCGATTCCTTGGACACCTAAGGGAATGGCCCAGAGGGCCAAATGTGTTCTTATCCTACTTAACGTAAATGTGTAACAATCCAGGAAGCCTCAAGTTAAGAGGTCTTTTGATTTTGGAAATTAAGTGGAGACCTGAAATAGTTTTCATCTTAGAGATAGGAAAAGAACCTCTGGACTCTCCTCTTTTAGGGGCTGGAAGGTTGGAGCTTGGGAGGTTGGCTTGAGTTCTGCAGTGGTAGCTCTCAGATCAAATTACACCGCTGTCTGCTGTCTGAGATTGCATCATCACTGCCTAATTCAGTATCAGTGTGCTCCTCTGGAAGCTAGCTTTAGGCAGAGGGCTGTGGGAAGTTTTCTTGTTTTTCCTTGGAGCAGAGAAAATAAGACTTGCCTTCAGTGTAATGGGCCTCACCAGAGATTTGATTGGCTACTGGGATCTAATTGGATACACTTGAAAGGGACATTGTTATTTATTCATGTGTAGTCTCTTTTCAGAATGTGATGACACTCTAGGTGATCAGCCTAGTTAAGGATAAAAAGCCTGTATTTAGATAGACATCTTAGCCCTAGTGAACTTTTACCCAGTAACCCAGAAATAGATGTAATCACAGTCCCTGTTTCAAATGATTATTTAGGGTATTTCATGAGATCATATTACTGTGCCAAGAGCACCAGTCACTTCTATTCACTTCATGGGTGAGACCTCAGCAAAAACAGCAGAAAGTTTCCTTGATTTTGCAAAGACCTGACATACGCTAGCTTGTGAACTATCTGCATCAGACCCTACATCAGAACACCTTGAGATCTGGCTCTGCATTTGCTTTCTCAAACTGTCACTATCAAACATGAAGTCAATCTATTAATGTTTAAAACGTGTACTCAGACACATGAGTCCGCAGGACACCAACAAAATTCAAGCCACTCATCCTCCAGCTCTAAGGGCCCAGGGGAAAACAGGCCTGAACCCTCATCTTGAAGACTTACCAAGCTGGCTGAAGACAGGCACAAGAGATCAAAAACCAAAATACCTTTAAAATGGGTGTAGGATGCAGGCTTAGAGTCCCATATGAACACACACATGACTTGGCCACGGAGTGGAAAGGGCCACAGGTTGCCCTGGAATGGAATAAACAAGATTTTGCTTTTATACCTATCATTTGTTCAAACCAACCTCCTCTGTTTCTGGATCTTTTGTCTCTATAGTAGGGGGAAAAAGGTAACATGTTTATTGCTGACTCTTTTGTTATTTATTTAAGACTCTGTTTTCCTAGAAGAAAGAAAAATCATCCCTCAACTTTAATATTATTTTAATTACCTCTCTGTCACCTTACCTTCAAAGTCACACTGCTTCAAAGTTGGTATTTACTCTTCTGTATGCTTCCACTCAACCCACAATTAAGGTCTTGATGGTTTAATTTCATTTTAATTCTGTTGTAGACTCTATGCTCACTTAGAGGGTGTGGAAAGTACAAAGCTGGTAAAGTGGTTGTTACTTTTCAGTGTTATATATACAAGTTATAGACATGTTATAAATACAAGTCATGAGTTATTTGGCACATCTTACGAAATGCTGTGCTTCTATTCAGTACTTCTGGCAGTATAGTATTTATACACTTAACTATTGGAATAACTGATGTGGAAATATCTGAGGAAAATATCTGGCTCATTGGCTTCTGAGTCCCTGAAAAACTAACATGTCTGCTAACCCAGAACTCACATGAGGACGACTCAGTCAACACTCTCCACTATTGGGTAAGGGGCAGTCTAGGGAAAAGTAACTTGTGGGCATTTAAGAGCTATAGCCTTAGAAGGATTGCGTACAGCCTTCTGATATACTTTCATTACTTACTGCATGCTTAAGCAGAGTATTTCTAATATTTGGAGATTCCACAGACAAACAAGCAAAATAATGCAATTTGTAGCCATTAATTTGATTCCTCAGCTTTCTGTCTTTCTGGTGTGTCCTTTCTACTCCTGGCCATATGTTGAATTATGTCATCCTCAGAACTGTGAGGATTTGCAAAATATTTGCTTATTCATGTCTTCTCCGGGGCAGGAGATGATTATTTTGGCTTGAAAATTTTCCAGCTTCTGAGCCAGAACAGAGGTCATTTTTCCATTAACATAGTACTTCATTAAGCAAAGTGGATAAGTTTGCAGATTTTTTTGAAGACCCCTAATCTAATACCTAGTGAGGATTTTAGAGATAACCAATTGTTGCCTTGATCAGAGAAACGGAAAGCCTATAAGGAAAAATAGTCATGTTGACAGTATTTTGGTTTTTATTTGTTCATTGTACACTTTGTTTTGTTTCATCTTATGCCAGGGTCTCATTATATATAGCCCAGGCTGGCCTAAAACATACTTGCTTCAGCCTCTCCCAGGCTGACGTTCTAGGTGTAAGCCCCAACAAACAGTTACATCTCTTCCCCCGGTTAATGTGTACAGTTAAAAACAACATTGACATGCAAATGTGAATACACTTTTTGCTATAGGGATTTTATTCCTAAGAACGGAAAGTGAACACATCATGTAGATCTGGATGTGTGTTTCCATTTTCAAAGACTCTTTTGGTGTTTTATATTAACACAAATGGTGACTTTTAAATGTGGAGGACTTATTTCTCAGGCACCAGTGCGCAACAAGAATTAATAGAATGGGACATTTCAGTGACAGAGTGGTAGTTTTTTTTTTTTTTTTTAGCCTGTATAGTAGAAGCCCTTAATGATAAAAGATTCCATATTTGAGCAGAAGAATACTACAAAGAGGAACCAGCATGGCTCTCTATTGCTGCTCCCTCACTTTTCCTCTCTGTCATCAATACTCTCTTTATTATCTGACATTTATCCACCAATGTATTGAACAAAGAGGAAATTGTCTCCAGAAGGCCACAGTAATATGCTGTACACATGAAAAATGCATAAGGAATGCCCACTAATCTCGTCAATAAACATATTAACATGAAACATTTTGTCCACTCTAATAACACCGTGGATTTATGTGCATGTAATTGTGTAGCACAGTAGCTCATGGAACACTTTTATTTGGTGCTTTTGTGTGCTGCTAATAAATACTTGATTCAGTAGCATTTTCAGCTCACAGACTAGATCTGATTTATCTATATCATTGGTGCCTAGTGCTGGGCGTAGCGTATAAGACTGTGTCTATGTTACCAGTGGCTAACCAAACTGAAATATTTTGGGTTTTATTTTATGGATAGCAGGACCAAGATTCAAGAAATAAAAATACAGTGTGGGAACGAAGTGATGGAGGGTGTCGGGTGGGGACTGATATCAGCGTTTTTGACATGGTGACATTAGGCTCTTTGCATTTCAACGCCAAGCATTGCATAAGCCTGTGTGAAGTAAGCAAAACCGGTCAGGGGATGAAGGGAAAGGAAGAAGGAAGATAAAGAGCAAGATAATCTATATTCCAGAGTGCTGCTTTAAACTCAGGGCCAGTCCCTTGCTTCCTTCAGGGCTCACAGCTCTGCCTCCCTGACACCCTCGGTTCTGGAGGAGAACTGGAATGCAGTATCATTCTGATAGGATAGAACCTTGAAAATTAGAACCATAGCCAGGAGGATCTTCAAACAGTACTCTGCCTATGCTGGGGACAGGCTTTGTTTTGTCCCAAAGTTGACTGTTGTAATCCTCTGGACACCAGTCAGCGGATAAAAGGAGAAGTATCAGCTCAGGAACCCCCAGACCAAGTTCTCAGCGCAAAGAGGGTTTATTTGTCCCAGAGGGACAGAGGGCAGGGATAAGGGACAAAGACAAGAGATAGAGGACAAGGGAGGAGGGGAAGGGAGCAAGGGAGAGGGAAAAGGAGTATTTGTCCTGGAGAACAGAGGACTGCCTCTGGATAGAGAGGAGACACGACTCATAGGAAAATGGTGATTTCTAAACCCCGTGTTCAGATGACATGTTTAATTTTAATTGGGCATGTTAGTTAGGTGAGCCAAAGTGGGCTTTTGGTTGCTGGACTTCACAGCTGGGCCTTGGTAGTCAGGCTCAGGAAGAGGAACTGGCTAAACAAGAATGGGCCTTTGGAACTAGCTTTAGGAATGCAATCTAATGGTTTTTAGCAAGGCAGGGGGAATGGAAGGGTAGGTCAAGGCCTGCCAGAGCCATGCTCACCACACTTGGGCTGGCTGGAGTCCCTTTGGTGGAGACCACAGAGCACTAGAGAGCAGGCCATATGGTCTCACTGTAGTGCATGCCCAACATTGTCAAAAGATTGGCCTTTTTTTTTTTTTTTTTTCCTAACAGAAGACTTATGGAGTACATCAGTCCAAACTTTCCTATTCCCGTGCTTCATAGTTATCGTGCAGATACCCGATCAGGTTAATACTACATGAAATAATCAGAATAGTCTCATTTGCCAGCAGATTGTGTTAATATCTAAGAGCAATGAATAAGCAATTAGCTCAGACTGAATGCCTATTCTCTGCAAAGCTCTCAGGAACACTTTCTGAGCCTGCTGGTGAAAAGGAGTGAAATAGGAAGGGGCAAGTTATCTAATGCCTGTTGCCTGTCTTCTTGGCACTCAGCAGGCTGAGGCAGAAGAAGTATCAGGAGTCCTGGGCCAGCCAGAACAACAAAGTGAGACCATATGTCAAAGCAAAACAAACGAACAAACAGGAAAAGCCAGGCATTTGCTACCTTTTGTCCAGCAAAACTCCCCAGATTTCTGGAGAGAAGCTGTTGAAGACTCAGGAAGTAAACACCTCATAAGCCTTGTGACACCATGACGTCCATGAAACTGACTAGACGGAGTAGGACTCTTCTTCCTGACGCTTATATAAGCAGAAACCTTTGTAGGGAGGAACTCTCGGAGAAGCCATGCTTCCTAGAGGAGACAGTTCAACACTCTGTCAAGCTGCATGCAAACCACACCGTGAACTCCAGGGTTTCAGCACCCATCGCGCATAGTGGGGTGGGATGTCAGCTAGGCAGCTGATAGGTAGCACCCAAGGACAAAGACTAGCCAAGGACCATTGAGCCTGGTATCCAAGGATCCTTGATAATCTTCCTTGTCTATTCCAGGTCTTAAAGATATTTCAAGTTATGTGTTTTAAGGCCAAGAAACTTTTCCATACATAAATTTTCTCTAAGCCGTACATTAGAACTTTATTTTGGAAATATCACTCTGGCACATTTCAAATACAGAAATACGTTCCAGAATGACAGCTCTCTTATTCAGCGATCCTGGAGCCTTAATAAAATTCTACGTTTCACATGCTACAAGGCCATATGAAATAGCAGAGAAAATCCAGCCCTGAGATGGAAAGTAGTAGGCCAAGCTTCTGTTCTCAGCTCTGCCAAAAATTAGTAGTAAGCAAGTTCTTGGCATGTCACTTCCTTTCCTTCTGTCTTAATTCCCATCCCCTCATAATCAACATGATTGTGGAGGTGCCCTCCCATTCCAGATGTTATTTAACTATTTCAGTCATAAGAATGATTTCCAGTAATTCACAATGTACACAAATGTATTTTGCTTTGAAAACTAAAACTGACAAAGACAATAAAGATGCATCCTCTCTGACAGAACTTACTAGTTCACACAGTAACAGAATCAAGTAAAAAAAAAAAGAAGGGGGGGGACTTTTATTTATTTTAGCATTTTGTTTGGTTTTGTTTTAGAAACAGGTTTTAGTGGAATCTGTTTTGCTGGAGACTGTATTGAAGAAATAAATTTGCCTTTAAGTAGGAGAACAAAAAGAACATTTTTGATATGACATTCATGGCAAGTTATCAGCTAAATCAAGCATGTTACAGATTCACCTCTGTGTCTGTAGTGTTCTACCAAGAGTCAGGCTTCTGGGAAACAGAGAAGACTTTAACATTGCCATCTATGAGATGGGCTGGGTATATCAGTGGTAGAAGAACACTTGCCCCATATGTGTGAGGCCCTGGCTTGAGCCCCAGCAAACAACAAAAATCTAGAATCAGCAAACATCATCTATATGAGTCGAATACATCACAATTTTGGGGGACTAATTAACTGAGGACTTTATCACAGATGAAAAATGGAATTCACTTTATATTTGAAAGAGGGTTTAGGGCAACCCCGCCCTAAATCTATTCATTTCTAGGGTCTCGTTTTAAAGATTCATTTATTTGAATGGATCTGAGATAATTTTAAAATCATATAGCTTTGATTTTGTTTCCTTTCATAATAAAATGAATCTTCACAGGAATTAGTTTAATTTGAGTAACTGCAGAAGGAATATTGATATGTCCTATGAGAGAACTGGCACCTACTACTCTACAGTTAATAGATGGCTGCTTATCCAATGCAAACTTAATTTCAGATAGGCATTAATAACCAAGCCCTCTGAAAGTCTGTACTCTTCTCAAAGGAAAAGGAAAAGGGATCAAGACAGATAGATGAAGTCTAATCTTAGTGAGAGTTAGGTCTATTTGTTTTGCTTGGAGAAATCTCCCCCACCTCCCCCCCGACCCCCACCCCCCCACAATGGAGAAAACACTCCTGAAACATTGACAAGTGAACCATCGCTGTGGTTGTTTCATAGCTCATATTCAGAATCAGCAAGGCTTTCCAATAACATCCACACTGACCGCATGAAACAATGATGCTAGATTGTGCAGTTCGCATGTGGGAAAATAAAATGCTCGTGAAAATTGCTCTTTGAAATGAATGTCAGCATTTCTAAGTTTGATTCTTATTTTTATTTTTTTCCTGAGAGAAAGCCTTCCAAGAAGAGGTTCACACACACACATTGCTTTTTGGAGATGCACTATCTATTCAATTCAGTCAGGTTAAAATGAATCAATTGCTTCTAAATGAAGTTTTAAATACTGACCTCCCCAAATATCAGTATGCTAAGCATTGTGGGCTATGAGGGGAGAAGAAAATATATTTTAGCATATGATCTCATTAAGCATGGACATTAGCTTTCGTATATCCCCCCAGTGCATGCAGCTCACCTGGTTTCATCTTGTTTGGTTTGAAACTTGCCTCTGAGAACCAGTGGAGAAGCCTAGAAATCCTGATGAAATATTTAACCACACCAGACTGTCCTCAGTCCTTTCCTACATACATTTATGTACTTAAAGAGAAAAAAAAGTACTAATATTTTATCACAAGAAGTATATTTTATAGTATAGTGTCCATTGGGTGACTTTGTGTGACAGGGGCTCCCCATGACTACCAATGGATACAGCAGAATCATGTCCAAGCGACAATACTAGGGAACAAAGTGAAGCAAAAATGTTGGTGTTAACTAGCCTTAAAGAGCAGTAGAGGGATTTGCCTCAAGTGTCTGGATAAACTTAGATTTCAACTGTTTGCTGATTTTGAGTATGGAGCTTGGTGTCAGACAATCGCACTGTACTTCACATATTTCAGCAGAAGGCATGTAATCTTTTGTTTTTAATTCCACCTTTAAGACTGAGGTGAAAGCAATATTTCAGTCTGTTCAGATGGCTTCCTGGGGTTCATTAGTGGAGGCAGTGTCTTCAAGTCATCTTGGAGCAGTTGTTACAGCTGCTCTCCAGGCGCTGGGCATTCTGGTTGACCTTGTTAAAGGTAAGGGAAGTCAAACTTGAGTTCAGCAGAGCCACTGTCTTACCAAGGAGACTGGCACAACAAAGTAATCAGCATGCGTCACTTCTCATTAATCACAACACTTTCCTTTTCATGAAATACCAGCAGATAATTGTTCCTAAATGAAATTCGCAACACTCCTGTGCAGTGGTTGTAGAAGCAGAAGCAGGCAAACAGATAAGAACACTGTTTCGCTTGCAGGCAGCAAGGGCTTGCTATTCAGAGGTACATCATGCATAAACATTGATTCAGCCATGAGCTGACACTTATAAAGCTTTTGCTGTTTTCAGAAAGCCCCGTGGTCAGGCTAAGCAATAGCTAAGGACAAGCGCTTTTACCTGTATGGCAAGGTTACATTCTATTTAAATTTCTTGGTCTAAAATAAATCAGCTTTCCTAACATTAGGCCACTACAGGATTGCCATAGGTGGGGAACCAAGCACTCTAAATGAAATGTTTGCCTTTATCGTCAAAGACTCCTGGAGGGCAGCTTGTTGATTTTGAATAAATATTTCATTAAGTCCAAGCTGCTGCACGTAATTTGGAAGCAAAGGGTTCATTTAAATCAATGGAGGTGTCCAGCCTTCGATAATAAATAGGCACATTTATGCACAGTGAAGAAAATATTCCCTTTCCCCACTGAGGCTTCCTAATTTTTAAAGCCCTCCAAAATTATCATTCTTCTAAATATGTGGGTGATGTATGACAGTATTCTTTACAGTGGTCTGCAGTTTCATAGTTGGTCCTTTCTCTGGCTCAAAATTAGCAGAGGATCTATTCCCAAGCGGTGGCTGGATTCTTTACTTTCTGAACAGATTAGAAGCCCTGGTTGCAAAGAACAAACCTGTATGCAGCATGGTTGAAAATATAACCCTGCAATTGTTTCAAGATACAGCACAACACAAGTCAATAATGCAACATTTTTCTCCCCATGCTATGGAATCATGAACCCTGTACTAAGTTAAGACCACAAATAGGGGACGCTTCTGTAGGATAGAGCCGGAACCAGAACTGGGCCCAGCCTTCAGCCTCCTCTTCCATGCTGTCATTCATTCAGTTTTTCCCATTGTAGTCACTAAAAGTTGGGGTCTATTTGAATGTGCATGGCTACCCTGTTATTATCAAGGTCCACAAATCAAAAAGGAAATTTTACCACTAACAGAATTCACAAACTGATGAGGACTTCTGGGGGTCATAAAGCTAAAACTACTGGTTTTTTTTCCATAAAACAAAGTACACACAACAAAGTCTTAAAGTCAACTCCTGCTCATTCAACAAAATGATGGTGTTTGTTATAGACATATTTTGTCAATATATAAAGGGTAACTTGATCAGATATATGCAGATTTATTTGTGAACATAATTGAGATTACCACATAAAATTGATTTTTGTCAACAGCTGATTGAGCCTGAGAGTTTTCGCAGAGAGTTTCAATTTAAAATTTTAACAAACAATGATATGTAAGCTAACGTATAAAATCACACACTGCCAAAATGAGTTATAGGCATGTCATTAGATATGCAAGTATAATGTTCTATTTTTGTGGATCTCAGATTCCATCATGTGTTCACCTTTACATTACAGTAACTTCTGTGATTAACCTTTATCATATTTAAACTTTCCACACAATTTTGGAGCATTTAGCATCTAATAGAACTAACATTACACGATTATAAGTGTGAATGTTGCTAACTGGCATGAAAAAGCATGTCGAGCTTATTAAGCAATTACTGCTTCCTAAAGACTGGACCCATCTGAACCTAATTCACCGGTGCAACTGCATGCATGCTGAAGATCATCATTTGCTTCTTCACAGAGAGAAAAATGCAGAGGAATTCAGTCTTGTGATGAGAATCACCCAGAAAGCATTGAAGCTGTGCACATGCTAATGCAGATGGGCAGTCTGTGCCTTCTGTCACTATAGGACACCTCCCACACCTTCCAAGTTGACATGTCACATCTGCGGCACGTCCCGCTTGACTTTAGTTATGGAAGTCATACACGTCATTAAAACACATCATGATCCTTTTTGGTGGACTGTGCACATCTCCTGTTAGAGACCTCTGTACTTTGCTAAGTGCTTGGGGATTTGAATAACTTACCCTCAGGCTTTCTTTCCTCCACAATGAAACATTATTTATAACATGCCCAAAGTAAGATGACAGAGTTTTAGTATCAGTGGGTGCGAACAGACTTAAGAGCAGAAATAGTTAAGACTTAATAACTGAATAATAGAGTCCTTCCTTACGTATAATATACATGCATTAAAATGTGGTCCCTCTTTGCAATGACTCTTCTCCTGTCTCCGAAACCCTATTAGGTTCTTTCTGTCTCTTCAACTGCAAAGCAGAACACAGCCACAGCAGCAAAGAGGCTCCTTTGAGGTTGCGTCCTCTTTCAAATAGCTGAGTTGGCTAACTTTGCGTTTCCTGCGTCGAGCAGGTGGAAGCAATGTCTGCCTGCCGAGCTAAGCTAATTTTCCTTTTCCTCTTGGCATCCAGGGCTTCCCTTCCTTCCTCTTTAATGGATGGAAGTTCTTTGGGGAGGCTTTTGGTTTTTTTCTTCCCCTTCCCTGTGTAAGTATACAGAAAAGCAGTGTAATGTTTTCTTCAACCTTATTAAATTGCATTTCACCCTTGAAAAATGACCTGGCGGTTCAGTGACTGCTTGGGTATGAAATACGACAGAATATAGGGATGTGTCGAAGACCTTGCCCACGCATACAGTCTAGAATTGGAATGACACATGGAGCCACAAAGCAGTACCCAGATTTGGCAGGAAGGTGGGTGAATGGGGTCACTTGGCACCACAGGGACTTCACTTCAACCACCAAGAAAAATATAATCCCCATTCTTCTGCTTATTTACGAGGCTGTAAAGTTGTCACTAGGGCCAGACCCTTTTATCACTTCCCTCCTCACTCACTAATCTAAGTCAAAAAGAAAATACATCCTTAGCAGGAAGAGGGGGATCCCATTCGGTTTTCAGATTAAGAGATTTAAAATAAAACTGTGTTGCATATTAATCTACACTTCGCCCTCATAGGGATTCATCCTTCCAAGATGCAGGATCCCTCAGTCATTCCTGCCAAAACATTTTGTTGTTGTTGAGTTAAAAATGTTTGCATTTTCTCTGTGTTGTACGTAAAATCTAACATGTGGGAGTTGAAACCATAATGTGATCTACAGAGGAATTTCCCCATTGGATAATTTGTTTTTAAAAAAATTGCATATCTCTTGATATTAACCCCGGGTCTGATTTGAGATGTTTCTGTGATGTGAAATGTGTTACCAGCAGTGGCAGAACTTTAAGAATAAAGCCCAGACTCCCCATGCAAACCTTCCCTGGGTATAGGATTGGCGGATGGGTGGAGAATACTGATTAAAACAGTTAACTGTCTGTTTTCATTTTTGCATTTTATTTTGATCATGACCAAAAGCAACTTGGGAAGAAAAGGATTTATCTGGCTTACTCTTCCTTCACAGTCCATCACTGAGGGAAGACAGGGCAGGAACTCAAGATAGTACCCGAAGCCGAGTCCATAGAGCAATGTGTATCGATCTTCCTAATGTCGAGACCATTTAATACAGTCCCTCATGCTGTGATGACCCCCCCAATCACAAAGTTATTTCATTGCTACTTCATAACTGTAATTTTGATACTGAATATCTGTCATGCAGGATATCTTATGTTAAATCCCTGAATGGGTCATGACCCACTGATCGAGAAACACTGCCATAGAAGATTGCTATTATAGGTTAACTACCCATAGTTCGTTCATCCTGCTTTCTTATACAACCCAGAATTACTCGCTCTGGGGGCTGGATCCTCTCATATCAATCACTAATCAAGGAAATGCCCCAAACAGACTTGGCCACAGGTCAATCATAATGTAAGGACTGGCAGAGGACTTCTCCTCAATTTGATAACGATTGCTTTAAAATTCTTTAAAAATCATCAAAAAACGTGTAGTTTTCAGAATATTAAAGTCAGAAAGTATAATTAAAGACAAATCTATAGACATAAGAAATTCTGATGTTAGAAGTATATTCCATTAGTAAGTCATGTTACCTAGATTAGTATTCCTCTCTGTTGAAGTGTAGTACATATTAAAGTCTTTTAAATGATGGTATTCATATTTTTACTAATGTGGCAAACTAGTAGAAAGAAAAAAAAGTCTGATGCAGGGTGAGAAGACCCTGGTCCATGAAGCCTCTCTGGTCAAAGAGAACACAGAAGAGTTCTCTTGACTGCATCACCTCAGGTATGGGGTCATCACAGAGAGTCCTTTAAGTCTTTTAGGAGAGACAACTAAGTAATCTCAGACTTCTGACTTGATTTGCCTCTTCTTGGAGCCACTTCAAGGGTATGAAATGTTTATCAGCCCAGTGTTCTACATGTAGCCACTTTATCTGGCTAGTGGCCATTTTTGTCATCAGATCTAATCTCAAATGCCACCAGACCTAGTGATCAGTGACATTGCTACTCACTTTGCTCAAGGCATTTCTGAGGAAACTCAGTGAGTTTTACCTCTTGGCCTCCACAGTTAGAATTGACTAGAAGTGAAAGGTTGCAGTGTTCCCACTTGAGAGATACATGAAAATGCTTGACAAGAAGCAGAGGAACATCAAAAATGTTTGTTTTTTCTGCCTTTGTGATTGGTAGTGTGTGTACAAGGGGTTTTGTTGTTTTGTTTTATTCTTCCGGTGTCTGTTTTATATGGCATTAAAAATTGACTTGACCTCAGGGCTTGACAGGTTCTTTACCAGTGAGGTTCACTCCCAAATCAAGTAACAGTATGGAGTGCACTTTAAAGTTAAAGAGATACACAATAATAAATAAATAAAACAAGAAAGCTACTTTGTAGGTTTTGCTTCCCTATGTGAGTGAATAACAGTTTTTCTGCTGAACCCATTCCTTATACTAGATTGAAAGAACTCGCCATCTCTGAAACAAATAGGATTTTTTTAAGACTAATAAAGAAAAATAATATCACTTTGGAGATGATGTGATGCTATGGAGAGAAGACACGGACATGAGTGTAAGGAGGCAAGAGCTCATGCTAAAGTCACTGTGGTAGTTACTTTTTTGTTGCTGTGATAAAATACCATGACCAAGGCAACTTATAGAAGAAAGAGTTTTTTTTTTTTTTTTTTTGGGAGAAATATTTTTTTTTTTGAGGGGGGGGGGACTTATAGTTCCAGAGGGTAGTAAGCCATGACCATTATGAGTCCTTATAAAGTTTTGGTATCAGAGTAATACTGGCTGCAGAGAATGAATCTGGTGGTATTCCTTCCTCTTAGTTTTATGGAATAGTTCAATTAACTTTAGTCTTAATTTATTCTACGTTTTAATGTAGTGTATCCGTGAACCTATCCAACTCTGAATGTTTCTGTGTTAATAAACTATGACTACATCAAATAAACCATCTCACTGCTTACTATAGATGAGTTGTGTGTATTCTCTTGGTTTTATATTGGTAGATCACATGTGTTCAAGAACTCCACCCATTTCTTAAAGACTACCCATTATTTTGCAATCTATGCATTCAAAGTGTTTCCTGATTACTCTCTAGATTTCACTCGTATTGGTTTTAATGTTCTCTCTTTCTTTCCCTGTTTTGTTAATTTGGGTTCTCTCTTTCTTTTGGATAGTTTGGCAAAAGGATTTGTCAATGGTGTTATCTTAAAAAAAAAAAAGGCAAATTATCATTTCAATTTTATCTGTGTGTTTTTAGTTTCTGATTCATTTGTTTCCACCCCAGTCCTTGATGCCTTCTGATTTTGATTTGAGTTGTTCTTGTTTTACAAAGATCTTATGATGTATCAAAAACGTATTTGAGTTGCCTACAATTTTCTTTTTTATTCTTATTCTTTTTTTAAAATACTTTATTTTTTTTCTTCAAGTTACATCTCAGTCACAAACCCCTCCCTATTCCCCCTTCCTATCCCGCCCTTCCACCCTCTTCCCCCCAGAAGTTTCCCCTTTCAGTCCAACAGATGGTTCCTTCTCTTATAACAGTAAGTATTATACAAAACAACAGATATAAGTATGCCACATTTATGAGAGTTAAATGGCCCAGTATACCTTCCCAATGTCCAGTTTATACATATTTGGCAAGTTGCTAAGAGACAAGCAACATTTGCTTATCTAAATACAAGAGATGGATAGGGCATCTTCAAAAACCCCAAGAGATCTGCAGAATATGGCATTTAAAGATGTTATCTTAAATTAAGATTTTCTTTTTTTTTTTGATATCGAGACATATCAGCTCCTGACAGCACCCCCTATTCTACTCCAAGTAGAAGATAAGCATCGAAGAACCTCCACTGTAAGATGGTTGAATTAGTGGCAAGCCTATCTCTTGGCATGAAAAAACCCCTTGCACCAACTGCAGACAGACTGATGTCCAAAAAGGACAAAACTTGGTAGCAGAGAAGTCGACAGCCTAACTCTGCCAAGACAGGGTAGGTAAGTCCTTCATAATCTCTGCTCTACAACAAATGTCTGTCAGAGAAACAGGACCCAAAGGCTGAAGACTGATGCAGGAATGTATGGAGAGAAAATGGGAACTGTCCAGGCAGTCATTGGTATGTCCTTTCTTAGTTTTGGAAGCTGCAGGCCCTGCACTTCCTATATAAGCAGATATATTTATCCCTCTCAGGTCTCTGAGGTGGTTGAAGAATAGACAGCTAGAGTCTCATAGTTAAATTTTGAGTTGTTTAGGAATCAAGAGGGTGTTATAGATCTAAGAAGATACTCTTAAAAGTGTGTTGCAAGTTAATATGAATGTTGAGTCAGATATAGACCTTTAAACTCATGGAGATGGTTAGATAGTAGAATTTTATTCTTATTCTTATTTATTACTTCATGTTACATCTCCATCACAGTGTCCTCTTTCCACCCCTCCCAGTCCCGCCCTCCCACCCTCTACCCCTATCCCTTCCATCCCATTCCTCCGGAGTGGAATGTCCTTACATAACAGCCCCCACCCCAGTTCAGCAGTCATATGAGGGCCAAGAGCCTCCTCATACACTGGGGGCCTACAAGACAGGACCACTAGGGCAGAGTGTCTTATTGACAGGAAAAAGTCTATGCACATGTTCCCTTTGGTGCATTGGTTGTAGTATAGTTATCCTCTACCATATGGCTAAAATATGACTATAAGTGAATAGATGCCATGTGCATCCTTCTGAGTCTGGCTTAGCTAACTCAGGATGAGCTTCTCTAGTTCCATCCATTTGACTGAAAATTGCATAATTTCATTGTTTCTGATATCTGAGTAGTATTCCATTGTGTAGATGTACCACAGTTTTTTAATCCATTCTTCAGTTGAGGGACATCTGGGTTGTTTCCAGTTTCTAGCTATCACAAATAAGGCTGCTGTGAACATAGATGAGGAAACTTCCTTATGATTCTGTGAGGAGTCATTTGGATGTATACCCAGAAGTGGTATGGCTGGGTCCCAATGCAGAGCTATTCCAAGTTTTCTAAGATATCGCCAGACTGACCTCCATAGTGGTTGCACAGGCCTGCACTCCCACCAGCAATGGAGGAGGGATCCCCTTTCTCCACACTCTCTCCAGCATTTTTCATTCTAAGCACTCATAGTTACAAATACTCCTCTCAAAACTGCCTTTGCTGCACCCCAAAGGTTCATGCAAGTTTTATTTTCATTTGATTCTATCTATGGTGATTTAATTTCTTCCATTATTTTTTCAATGACTAACATCATTTAACAGTATTGTTCAAGCTAAATGTAATAGTGGGTTTTCATGCTATTATTTTCTAGTTTTATTCCCATAAGATATGATTTGTATTTTTTTTAATCTCTCTAGTGTAAAATGTGATTTATTTTAGGGAAAGTTATATAGGAACTTGGAAGAATGCTTAATCTTCTGTGGTTGCATGGAATGTTTTATAGTTGTTTGTCAGTTACATTTGCTCTATTGCTCAGATTAGCTTTACAGACTCTTTGTTGAACTATGTATCTGAAAGATTTATCTAGTGATATGACTGGAGTATTGAAGTCACCCACATGATCATATCTACATTTATCTGTCTCCTTATGCACAGTAGTGTCAGCTTTATAAAACCGAGTGACCAAATATTTGGCTCACATTTGTTGAAGAATTTTAAGAGGTGATCCTTGTAGTGACACGTGGTTAACTGTGTCTATTCTTACACACAGAGGTGCATCTGTTCATTGATTCCAGAGACAATCAAGGTGAAAAGTAAGATCAATTGTCACATTTTTCAGTTTCTAGGGCTTCCCCTAAAACATCAGTTACTATTCCATCAGGATTGCCTTTGTACGTTGGCACTCCTTTGCAGCTTTTAGTATTCTCTCTTTCTAGTTTTGGCAACTTGAC
This sequence comes from Lophiomys imhausi, assembly GCA_907164525.1. Taxonomy (NCBI): domain Eukaryota; kingdom Metazoa; phylum Chordata; class Mammalia; order Rodentia; family Muridae; genus Lophiomys; species Lophiomys imhausi. The sequence goes on along the minus strand of CAJQZJ010032944.1, from coordinate 1,135,649 downwards.
TATACTGTGCTGGTGGGAACTTTGATCCCTCTAAGCATATCTTTCATTGGGCATCTATTTCTTTCCCTAGATTTGAGACATTTTCTGTTATAATTTCATTAGTTTTTTTTTTTTGCTGTTGTTATTTTTTGCCTTTGTTGTTGTTTTGTTTTGGGAATTGGTGGTGGTAGTTGATTGGTTATTTGGTTGGTTTGGTTTGGTTTGGGTTGGTTTGCGGTTTTTATTTGTTTTTTCAAGATGGGATTTCACTGTTTTTCCCTGGGACTCACAGAGATCCACCTGCCTCTGCCTCCCAAGTGTTGGAATTAAAGCCATGTGTCAGCGCTGCCTGGTTAATTTCATCAGATATTAATATCATTTCCCTCTTAGACCAAGTGTATTCTTAAATTCGATCTTTGGACCATGTCTCAGATTCTGTGGTATAGTCATTATACTTTTTTTGCCAATGACTGGATGTTGTATTTCCTTTACGTTGTCTTCTATTTCTGATATGATATTCCTTCTTCTATTTAGTCAAGTCTATAGGTAATGTTTTCAATTTTTCTTTCTTACATGATTTTTTGGGGTTTTGACAGGGTTTCTCTATGTAACAGTACTGGCTGTCCTGGAACTTGCTTTGTAGACAAGACTGGCCTCAAATTCACAGAGATCCATCTGCTTCTGCCTCCCACATGCTGGGATTAAAGGCATATGCCACTATGCCTGGCTGATTTCCAATATGATTTATTAATTATTCCATTTCCAGTGTTTCTATTTGTGTTTTTGAAGATGTCAGTTTCATTGCTAATTTCCTAACTATGCTACTGTCTTTTCTCAGATATGTTACTGATTTTCTTGTCTACACTCTGAAATTATTTCCTTACTTCAATCGTCTATTTGTTTGTTTCCTCTTTGATGTCATGGATTGTCTGAATAACAAACTTTGAATTCTTTGTCTGGAATTTCAACCCTTTAATACTTTTGGGTTTGGTACTTGGGTAGTAATACTCCCTTGGAGGTATCATGCTGCCCTTCTTTTTCGCATTTCTCACGTTTCTGAGTTGCAATCGGCACATACGTTAGTTAGGAAGTCTCGCTTGTTTTTATTTATGTGTTGCCCCAGTGAACACTATACACTTACAGGTTTAATCTTAGCAGTATTAAGAAGGGAGAAACCAAATTATATTTGGCTAAGGCTTTTGATTAACCTTCCACAACCAAACTGCTAAAGCTGGAGGCATGTATTGCTAGTTCCTTTTAGTGTACTGCTCTGGGCTTCTCTCTACCTCTCAGCTACTCTATCATCTGCTCTATGACTTCCTGTGTTCATCCAATCTTTTTCTCTTTGGAGCCTAGTCTATTCTTTCTATCCAGACTCTTCTCATTCATTATGTCATACAGAAACAGCTTATATCCCTCCACACTCTGTAGTATTTATCTTACTGTGAATTCCTGTGCCTATTTTATATTTGCAGTAAACCTCAATTCCACACATATCTGTATTCACTGAATAGCATCCTTTTTTGGCCGAAAATGCAACATCAACTAACACAAATATACTTACAATAAATTTTCTGAGTTTTAATATTGCTCTCTCTTACTAGCCATATGATGGTCTTTTGACTATTTTCTTCACCTCTATGTAGTTTCATTTTGCCATCTAAAAAATAAGTCATAAGTATAGTATACAATCCAAACAACCATGTGGGAACTGTGTTAATATGCATAAACTATTTAGAACTGATACAAAATTACCTCTCATAAATTTGATAAATGTAGTACACATTTAACTCCGAATTCATAAAAAGTTAACCCAAATTATCTACATCTAGGCTATAGAAGAATATAATTAGATTGGTAGCCATCATAGCACATGTGGGTTCTACTTTCTTCATCTCACCACATATATTTCACACACACACACACACACACACACACACACACACACACACACACAC
>CAJQZJ010032944.1:1093864-1133702 GCA_907164525.1 Lophiomys imhausi | reverse complement strand
CACACACACACACACACACACACACACACACACACACACACACACACAATTTCAGTTTGGGATTATTAGAACATATTCTTTGGTGGATAAAAGGAAACATTGCCTTTTAGCCACTGCTGGTATCAAATTTTCCAGCTTTGATTTGATTTTGATCCCTTACCATATATGCTGTTTATGAGATGTATGGATTTGAAGCTTGACATTGCCTGCTGAATTCTAAATAAGCAGCAATTTATGCAAGCAAAATCATTCACATAATTATTTCATGGTTGGGACTCTGGATAAAACACATAGTAGAAGCCTGTGAATGATCAAGTAGCTGGATGTAGATGCACAATTATTGGCAGGTCCCATGTAAAGGCCTAGCCTTGTTTCTTTGCATATGACAAACTTTTTCATGTCAGGTTAAAAATTGCAAAGATAGTCATTGGCTGTGAAATATCCTAGTGAGGACATTTAAATTTTTCATTTCATCCTATACACAACTGAAATTCTTTTATTTTTTCAACCTGAGGGTGCCACTTCCTATTCTCATGTGATGGTAATAGGCCCTGCAAGTAAACTAGATAATGGACTCTTAAAGTTTCTGTGTGCAGATTGAAAGAGCACATTATAGTGAGCCTTTCCTGAGGCCTCACAGCTTAACCAACATGGTATATAAATACAACACCAGCAGAAGTTATAACAATGGTTTCTGTCAGCCTGCCTGAGATAGTTAGAGAAGAGCAGTGGGGAATAGCACGGTAACCCAGAAATGTCCAGATTCTTCTGGCCCCTTTTATTGTGATAAATCTCCTATGAACTTGCAAAGAGGTATTGTTTGCATCCAGTGTGTCTGTGGCTAGAGTGTGGCTGTGTGTATTCGTACTTACTGAACTATGTGGAGCAAAACCTGATTCAATTATTTGTGGGAAAAAAAATGAAACACTTTGCAGGAGGGAAGTAGAGATAATATATTTGAGCAAGATGAATTAACTACTTTCTATACTTCCTCTATATAAGTTTTGAATGGTGCAAGATTATGTGTTTAGAAATATGAGTGCTGTTCTCTTGTTGTACCAGAAGAATAGCTCTCATGGATGCTGCTGTATTGTAAGATACATCAGATAACTTGCAGCTAGCTGAGAAAATTGAGGTTATGCATTGTACCTAAGATTGTGTTGTTACTTAATAAAAGAACTAAAGGAGATAATTGCCACAAATCCAGACATGAAATTACATTCAATTAGGATTTCTGAGTGTATGTTTGAAAATAACAAAAGTTGTATAAAAATGGAAGAATTGAAGCTTACAATGACACTGTGTCATTCTCTTATGAAGTTAATTCAAAGATTTTCTGTAATCCTGGAATTTGATATTCTTGTCTTGCTAGTATGAACCCTCTACATTGCTATCATAAACCTTGCATATAGTCCCATCTCTAAAATGTGTAGGTTCTTCACACATAAAAAAAAAAAAAACTGCTTCATTCTTACAAGCCATCTACAGTCCATTTTGAGTCCCATCTAACCCATTAGGTTATTCTAAACTCACATTACTCACTATTAAACCTCTTTGTAGTTCCATGTCTACCATGACTATCATCACACCCATTAAGTTATTCTAAATTCACATAGCTCACAATTAAGCCTTCTTCTAGTTCCATGTCTACCATGACCACTATCACACATACAGTAGAAAAGAAAGCAAGGAATTCAACTCAGAATGAACCCAATACCTATCAATAGTTTAGTCTAAATAAAAGCTGAATATTTTGACCCATGGCATGTGATAACCATCAGTTATTCTAGTATTTCCAGGCTAAACAGGGGCAGCTGCTCTTCCATGACCTTAGATGCCTTGCCTTTTTGGATTAAATGCAAGAAAATGTGTCTTACAGCCATATATAGCCCTCCAGAAGGCAAGAAAGGGGCATTGGTTTTCATTTTTGTGTGGCCATAAAACCATTTCCATGGTGAAATATACAATACATAAGACTTGTGGTATTTCTTTTGTTATTTCATATGTATAGTATTTATAACTCAGATTTTAGGATTCTCCTTGGAAAACACATATGCTGAGAATGGGTGACCCCATGCTTTGCCAAATACGGGAAATCTTCCTAACACTTCACTCCCAATATTGCCAAAATTCAGGGAATATTTTGTAAGAACAGGACAGAGGAATGTATGATCAAGACAGCGGACATTAGTGCTGTAAAATGTGAGCTGCTAAATCTGACATGAATTTAGCACTCATGAGCTTAACAGAACTGTGGTTACCTATGCATGATCTGCACGAGATGATGAAACCAGACCAAATTCTGGCATAAATAAGAGAGATATTCTCTAGGTCTTTACTTAAGAGCTATTGGTAGTTGATAACTGATCCAAGTGGGACATTCATTCTTCTTTTTTTTTTCCCATATTCTGTCATGGGGAGATTTCCCATGCTCCATTGGGTGGCTTCACACCCATACACATGTGGAGAATATTAACTGAACTTAGTTTATTATCAGAAGCGGGGAACACATGAAGTCAGGAGGGAAAGACTTGTGTGGAGGAAGGTTGGGGAGGAGTTAGTCAGGAGAAATAAGAATATATGATCATGTTTCACAATATACATATATAAAAGTCTTAAAGAAAAATAAAGGAAAGAGAAAAGCACATGTCCAAATCAAAATAAGAAGTAAGTCAAAATCACACTGAATAGAGTCCATCTCTGTCTTTGCTCATCAGCTGTAGCAAAGAAACTAAAACATGCAGCTTGTAAGCAGAACTTTCTCAGGGTTCTGGAGGTTGAAAGCCCAAGACCAGGCACAAGCATGTTTGTCAACCTGTAAGGATGTGTTCTTGTATGTTCTGCCAGTTACCTGTCTTTACATATTGCAAGGAGAAAAAGAGACCTTTAAAATAAGGATATTTGAAAAGAGGACACCCATCCACCCACAATCCACTAATTCCTTCCCCCAAAGACTTTGTCTCCTTGTATATAGTTAAGGTTTGCACATTAGAGTAAGGTATTGAGCATTTAGACCATAGAAGACATTGGATATTTCTAGGTGTTAGGAAACACTTTGTTCAAGGCTGGGAGTGTAGTTTAGTGAAAAACACTTAATTGACATTCATTGACACTGGGTTTGATAATCAGCCATGGGGTTGGGGATGTCATTCTATTGTCTTAGGCAATAATCTAAAAATCAATCCAACTTGCTAAATATCTCAATGATGCCTATTCACTCATTAAAATTAAATCCAAATACAGAAAAGTAACAACAGATGAATACCTTTGCATCTGTTTTGATTCACTCTGATTCTCCTTTCTGATTCATATTTGATATTCATTCTCACAAATATGTATTGTCTATTGAATGTACATATCATTGTTTTATATCCATGCAGTCCATGTGCTGTGTAATATTCTTAAAAGATTTATATATCTTAATATGTTGGGTAAATACATCTGTGAACAGTTCTTCATGAACTTTTACAATACATATCTTAATTTTTATTGTATAGATAAAAATAAAACATTTAAGGTTTAACAAAAGTATATTCCTAAATAATTATTTTATTCTTACTTTTGTTATCTTCTTATAATGATTATTTTTGAGAATATTAAAAAACACTAGTAGCAAATAATGCCTTACCACAGTTTTGATACTTGAATAAAACTTAACATGCAGAATAATGAGATGAACCTCTAGGCTAGCACAGTTGTATTTTTCATTATCTCTAAATTTAAGTTATATCATTTTTTCAAAACATTTGTACTTGACATCATTTCAATTTATATAGTTTGAATCTTATTATTTTGATATGTATCACACTATGTGTTAATTTTATGAGTTTTTATGCTATAAATTTATCTCCCTTTCCCTCATTCACTGATCAAAAGAATTAAGGTATCAGAATTCAGAAATTAAATTATCTTGGAACATTTATTTTAAATTGTGTTATTTCTTTGATGTTTTTATTGTAATATGTGTTGGGTGACATATGTACCTTTAAAACTGTCTGATTTTTTTTTAAACACTCAAAAATTTCAATCTGACCAAACTCCTTTAAGTAGTCTCAATAGCGGGGGGGGGGGGGGGGAGGGGGGGGGGTCCTTTGAGAGCACATTTGGATTTTTTTTTAATATCCAAAATATTTCAATGTCAAATCTGTTAAATAGCTTCCATGATTACAATGGGCAATGTTATTTGTGAGCAAAAATGAAGATGGACCCTAATAAATTTTTATTCTTGTATTACTCATAAATTAGCTACTAAAGAAACATTGGTGGGATTAGCTGGAAGTGAGTCTGATAAGTCTGGAGGAGGAGATGCTAATACAGAGCCTGGTGCAAGCACAGCTGGTAGGGACTTAATCCACATGAGAGGAATGGGACAGCGGGGGGTCGCTCCTCTGACAAACCACCTTCTCCAGTACTTACTTCATCATAGCCATATGCTTGCTTGATTGAAGTATGAGAATCCAACTAAGCAGCTAGAGAAATAAAAAAAAAAAAATCTGCCTAGAGGACAGATCAAAAACATCAGCATCGAATCAAGACACATAAAGTAATGCTTAGGTCAGACTCCACTGAGCAATCAGTACTCACTTTATGTGCTGCTTATGCAATGACATTGAATATGGTAGTAAAACCAGCCCTTGTGTTATTTACTTGGAAGGCATGGCGGCAGGTGGTACTTACATGACATCCACAGTCAGGAAGCAGAGAGAGACAAAAGCTAGTGCTCAGCTCCCTTTTTCCTTATTATTCAATTTAGAGAGCCAGGCCATACAATGGTGCCATAAAGTTTAGAATAGGGCTGCCTGCCTCTATTACCCTAATCTACAAACTCTTTTATAGGTGTGGTTAGAGTTTTGTCTCCAGGGTGCTTGATCAAATTGATAGTCAAGGTCATTTATCGCAGCAGCTCTGGAACTGTTAGCTTAAATCCCTGGTTGGAGAGATAGTTCAGTGGAGCAATTGTGAAGCCTTGAAGATCTGACTTTGGTCTCAAAACCCATGTGAGAAGGCTGGATGCGATGGTACATATTTGCAGTCTCAGAACTACAGATCAGAGGTAGGCGCATTCCATGGTGTGTGTGGGAGTTAGATAGACAAGACCAAATGGAACAGTTCCGGCCAGTGAGATACTCCATGTATAACCAAAAAAATGAGACCTACAGTTGACGTCTGGTCCACATTCGTGCACATACATGGACATGTGTACAGATATAAAATATATTAAATAATTATATCTTAAACTTTGTATTCTGGATCAGTTGTCTATTGCACCTAGCATGCAGAGTCCTTCCCAGAATCACCACTTAACAGCTTTGTTTGAACCACTGATACCTCTTCTGCTGTGTTAAGTTTTCTGTTCATAGAATTCTTAATTTTTCTTCCTCCTTTTTGTGGAATACATTCCCTGATAGCATAAGCAATGTGTTGAAGTTTTAGCATGTCTACAAACCCTGAAACACCAGTGTGATCTGAGTGGGAGTTTATGTTCATCTATAAGACTAAGAACTAAATTGTCATTGGAGATATTACTGATGGGGGAGATTTTATTTTTTTTCCTTTTACTTTTTTGAGTGTGTGTGGGGGGGAGGTATTTGTGTGAATTTCATATCATGTACCCTGATCTCACTCATCTTCCACCACCCCCTCACACCCACCCTCCACCCTTGCATCCTCTCCCAACAGAAAAAAAAATCATTATGGAAGCTGTAGTGTGTCACAGTGTGTCCCACAATATTCCATTTTGTCCACATGTTTTTGCTTGCAAATGTTCATTACAATGACTCCTTGGTCTGGTATGAGGCCTCTGGCTTCTGCTACTTTGTCAATACTGGAATCTCACTGGGACTCCTCTCAGATATTCTGTCATTGCCCTGTGTCATAGAGATCCTGTAGTAGATGTTGGGGTGAGTCAATTCAAAGTCCTTGTTCAAAGGCCCACAACCCCCACATCCAAAGCCAGCTCTACTGTGCTACCCAGGTAAGGTGCAGGGCCTGCTCTCCTGAGTGCTGTAGTATGTGAGGGGCAGGAACACCTCTCCAGATCTTGTGACCCCATTGGACCAGATCCACTGGTAGTGAGAGCAAAAGGGAGGGGAGGAGATATCTCCCTCTCCAACACCACCACAAAGCAGATGAAAGGCAGAGTTGCTCTCCCATACTCACACCCTTGGGGCCAGCTTACCTACAATCCCCCCGCCAGGACCAGCTGTACTGTGCTGCCCAGACTAGGTGCGGGGTCTCCTCTCCTGAGTGCTGCAGCATGTGGGGAAGGGTGGCAGGAAATTTTCTTCATGGGGTCTTCTCTCTTTGGGTTTCACATAGTCCAGACTATTACTATCTGGGCATTTTGGTAGAAAACCACTGTTCATGATAGACCTTGTAGAGTTGAGACAATGTTTTCTCTCCAAAGAAATGTTAAGATTCATTTCCCTGGATACATCCAAAGCAAGTAAAGAGGAAGACTACTCCATCCTCCCTGAAAATATTTGCTTAGATTCAAGCATAACTTCCAAACTCATTCTTATAAGAAAAGAATTAACAGATGTGCTTCTATAGAAAACCAGAATGGGGAACCTGAAATTCCTCTCTACTGAGGCACACACAAAGAACACATATCGTGTATCAAAGTGCCTTCTAGACCACAGCTAGCCAACCTAAGATGTTCTTCCAGCTCCTGATTTTTCAGACTAATAAATATTGGCTTCTTTAACGCCTCCTGGCAGTGTGATGTATAAATCTGTAGCAGGCTAGCCTGTCAGCTTCCCAGAAAGAAAACAAGGCCTTCACTATTCCTTATTGGATAGTGATTAACTCTTGTGCTTTTCTCTGTTTTCTGTTTCTAGGCATCTTGACTCCTGTAAAGGTTCACTAATACTGGCTTTCCACGTTGCTTTTTATTTCAGATTACAACAGTTTTACTTTGCAATGTTCTATTGAATTTTTCACTTCTTTATATTTTTAAACCCTTGAAGTCCTTTGTTTTCAAAGTACACTTTATGATTAATAACATACTGCTTTTATTCAATGGATGAAATGGTTTATTTTATCTCGTGGAGGAAATTAATATATTTTGAAGCTTTGTTATTGCCCTGAACAGTGTCTTTTACTTTGGAGCTTTTGTTTATTTGTTTGTTTTGATCTCTTTCTTTATACTAAAAGCTTCTTTGAATGTCTAATCTTCATCGGTTAATTGTTCATACTTAAAAGTTGGAAACTAAAATACAGAATGTAAATGCTTCTCATTAGCTAGCACATGCTGACTATAAATATGACCCTAGGGAGACCTAGCTCCTTTGCTGATCTTTCTACCAAGTACTTTGGGTGTTTCTACTTTTTAAATTTATTTATTTGCTTATTAAGAGGTTGTCTTATTTTGTTATATTTGTGTTTGTGTGTGTGTATGTGTGAGTATGTGTGTCTGTGTGTGTGTGAGAGAGAGAGAGAGAGAGAGAGAGAGAGAAGGAGGGAGGAAGATCAATCACTTTGTATTTTAACATGTTTCTTGAGCCTCAAAGAAAATCATATTTTCTAATATTAGAAACAACACTATTTTCTAGATAGTTGTTCTTTGAGAATATCATACACATAAACAATGAAATACAACCATACCTCCCCTCACCTTCCCATACCTATATGTGCATGAGTGTGGGTCTATCCCTGAGGCAATCCACCAGTGACTACGATAGAATAATTCTCTCCTCCAGTATCTTAACAACCATCAATAGCTCCTCATGTAGGGATAGGGCCTTGTGAACTCCTCCACATCCCATGCTAGATTGAGGTTGGTTTTATCTTGTGCAGGTTTTGTGCATGTAACCACAATTGATATGAGTTCATGAATTCAGTTGTCTTGTCGTGTCCAAAAGATAACATTCCATAACACTCCTCAATATCCTTTGTTTCCAACATTATTTCTTCATTCTTTTCTATGATCTCTTGCAACAAGGTTGGGGAACATGTGGAAGAAATAAAGATGTCTTATTTGGGGCTCAGTATTCATAGTCTCTCATCCTCAGCCCCTTGATCAGTTACAAGTCTCTGCATTGAATGATGCCCATTGCAAAATGCAGTTGCAGTGACAAGGGCTGAAAGCATCTGAGGTCTGTGGCACCATTGTAAATATTTAGAAGGAAATTTGACAGCATATCCATCTAACAAAATAACAACAGAAGGTTCCATCATATGGTCTATGAGCTCTCTAGCCAAGAGATTTTGACCAGGTTCACAATTACAGGTATGAATTCCCTCTTCTTAAGCAATCCTCAAATCCACTAAGGAAGTCATACCAGCCATGTCCTTTTACCTTGCTAACATTGTAGCATAAAGGATCTAGTGTTCAGTAAAATTACTGATGTATTTCCCCCACCCCAGCAATTTGCATAGCATCTAGTACAGCTATGAGCATTCTTAATTGACAAATTATGATAATTCTTCAATTAAATTGGGAGTGTGAGATTCATAAATTCATATTATGTCTTCTCTGTAAGATTATTAAACTTGTAAGCATTAGTATGTACATATATGTGTGCATGCATGTGTACACACACACATACACATGAAAAACAGTGATATTTGATTGAACATCATCCCTGTGGTCTGAGAACTTCTCCAACAGGAGACAAAGCTAAGAAAATGGGTTGTATTTTAGGCCTAAGTGAGCTCTTGGCCCACTTGGAAACACCTTCTTAGAGCTGTTTCTGTTCTCATATTATTCATGCTGTTCTCATATATGTACATATATATGTATATATCTAAGAACAAATATATAAATAAATAAGTAAAATATTTTTTCCTAAGAAAATTATATCAAGGAAAAATCCAAAGTTTGGGAAAAAGTGATTAATAATATTTCATCAGGCAGACTGAACCATATATTTATCTACACTATTGAAACATGTTAGTGTCTAGATCTGTATGGCATGCAACATATATGTTTGTAAGTATCTTTACATTCTAGAGTTAAGGGAGGTCAGTTAACAAAGATGCGCTAACTCCCAGGTTTGATAGCTAGATCTCATATTAACTAAGAATCACACAACTACTGTGACTGAACTTCATAGAAGACACTTTAATTGAGGTTAAAAATCTAGTAAATAGGAGACACTGAGTGAAAATCACAAGGAATTTTTCAATTGCTTGTAGGTTTTTCCCTCCCAAATCAGATCAGTCTTAGGATCTTTATGTGATTAATAATACTATAGTAGCTAAAATTTATATATTCTTATGTTTTAAATTTTTACCTAGATATAAAAAGATATAATACTGTTGAGAAGAAAGTTAATTGTTTCCATCAGATAACTATCTATGTCATTATTGATTGTACACATTTACTACTAGCTTATGTAGCTTCTAGATGACAAGGGATATAGCTTATGTAGCTTCTAGATGACAAGGGATACTTTATATCTAAGACACATTTTTATGTTGATGTTTTCTTAAGTGTAGTACTTTAATTATTTAATAAATGCAAACTTATTCACTATCATAATCAACATGTATTTATGATATTCTAAGTGACTGTAAAACACCAACAATTCTACACAATAAACCACATATAAATCCTTCATGAGGACAATTATATTTTAATAGAGAATAGTAAAGGTGCATTTGGAATTTTCAGAAATGTAAGGAAGCTCTCTATATAGTTATAATTCTGAGAACAATGCAAAATAAAGAAATCATGTCTACCTCAAAAGGTGCTAGTATAATTTCAGGGGAAGGTGATACTTGGTCTGAGCCTCAACAGATCCTAAGAGACCATAGAAACCATGTAAATAATGGAAGCAGATTGAAGCAACATTGCCTAACTATGCTTCTCATAGTATCCCTGGAAAGAAGTGTCACAATGTTTGTTCTGTTCTCCTCCTGTCCTCCCTGTGAAGAAGAGCAACTGAAAGCGGGAGCAGAAGCCCAACTAACATGAAGGGACTCCAGAGCATGAAAGCCTTGCTGTACTGTTCAGGGGGATCTGAAAGCACTGCCAGGTTGTTTTGTTTGTTTTGCCTTTCAGAGAAGCTTTTGTAGCTGCACCATGAACAGATGTATTAGAGAAAAGGTTAAGTTACATTACAAAGGAAACCCTTGAACAATCTGGTAAATAATACAGGATGCATTCCTCTTTGATATGACAGTGTGTCTGGTCTAAGCCAGCAGGGTGCATCTTCTCCACTGGGTCATTCAGGGAACCAGTGCCCCTACCTGGTTCTGGCTCTACATGAATATTATTATCATCTCTTGGTCAGAACAAGGCCACTGCTGGATCCATCTTCCATGTCATGGCAACAGTGGAAAAGCCAAAGGCCATCGATAGATAAGTGCTCACATTATTTCAGATCCAATCAAATGCATGGTTACTCTACCTCCAGGAAAGAAAGGAAAATTTATTCAGAGTAGGTAACTCCTACCCTGACACAATAGACTTTAGTTTTTCAGTGTGTATAATTTCTAGAGTCATAGAAAATTTGTTTTCATACTTTCATCACATAATGTATCTAACTTTTACAACCAGTATAAAGAATCCCATGCTGTGATTACATGATAAAATTTAAAGAATTTTCTAGAGTGGCTTGTATATACACTAATGGAGCTCTCAAAATCAAGTTGTACAGTTGCAACTCTGCAGACCCCAAGGAGAAAATGTGACTCACACTGTTTATGTGTTTATTTTTTTCTTTATTTTTTATTTCTTCAAGTTACATTTCAATCGCAGTCTCCCTACCACCCTGAACGCGCCCGATCTCGTCTGTTTATGTGTTTAAATCGATAAGATCTGTGATCTATATATGTATTTGACAACCCTTTAACAGCAGTTTACAGCATGCAAAAAAATGTGATTTTTGGAAGATGACATAAAGATTACAAAAATCCTATTTGAGATTATGAGTTGTAGACCACCCAGATAAAACCATGTATTTGATACACATTATGATTATTTGAACCATGTTTATAAAGATAATTTATGTTACATTGACAACTTTCTTCCAGTCTGTAGATACTTTAAAAGACTAAATCTATTTGTAAAGAAGCCAAAAAAAGAATATTGTAAAAGATGCCTTTACAAAACTAGGATAAACAAGTATTTTTAAAGGTCTACATTAGTTAATGAAATGGGTAAAGTGTGTTGGTTTTAGGAACTCCTAATGAATTTTAGTATTAGCAAAGATTCCTTGTAAGGTGTGAGTAAACATGTTTTAATAAACAGTGTATCTTATAACATTCTCTTCATTTCAATAAGTATTTATTCAGCTACTATACAAGGTATGGACGCTCTTAATTTACTGTGTTAGATCAATGTGGCTTTTGTAACAGGAACTTTTTATATATCCCAAAGATGGATGATTAAAATAAGCAATCAATCCCTTCACTAGGAGTACATATATGAAATTACAGTAGCCTAGTCCTTTATGATATATATTAATAAAGTATTAAAGAGAAAAATACACATTTATATGCATAAGTTTTACACTGAAAAATGGTTGTTCCAGTGGTTCTACCACTTTGGGCATGAGAGTGAGCTCTATATAACTCAGAGGAGTATAGAAGATTAGTGAAACGCAATTAATGAAATAAAAAAAAAGATCAGGCTGCATTTTATTTATATAGCAACCTCAAACTTACATAAAGCCTCAAAGGCAGAAGGAATCTAAAATTAAATGAGAAAGGAAAAAATAATATAAATCCAAGAAAAAAATTCTGCATATATTTTACTTGTCCAGCACAAAATTAGTTGTCAAGTCTTTCCTTAGTTAGTCTTCCAATTTGTTTTAATTACAACCTGAAACAGGAAATCCAACATTGTTGGTGACTGACAAAACTGGCTGTATAGGTGTTGGGAGATGGTGGCAATAGAACAACATATAAGATACATAGGAGGGAAAGGAATATGCCAACAGATGGTGACAAAAATGATCCCAGTAGGGAAACAGCATTCCAAAGTCATGTGGTGAAAAGAAAAAGTCACACGTCCACTCCACTTGATGCTTGGAGAAGTCTTAATAGCTTAATTCAGTTTACCTTTATTTTGTCTCCCAAGTATGTAGCCTCAGGTTTTGTTTTTGTTTTTGTTTTTAAGATTGCAAGCAAAATAGGAAAAAATGTAATGGTACTTAAATGGCTACATAGAAGTGAGTTTGAAATTCTGCTTACCCCAAATATCCTTTTCATAAATCAGATAGGGCTATAATCAGCAGACATACTGACCTTACATAATCATTAATTGTATTTGCTTTTAGAAGAGATTTCCATTAGAGATCTGCATGATACTTGTATTTATACCATTTCAGTGTCACTGTGTTCTAATTGATGGGAAACTGGATAGCAAATCAAGTTAAAAGAGTCTAAAAGAATGGAAGGGCTCTCTCGCTACTTTGGTGTAGAAGGGCTTATTTAGAGGTGGGGATGAGTGGGGAGAGGGTGGGCATAGAGCAGGGAGAGGAATGGGGTGATTAATTGGCTCGAAAATAAAAACAGAACATACACAGCATCTTAAGAGCCACCAAATTACTTTCAAACCATTTGCAGACAATTGTATAGACGTTAATTTATTTCTAGCAGATAATTTTTGTATATTAGAAGAATTAGAAAGTCAGCAAGCCCCATTGTTGGTTTATACATTATTTATTGAGAAGGAAATGAAGGAGGAGAATGGACACAAATTAGACTTGCCTAACTATTCTGAGAGTACTCTAAAGTGTTGTGATTTTTATATGGCCTGAAATGCCAATGAAGGCTAAGAGTTGCCTTTCTGTCCTTAGACCTCTAATAAAATAATTGCAAAGAATTTCTTTAAATTAAAACTGTTTCCAGTGAGTGAAGTGAACTATTTTTTTCTTGGCTTCTGAAGCTAGCTAGATACATAGATAAATAGAAGCAAATGTAAATAGACATAAATGTGATTATGTCTAATTACCTGAATGGGATTTATGGCAAAAATGTGACCTTAAAATCGAGTTACTTTTCAAAACCTTTTTGATAACCAGGATAGGGAGTGCTTTTGAAAGACTTGGTAAAATTATCCATCTTTTCACTCCCAGTTGCCCCTTACATTCTAAATTAGTGTCAATTTTCTATAATCATTTTATTAAGCTAAGGATAATTAATTTTATAAGAATCAATATAAGTTCTTAACTCAAGCTAACTCTTAGTCTCTCATATAATTTTGCCTTAAATAACACTTGAGTGTAAGAAAGATCTGTTGGCCACCATCAATATTGTCCCCCATATAGCCCTTTGCTCTTACACACAGCAGTTCTCCTCATGTTCCCAGCTTCTGGTCAGTCCATAGAAGACTGAGCATCTTCTGGGTCACAGTGTTGGAGAGGGAGAACATTTCAGATTTGGGATCAAGGAAATTAGAATTTAATGTTTAAGCATTTAGAGTCCCTGCTAAAGAGTGATGTTATTGAGAACTTGATTCTTATTCCCTGCTTTCTCAGATTATACTTGAATAACTATTCAAAACTTCTTACCAAGGAATTCTGACATTATACACTTAAAAATGCAAAATCAATTAAATGCCAAAATGCTGTGACTCAAATCTTTCAAAGAAAAAACGTCCTTTGTTTGTGGTTTGAAACCTGCCATTCTGTTTCATTATTGTTGAAGTTCCCAGCAGGCACAGTCAACCAAATTTATTTATTAAGCCATAAATGTATCTTTGAAAATTTCTCTTTAAACAGAATGCCTAGGAGTAATTTAGAATTGCTTTTTCACTCATCTTATATGGCAAATCAGACTTCAATATATATATATATTATTGAAGTTTTAGAAAATTGAACATCCCTGAACAGATAATAGTATCAGGATGCCATTTACAATGGATAACTATGGAAACAGACTAAGTAAAAATGTATTGAGATCTTAGATACGAACTCTCTTTATCTATCTACTAAAATGAAAGCTTAGTGAGGACAGGCTCCTCCTCCAGTTTGCTTATGTTCTCTTACTCTCGGAATACACTATGGTACTTGCTATTGGCGAAGTGGGCCACTAAAAGTTCACTGAAGAAGTGGAAGTGTCAGTCCATCAGGTCTCCCTTCCGCCTACTCCATATCATGACCCTTAATACTAACAATGGAAAACATTCAGGATTTTCTTGTTTGTCATTGCATTAGTTATTCTTTCAGTTGCTAAGATAAAATGTGTTGACCAAAAAAAAGTAACTTAACAGAGAAAGGGTTTATTTTGGATGACAGTTCCATGATATAGTACATCCATCAAGCCAGCGGGAGCTTGAGGAAGGGGGTCACATTGTGTAGTGTCAGATAGCAGAGAGATGACAGGCTCTGCTTGCTAGTATTCTCTTTTTTACAGAACAAAGAATTCCAGTCCTAGGAATAGTCACATTGGGTCATTCCCAGATGGATCATCTTTTTTTTTTTTTTTATTACTTCAGGTTACATCTCCATCATAGTGTCCTTTTTCCACCCCTCCCAATCCCGCCCTCCCACCCTCTACCCCCATCCATCTTACCTCAGTTAAACTAATCAAAGTAAACCCGTACAAGCATTCTCATAGGCCCACCTCCTTAGTTAATCTAGATCTCATCAAGTTGACAGTAGATATTATCCATCATAGGTATTAAATATACATATGAATATATAAATACCTATGGATACATATAATCAGATATTTGTTGTTCAGCTGATATTAATTACAAAATACCTCATAAAATACAGTCATGTTTTGCAGCAAAATAGAACTGGTTAAACATGGTCCTAAGCCATTAAGATTTTTTTCAGAGTAATGTAAAATATTTCAATTTTTTTCTTTTCTTTGGAATTCATGGAAATGAAAAAGTAAGAGATATGTAACGTCACTGTTGGAAGAGTGTGGAAAAGCATAGAGAATAACTAAAAGATAATCTATTTAAAGTCTCCTGTGAAGAGTTTCTATCAAGAACTTCAAAGAAATAGCCCCATAAAAGCAAATCTTTTCAAATGTCATGACATTTGCAAGATTATTTGGAAATATTGAATATTTGTTGAATATTAAAAAGTTTCTCACTTTTTGTCCTTTGAAGGAAGTTATTTAAATTAATAAAGATGCAATTAACATGCATAGAGAGCATATGCTAATATGCACATATAGAATTACAGGGAGATGCAAAGTGCTTATTACTTAAAACAACCATATTTCCTTAAATAAATAGCGATCCTCCCACTGTTCGTTCACTACAGTTACTTCATCGTCAAAGTAATGTACAAATAGTTCAGTTGCGCTCCTGACAACTGCAAATATAAACTGTTAGTATTTAATTTGATATTTACATAATAATATGTCCTAAAGAGAGCTCATGATTTGTGTGCACTCCTTGTTATTATTCAAAGATAAAAGAATCACAGGAAAGCAACATGGCTCTTGGACCACAATACAAGTATTTCTTGATAACACACAACCCATGTCTATAAAATTTAAGAATTGTTCTCCAACTAATAATTTAAATGTCATAAAAGTCACTAGAAACCATTCGCTTTTCCTCTGTCAGAATTGGGAAAAGGTTTAAAAAATATGAAGCTCACTACAATCCTGACATTAACACTGTGCTAAATCATCGTTTATTTATTATTCTGTCTTATAAACACATGAAAACAGAAAACCTCTAGGCTCATGTACAATAAAATATCCCAGCATTAAAACTAAATAATAAAATGTCAAAGATAAAAGACTGATAACTCACCCAGACATCTTTCCTATGTGGCCTATAGGAAAAAAAAAATCTTGCTAAACAAGAAGATTTCAGAGCTTTAAAACAACATAGTTCTTCAACTTTACACATCCTGGGACAGTGTTTCTCAACTTGTGGGTCAGGATCCCTCTCGGGGAATCAACTGATCCTTTCACAGGAATCACCTAAGACCATCCTGCATATCATATATTTGCATTATGATTCGTAACAGTAGTGAAATTGCACTTATGAAGTAGCAATGAAATAATTTTATTGTTGGATGTCAGCACAACATGAGGGACTGGATTAAAAGATCTCAACATCAGGAAGGTTGAGAACCACTGTTGTAGGAGGCGGTGGGGTAAGGCTTCCTTTGCCTTTACTGGATTGAGTTGCTATTCTAAGTCTTTTGCATAGGATCACATGGATAAAAATAAAGTCTCCAACAACACATTTCACTATTTCCATATTTGCTATTTTTGTTGTTTAAAAGCTCTTACAACTCCCAGTTTGTGGTACCTAAACTGCATGTGTTTTTAAAACCAGAGTTCTAACTTAATGTCTGGGTTTTTTTGTTGTTGTTGTTCCTCTTCTTTTTTTCTCTCACAATATCCTAATAAGGAATTTCCTTTCCTTCCAATCTAATTTCTCAGGAAAAGGAGGTCAGATGATGAGCCTACTCTTCCCCCACTTAATCACCAGTGATAAGGCAGCATAGAACTGGGTCATTTTACCTAGAGCTTCATTAGAGCTTGCCTTTGGATATGAGTCCCATGAGCATAGAATATGTGGCAAATTAATAAACACTAGCTTGGCTAATTTCGGTGAATGAAATACCTAAATGTTCAAAACATGCACTGGTCTAACTGATGAAAACCATTCATTTTTACTTTCCAGAGACACACAACTGTGTGTGATTGTATACACCCAAGCACTATTAAAAACAACACCAAGTCTACTGTGCTTTATTTAAGATAGTGAGCAAAACCTAACAATCTTTAAGAAATGTCCATTCTTCGATGCTCATCTTCTACTTGGAGTGGAATAGGGGTGCTGTCAGGAGCTGACATGTCTCGATATCAAAAAAATCTTAATTTAAGAAAACATCTTTGAATGGCATACTCTGCAGATCTCTTGGGGTTTTTGAAGATGCCCTATCTATCTCATGTTTAGATAAGCAAATATTGCTTGTCTCTTAGCAACTTGATTTCTGAGTAGCTTAGAGAATAACTGTGATAGACTGTCATAGTAACTAACAAAATGACACGCTTGCATGACAGTTAGTTTATATTTCTTAATTATCCTAAACAGTTTATGACGGTTGGTAGCAAAAGGCCAAAACTTCACATTTCCTTTTTAAGCATTACTAGGTACAATACCTTTAAGAAGCGTTACCCTTAATTTTGTATCAATATACAAATCTCCAGTGTGAGATGGTTGAATTAGTGGCAAGCCTATCTCTTGGCAAAAACAAACAAACAAAAAAGAACAAAAACCCTTGCTTCAACTGTAGACAGACTGTTGTCCAAAAAGGACAAAACTTGGAAGCAGGTAAGTCGACAGCCTAGCTCTGCCAAGACAGGGTAGGTAAGTCCTTCATAGTTCCTGCTCTACAATCAATGTCTGTCAGAGAAACTGGGCCAAACAGCTGAAGATTGATGCTGTAATGTATGGAGAGAAAATGGGAACTGTCCAGGCAGCCACTGGTATGTCATTTCATAGTTTTGGAAGCTGCGGGCCCTTCATTTCCTATATAATCAGATATATTTATCCCTCTCAGGTCTCTGAGGTGGTTGAAGAATAGATAGCTAGAGTCTCATAGTTAAATTTTGAGTTGTTTAGGAATCAAGAGGGTGTTCTGGATCTAAGAAGATGTTTTTAAAATTGTGATGCAAGTTAGTATGAAAGCTGAGTTATATATAGACCTTTAAACTCATGGAGATGGTTAGATAGTAGAATGTTAAAGTCAGGGGCCAAATACATATGGACTGGACATTGGGAATGTATGCTAAGCCATATAACTCTCATAATGGTAGCCTGTTTATTTAAGTTGTTTTGTATTATATTTATTGTTATAAGAGAAAGAACCATTTGTTGAACTGAAAGGGGGAGCTGTTGGGGGGAAAAGATCTACCTTAAACTAAAAAAAAAAAGGGTAGAGGATGGGGGGGCTGAGGGGGAAGAGGGTGGAAAGGTGGGACAGGAGGGGGGAGTAGGGAAGGCATTGTGATTGAGATGTAACTGGAAGAAATAAAAAAATAATAACAAATTTAAAAAAAAGAAATGTCCATTCATCGGTTGAAGGACATCTGGGTTTTGCCAGTTTCTAGCTATTACAAATAAAGCTGCTATGAACATAGATGAGGAGATGTCCTTGTGGTTTGATGAATCTTTTGGATACAAGCCCAGGAGTGCTATGGCTGGGTCCTGAGGCAGAGCTATTCCAAATTTTCTAAGATATCGTCAGACTGATTTCCATAGTGGTTGTACAAATTTGCACTCCCACCAGCAATGGAGTGGTGTTCCCCTTTCTCCAGTATATGCTGTCATTTGACAAGCTTTTGGCCTTAGCCATTCCGACAGATGTGAAATGGCATCTCAGCATCATCTTAAATTATATTTCTCTGATGATTAAGGTTGTTGAGCATTTCTTCAAGTGTCTCTCAGCCATTAGAGATTCCTCTTTTGTGAATTCTTAGTTTAGCTCTGTACCCCATCTTTTGGATTAGATTATTTGGTTTCTTGGTATTTAATTTCTTGAGTTCTTTATACATTTTTGATATTAGCCCTTTGTCAGATGTAGGGTTTGTAAAGATCTTTTACCAATTTATAGCCTGCCATTTTGTTCAAATGACAGTGTCCTTTGCCTTACAGAAGCTTTTCAGTTTCATGAAGTCCCATTTATTGATTGTTGGTCTTAGAGCCGAAGCTATTGGTGTTCTGTTCAGAAAGTTGTCATCTGTGCCAATGAGTTTGAGGGTTTTCCCAACTTTCTCTTCTATTAGATTCATTGTGTCCAGTTTTATGTTAAGGCCTTTGATCCACTTGGACTTAAGTTTTGTGCAAGGTGATACATATGGGTCTATTTGCATTCTTCTACATGCTGACATCCAGTTAGACCAGCACCTTTTGTTGAAGATGCTTTTCTTTTTCCATTGTACAGCTTTGGCTTCTTTGTCATAAATTAAATGACTGTATGTGTGTAGGTTTATTTCTGGATCTTCGATTCCACTGATGAACTTGTCCATGCCAGTACCATGGTGTTTTTATTACTTTTTCTCTGTAGTATAGCTTGATATCAGAGTTGGTGATACCTACAGATTTTTTTATTGTACAGGATTGATTTAGCTATTCTGGGTTTCTTGTTTTTCCATATGAAGTGGAGAATTGTGCTTTCAAGGTATGTAAAGAATTATGTTGGTATTTTGATGAGAATTTCATTGAATCTGTATATTGCACACAATGGAATACGACTTAGTTATCAGAAACAAGGAAATCATGTAATTTGCAACCAAATGGATAGAACTAGAAAAGTTCATGCTGAGTGAGCTAAATCAGACCCAAAAAGATATACATGGCATATATCCACTTATAACTGGATTTTAGCTATATAGTACAGGATGACTATCCTACTATCAACAGACCCAAAGGAACAGGAACATGGATTTTGTAACCTGTTAGTGGGACACTTCACTCTTGTGGATCTGCCATGTAGGCCCCTAGTGCAAGAGGAAGCTCTTAGCCTTCATGTGACTGATGAACTGAGGAGGGCTGATATGTGGAGGCACTCCACACCAGAGGAGTAGGGTAGGTGGGAGAGATGGTAGAATGTGGAAGGGTGGGACCAGGATGGGATGGTGAACAGTACTGTGATGGAGATGTAACTTGAATCAATAAATGAATGTTTAAATACATATAAAAATGAAATGTTATAAATTCCTTTAGTATGTATGAAGTACAGGTCAATGATGAGCACTGGTCTTCCATTGGTTGCCCATCTCAAAACATACAAAGTTGTCTTGCTTAAAATGATATACTGCTATGGTGATCAATTTCAGAACCATCCACAAAATGTCATATGCTTCCATTTTGCCACTTACAATTCAACCTGCATCTCTATTCCGGCAGAACATTCCAAAGGTTCAGATAAGACTATTTTCAAGGTGGGCATAGTGACTAATGCCTATGACCCCAGTACGTAGGATGCTGAGAACAAATGATCAGAAATTGGATGACAGCCTGGATTACATGAGGTGCTATCTCAACACACACACCCCAAAGAAAGAAAATTCAGGCAAAGCCAGATTTGTATTGGTATGCAAGACAATTTTTTTTTTACTCAGAAAAAGGTTTCTTTTAACTTTAAACCCTAAAATTGGGTTCAGTTCCTATATTTGACTAAAATCATTTTTTAAAAATGTACTGACAAGTATATGCTTCTGCTGAGTTCCTACTCCAGAAACGTTGGGCATATGAACTAATGAGGGGCACACAGGAGTGGCCATGCACAGTGTCACTGGAAAGAGCCTTCAGTCCACAGGCTAAATTTAAGTGTTTTAGAGCAAGAAAGAAGCTGGAACCTTATATTAAAAAAAAAAAATTGAAGTAGACATTCGTTAATTTAAAGTGTACTTTATTCAGTCAGTCACAAAGATAATTTAAATATTGCTTTAAAAAATCCTAAGGGCAACCAATTAAATATAATGTCCAAGAACAATATTGTAAACATTTATTAACATTATCTTTTGGACATGTGTCCAAGAGATGGCTTCACATTGTAATGTACTTTGGCTTACATGAAAATGAAAACACGTGTCAGAGACACAATCATGGTCTTCCAATGAAGGATGCCATATTATGTAAATTAATCATGCACATAAAATTGGCATAAGCGGAACAATTGCCATCTTGTATCTGGGGAGTGCTACTATTCAGATTGTGTAATAAACATTGTATACACAATAAATGAACCAAAATAGCTGGGAAAACGTGTGAGGAGGAAAGAACCGATAAAGGAGTTCAAAATATCTTTATGAACATTAACATAAATAAGGAGATGCAGTTTTCTAGCTTTATTCTCTTGACAAATTGTCTTTATAGTGTGGCTTCCATTGTATCCTACAATTTAGACACACAGTGCACAAGCCACATACCTGTGAAATCTATCCTTTCTTTTGTCAGGTTTGTTGCTGTTATTCAGTACCTGTCGGGTATGCTAGTTTGGTGGGAAATTTATAGTGTATACAGTAACAGGCTTTCCTAAATACCTCCTCTTAAAAAAATACGATGAAATATGCAGGCAGCGATAGGCACCAGAAAAACTCATTCTGGTCTTTTGAACCAGAGAGAAGTTTTTTTGTTTGTTTGTTTGTTTTTTGTTTTTGTTTTTTGTTTTTTGGTTTCTGTAACATTGCTCTGTTCTATCAGTTGTATTTGTTAGAAAACCTTCATGTTACTGCATCTCTTATTTTGAGGTAAGTGTGAAATCAGCTCAGAAATCTCACATTTCTCAACACATCTGCTGTTTTTTGTTTGGTTGGTTTTTGTTTCTTTGTTTGTTTTGGGTTTTTTTGGAATGTTAAAGTTTCACAACCTACATATTATTATTTAGGGCATATTGCTGCTTTTTCGCAACTATTTTTCCTTTGGTTTCAACAATTTTGCATTTTCTTAGAAATTAGCAAACACCTTTGTTTTTGGTTTTCAGAGAATATATTCTGATTCCACCCTCTAATTATGGAGCGAGGAGGATTAATAGCTATTAGTAGTAGCTTTCCCTTCTAGAATCTGAACTAGCTTTTAAAATTTGTTTTCCCTCCCTGAATTTATAAATATTTTAATCAATAATATATCTATTATTTCCCTAGTGAGCCCTAAGGAGTATGTTTGATGGCCTCACACAAGCCAGTCCAGGAGAAGAGACACACTCAAGCAGCTGACAATAGTGAGCCTAGCTATGCTCTCTCTCTCCTGAGTCCCATGCATTTTTAGGTTAGCTAGCAAAGGCATACTCACTCCATCACTGGACCAATGAAACTGATGTGTTGTGCAAGTTCCCTCACTCCCTTTTGCTGAGCTTGCATTGTATTACCCATTGCATATTCCATGCAAAGCCAGCCTGGAACAAAAGGCAGTCATCAGAGGAAAATACAGTCTGCATTCCCCATCATAATTGTACATGATCAGCATCAGCTCTGCACCAATAATTAGACAGGGGTCCAATAATTATGTTGGCAGTGAAACAAGAGACAAAACTTCCGTGGTTTCCATGAAGTGACCGTCAAAGGTAGATGCCAATACTTTGGGTGGATTCTCCCCTTCTCTCTCGTAATGTGATATATGATTGAGAACCAGTGCCCTTGGTGCTGTTTGGAAAATTCCCTCCCAGTTGTTGCCTCTCGTGCCCACTAAAGAACCATACTTGCTTTCATATATGACATACTTGCTTTTAAAAATCTAATTAAAACTTTACTTTTGGTCCTTAGGTAGAAAGATGGCTCTGCTGAGATGGGCTCTTAATTAATGCGCTGAGAGCCTGTGAGTCCCACCTCTCAACAGGAATGATTGACGTCCAAGGATACATAAATTACACTAATTGAGCTCTGCCTCTATATAGGCTCTCCACAGCCAACTCATCAGAGAAGCTAGGTGAGTAGACCAGCATAAGAAGTTACTCAATACGGTCTGGGCTTTCCCAGAGGGTGGAGAAGGACATTCCAGGCCATTGCACAATTACTAACATAGAAGGCACTTCTTTTATTCAGGTTTAAGATGTAGGTTTTCTGTTGTGTTGTTTTACAATTATAAAAAATTAGCATTTAACATAGCCATTTAAAATTGAATAATTACATTCTCCTTACACATTTCAATGCAGCAAGACTTGCAAGCCAATTACAGTATGTAAAATATCACTTGGCATCATTTGTTGATATTAAATTGTGTTGCATAGCAACCACTGCATATGCTATGAAGAGATTGTTTGAAATCAAATCCAATCTTAGTCCTGGAATTTAGTTTTCAAAAATTTACCTATTGTAAACACATCTAATCCCCAGCTTTAGCCACAGATGATACAAAATGTTTCTTTTCTGTTTTATTTCATCCTGAAAGAAATGGATAGATATACTAAAGTTCCTACTGGCTTGAAATGTAATAAACCATTTAGCATAATCTAGTATCTTAATAATCTCAAATAAAATTTATATAGACCTATTTTCTTTAGGTGAGGGCATTAAGCTATGTTAGGTTATGGTCATAAGATATTAAATTATTTCTTAAAATAATATTACTAAAATATATGTATTATTCAAAAAATATATATAGAACTTGAGTCTTGCTACATGAAAATTTTAAAGGAAAAAGAGAGGAAAGCTATATTAAGAAATTACTAAGCATAAAGTGCTATCCTTAAATGAATATTAGTATAAAAACTAGCAAAAAAAAAGGGGGCAATATGTCAGACACTAGTGATACTGGTTTAAGTTTAGAAATATCAAATGAATGAGTAAATCTAAATACCTAAGAATTAACACTGGACAAAAATATATGAGAAACCACATAGAAGGAAATAGGAGTAGATTCATGACTATTCTGGGTACTGGTGTGAACTAGAAACAAGAATGGAAAGAATCGTCCTGTGATCTGAGGTTCCACAAACATTAGAGTATGTTCCTCCACTATGTCTCTTTGTATGTTAGACTGCACTTTGCTGGACCTGGGCTTTCAACAAAAACCTGGAGCCCACTTATTATAAAACCATAAAATGGCCTCTTCTCTAGCAACAATTGTAGTTACCTGTGAGAAAAAAAAGAAGTGGAGTAAAAATTGAGAAATATCAACAAAATCTTAACTTGATAATCTTGTAAAAAATTAAAAAAAAAACAAACATAAACTACCTTTACCATCAGGAACATCTCCACGGTGGCTGAAATGAGAGAAAAAATATAGGATGGCTGCTTTTCTGGCATTTATTTTATAAGTTACTTGCTAAAGATATCCAGATTTTATAATGTGTTAAAGCAGGCGAGGCTTACATAATATAACATTGCTGTTCAAAAAATTATTTTGGTCTAATTGGGCAGGAAACCTATGCCCCTGAAGGGTAGTGTTTACTTGCCTGTTCTGTAGTTGTGTGTTCATAACATCCCTTCATCTCCAATTACATCCAAAACAAGATGTGATACTTGAAGTGGTTCTTTGTGAAGTTATGCTTGAAATGACTCAGCTCCCTCAAGAATTTGAGTTCAATCATTATGAAAAATTGCTACCACAGTTTGTACCATTAGTGTCATATTCACAGAAATATTTATTGTTTTTTAAAAGTAGCCATATGATCCTAACATTGGAAGATAATTCTATTTGAATTCAATTGTTTTTAATTTAGCTAACAGAAACCTTAAGGTACTTTCGTAATACTACATTGATTATACCCTTAGATAAAAGTATATAAAATACACTCCAGGGGTATTAACTTTTTCTTCCTATGTCCTGGGTAATTACAGTGCTGATGTCTGACACAAAGCTATAAGTCATTACCAAATGAAGCAGTCAGCACTGTGATGTGCAGGGGCCACCTTGCCTCGAATGAAACCATTAACGTAATAGCCTATCACTCAAGCTAATAAAATCGGCTCCTATGCGCTTCTGTTTCAGAGCATGGGCCACCACATGCAAGTCCCCAGTAGCTGCATTATGTCACAGTCATACACTGAACTCAGGGAGAGGTGCCCTGTGAAGCTTCACACACACACAATACAATGAAACCTCCGTAGACTCGTCTCTCATCTTCCAAACAGAACACTTACTCTGTGCTTCGTGCTCTGGTCATTTGTTAGGCATCTTACAGTTTCATTTAGAGTTCCTATTTATCCTTCAGAGGTGGAGCTGCCCATATGAAGAATTTGTTAACATACTACTACTGTTTGATCTCTGGGCTAATTACTTGACTGTAATTCTTTTAATTGTGTGGATTTGTTTTTAAATATTTATTAACATTTTTAAGGAAACACATAGGAAAAAGCAACAAATATACTATAACCTTTTTATATTATTGCCTGCTTTTATCATTTTAACTTGTGACTAATGATTTTTGTGGTTAAAAACAGCAACACGGATACTCACAAAAGTTTCTTTTCTCCAATACAGATACAAGTTATAACTTTTTAATTTTTAATAAAAATTTATATCCCCTTAAATATCTGTATGTCACATATGCATTTGCAAACGGATATTAGTGAGGATTTTCAATATTAACCAAAATAGATTGTAAATCATAGTGACTTTTTAGGCCTTGTGTGGTTGACTTTCTTATGGCAACAGAACAAAACACAGTGTGTATGTGTGTGTGTGTGTGTGAGTGTGTGTGTCCATGTCCATGTGGAAAATGTTGAGAAGTCCAGCTGCAAACTGAAACAGAACAGAGAATTGATTACAGGATCTTTTATAAATAAAAAAGTTCTTGTCAGAAAAGTGATGTTTAGTGCCAGTCATGGTGGTGCACACCTTTAATCCCAGCACTGGGGAGGCAGAGACAAGCAGATCTCTGTGAGTTCGAGATCAGCCTAGTCTACAGAGTGAGTCCAGGATAGCCAAGGATACATAAAGAAACCCTGTTTTGAAAAAACCAAAAAACAACAATGACGACGACAACAAAAAGTGATGTTTAAGGAAAGAAATGAATGAGATTGAAGAAGGAATCCTGTAGCAATCTGTGGAAGAGTTAGTTCTGTTCCTAGCAGGAAAAAAAAATTAGCACATCCAAATCTCTTTAGCAGGGGCAGGAAAGTAAGAGAACATCAGCCATATTACCACATACAACTGCCATTCTTTCTAGTCCATAGAGAAGAGATGTTTGTAAATGGCACTTTGAGAGATGAATGGTCAGAGCTTTTGAGGACAGATATGGTCTGTTGTATTTTAAACCAATTGTGTTGATATACACAGCTTTGTGTTTCACTGTGATTTTCACATGCATATAAACCATTATGTTGGTTCTTCTTCTCCAGGCCTACTGTCCTGGATTCCTCCTTTCACCCCATTGCTAGTCTCTCCCTTCTCTCAAGGACATCCCTGGTATGTTGAGGCTATAATAAACAGGAAGAAAGCAGAAAGGAATGCTTCTCAGGTGATTATTTTAATAATTCAGGTAAAAGTTGATAGCACCTTTGACTAAGATGGTTGAGAAAGAAAGGATAATATATTTTACATTTTTATGTCTAAATGTACAAAGCGAAGACTCTTAGCAACATGGTGGCACAGGTCCATTTTGATCTATATGGTGTCCACTTGACACAATATATGTCTCCATGTTTCATGTCCAGATGCACACTGAACTTTGACCTTCTCTCATCAAGTCTCCTCTAGAATCAAATTATTTTGATTCCCATACCATGGGGCTTTTTTTTAATGTAATAAAATTAGAAGTTCCTTGTTGGTTTCTTCCCCTTGTCTCTCTTCCTCAAGGATTGTTCTAGCCTAATTTGAAAATATGTTAACATGAAAATTTTAATACCACACTGAGTATATATGTATTGCTTCAAGTTACATCTACATCACAATGTCCTCATTCCACCCCTCCTTATTCCATCCTCGCACCCTCTCCTCCCTCTCCCACCCATCCCACTCCTCCAATGTTTAGTGTCCCTACATATCAGCCCCTCTCAGTTCAACAGTCATATGAGAGCTAAGAGCTTCCTCTTGCACTGGGGGCCAACATGGTAGCACTCCTAGGGCAAATTGTCCCCTTAATAGGTAACAAAGTCTATGTTTCTGACCCTTGGTGTGTTGGCTATAGGGTAGTTATCCCATACCAAGTGGCTAAAATTCAATTATAAGTGAGTAGATGCCATGTGCATCTTTCTGAGTCCGGGTTAGCTCACTCAGGATGAGCTTTTCTAGTTCCATCCATTTGGCTGCGAATTGCCTGATTTCATTGTTTCTGATAGCTGAGTAGTATCCCATTGTGTAAATGTACCACAATTTTTAATCTATTCTTTGGTTGAGGAACATCTGGGTTGTTTCCAATTTCTAGCTATTACAAATAAGGCTGCTATGAACATAGATGAGGATATGTCCTTGTGGTTTCATGAGGAATCGTTTGGGTGGATACCCAGAGTGTTATGGCGGGGTCTTGAGGTAGGGCTAAACTATGTGTATGGTATGTGTGTGTGTGTGTGTGTGTGTGCACTCATACATACGTGCTCGTGTGTATGCTTGCACTCATATACTTGTACACCCATGTGTGTGTAGATGTCCCCTCAGCCTAGTGTTTGTAAAAATGTGCCATGTCCAGCTTTTACATGAATGCTGAGGATCCTAAACTCACATTTGTCAACACTTTAGCTGCTGATCCATTGTCCCTGTGCTCCTCAAGATTTTAAAGCATGAATTAAATTATTATATTCAAAGATAAATTTAAGGAAGTTCAATATGTTTGAACTGTATAGTTTACTAAAACAAATACAGATAAAATATTGAAGTCATATCTCAGAGGTAAAAAGCCTTCCACCATGAGAAGGTTCTGGGTTCAAATCCCTACCACTGGAAAACAACAAAAAAAATGTTGAAAGCCAAATGCTGGGTAAATTTTATCATCACTTTATTCTTTTCTTTTTTAAATTTTTATTTTTGTTTATTCGCATGTGTGTGTATTTACCTGTATGCCATGTGTGGGAGTGGGAGGTATGCCCATGAAGGCCAGAAGAGGATATCAGATCCTGTGGAGCTAAAGTTATTAGCAAAGGTTTGGGAACCACCTGGTGTGGGTGCCAGGAGCCTATCTCTGGTTCTGTGCTAAAGATGGAAGTACTTTTAAGTCCTGAGCCATCTCTCCAGCTCCTCATTTACTTATTCTATTTTGAGATCCTCAGTAGACTTTTCAGGTTTTCATATGTGTGACCTATGCATTTACTTATTTACATTCATTTTACAAATGCATGCATATGTATATTTTTCTTATTGTTAATTTGGTTAATAATAAAAAACCTAAGCTCTCAATTTGCCAACACATATTATTTACTTTGAGATATTGAGCTACTATTTTTGTATCTAAGTTACAAATTCCAAACACATATTTCCTCAACAATTTCGGTAGTGGCGGTTTGTACAGTAGCCAGAAGGTATCTAAGGAAACAGATTTTTCATGTTTTCAGAGGTAGATGAACCTGAGATGGAGCATCCTGAGAACATGAAAGGAGGAGGCTGTAAAAATAATATATGTTAGCTTGGATAATCATCTATAATGTTAACAGTCCAATTGCTTGTCATGAAGAGGAGGGTTGTGCTTTAATTAAGCAATAAGACACGACAAAGTGTAAAATATGGAGTAATAATTCTTGTATACTATATTGTTAGACAAGAGGCCGAGAGCCAGATGTCATTGCTTACATCATGATAAAATTATTATGCCACAGTTTAAGTCCAGAACACTGTAAAAATAATTCTAAAATATTCTTCAAATATTTTGGCTTAATTAAAGTATCTGTTAAGCATATTTCTTAAATTCCAAATTAGAGGATGCCTACTATAATTATATAAGATCCTGGTTATTCACATTTACTTGTGTGGGGAAACAGAGCAAGAATATATACTAAAGTTAACTTAATAGTTGATTATTCCGCCTCTAGGGGAAAGATGTATTGCCATCAGATCAGAAAAGATGGTGATTACTAACTTTGGAGAAAATTACAATGAGTCCCTCCAGTCTGTTTTGTTTCATAAAGCAGGACTAACTAACAAATAAATCTAATGTAAATCTGAGGAACGAAAACACACATCCCTGATCAAACTTGATAGGTGGTGGAACAGTTTTACAGAACTTTGGGTCTTTTTGGAATCAATATGATTTGTCAAATCTCATCCTTTTCCCTGATCCATACCATTTTGAAGGTCTCTTTTTGTAATGACATTAAAACAGATCTCTTATCACAGCAAAACACATTGTTTGAAATAGCACCTTTTGAAAAAGAGAAAACTCATTCCTGCTCACTCAAAAGAAAAGTGTTTGAGGTTGAGTCTGTAACAATAATAATTAATAATAATAATAATAATAATAATAATAATAGGGTCTCTCTTTGCTTTTCATCTACAGAGCATGGTGACAATCAGTGTGTCAAAGAGAATTTCTCTATGAAGTTTTTATATTTTTATACCTTTATTACCAATATTGTATACATTTAGAATGGTTGATGTATTACCAAGTTCAGTTTCTTCTGTGGCTGTTGTAAGATGAACATCACATTACACTTCAGAATTTTAAGGCTTTCTCTTTTAACTTAATGTAGTTAATCATCATATTTGACCCCTCTTTGTAAGTGCAGTAACTAGAGGTTGCTTAATATATAGATCAAATCATCATAGACAAGGTAATTCTAAAAGGCTGTAGGAATACCCTCCCATCCCCTCCAATATACCTCCTATTCTATCCCAGGGTCATTCTTTTATTCATCTGGATTAATATTTGTGTCCTTGATTATCACTTATATAAATAGAATCCCTCCTAAGTTCTAAGAAATAGAACCCCACTATCAGCTGTTAAACCCTTAACAGAGGAGGTCGGCCAAATCAGTCTAGGATTGTTGATTGCCTGCCATTGCCCAGTCTGGGAGCATCCACTCCATGCTGTGGCTAGGCACCTTCCTTCTGTTCCACAACCAGTTGTACATCTTCACAGGCTCCTCAACAGAAAGGAAGTCCTGCAGTGCTGTGCAGAAGCCACAGCTTCATCACGAACTGAACCCATTGTTGTCTCTGAAGAAAAGATCTCATGTTCATGGGATGATAGGTCATAGCTGTAGGCAGGCCCCTCCTTCACCATTGATTAATTGTAGCCCAGGCATATCTCTTACATGCATTAGGGTATTGATTGTATACCTCCATCATGAAGGTGGCAAGGAAAGAAAACCCATCTATCATTATGACTCTCGCCTACTCTTCCCTAACATCATTTTATTGCTTATTGTCTCAATTTTTGCCAAATTTGCTATTTTGAAAATCCTCCGCTGAACATCATCCTTGACTCCCACTCCTAATTTCTTTCCTATATGCCCAGTTGTTTTGATACTGTCTCAGGCTGACCGTCAGAAAGGATTCTCTGCACCAAAGCAGTGTATCGGAAAGGACACCAGCTGTAATTTCTCACAAGGACATTCATAATAGACCTTCTTGAAATCCCTCGTTGCTACCTTCAGATTTAATGTGGAATGCAGGTGTCAGTCAAGAACAAAATAGAGAAGGTGACATGTATTGCTACACATAACAGAGCTGTCATTTCACGCTTTAAGGTATGAGTCGCTAACAAGGAGGCTGCAGAGCTGGCTCAGGAGCTCAGGAGCACTTGCTGCTCTTCCAGAGGCCCTAAGATCAGAGTCCAGTAACCACGCCAGACAGTACAGCCACTTGTAACTACCATTCCAGAGGATCTGACCCCATCTTCTGGACTCAGTGGGCACTGCCATGTACATGGTAAATATAAAAAATACAGACAAACAATCAAACACATAAAATAAAAATCAATAAGCCTTTTATTTTTTATTTTTGAAAAATCATTAATGACATAGCCTTACCTTTATTTCCCAAGCCTCTGCTTCAGAGAGAGCATGGAACAGGAGGCAACATCATGAAAAAAATCAATTCTCTTAAAATCTCTAACTTGGTTTCTGAAATATAAAAGCAAATAAGTCATTTTTTTAAATGTGGCATATAAAGTGACCAAGGTAGTGGGGAAGAAAGAGTAAAGAAAAGAATAATTAACTAAAAATATCTCAGTGGCAATGAGATAAATGGCGAGACACAGTCCATCTCCTGGAGTCAGCTCAGACCTTGCTCCGCTGCCACTGACACTGCAGTGGGTTAGTGTTCCTAGTTGAAACTTAATGTCAGATGGAGACAGACGTAATCATAGCTCATGGTGCAAAGTATGTATCAGCTTAGTGCACAATACACTATTTAATGAAACAAGATACTAATATTCAAGTTCTGAAGTACATAGGGGAGAAAAGGCAGGTACAAAAACAGAGATGAACCAAAATCCGTGTGTACGGATATCATTGAGACACCTGAAGGCAATCAGATCTACACCTGGTACTCAGACAAGTCCAGATCAGGTGTTCTTCATGCAGAAATACCTCTAAAGTGAGGAGGTTGGTTGGGGGGCCATATACACAGCTACTCTCAAAGCATAAAAGAGAAAAAATGTCTCCCTCACTAGAGCAAGGGCTCTACACAACCGTACCCATGTCTGTTGGATTTCCCTCCCCACTCTCCATAATTCAAGACAGGCAGGCAGCAGGCTGTGCAGATGGAGATAAACCAGCCAGAGTCCGCATGGGGCATTATAGATCTGGCTAGTTGTCTAGTTAACAGTAAGCTATTTTTGGATAAGACCCACACTTGTGTTGCAAACTGAAAGGGGGAAAAAAGGATGGATTCATCATGAGTTCAGTTTATAAAAAAACATTTGTACAGGTTGGGATAGGACTTGGGCTGCTACTCAAATGAAGACTACTGATTCCCCAAACTGACTTTCATTTTAATCAACAGCATAGAGAATGTATTGAAAGGATATTTTGGGTCACATTAGTAACATATCGCACCATTTTAGCTCCCCAATGAAATGCTGTAGGCACTGATTATTACTTGTGTGTATCTTGTTTGTTTTCTTACTTTGAACAAGCAGATGGCAGAGTGGCTTAGAGACCTCCCTGCTTGTCATACCAACACAGGACACTAGGTACAAAGGAGAATCTGAGTAACTGCGTGTAGATCAAAATGATGGGCTGGGATTTCCCAGCCAGCAGGCAACACCGGAGATTGATCTCTACTTAATAGAAGTTGGAAGTTCATTTAGGTAGTAAAGCAATATGAAGAATATACAACATAAATTTGAAAAGGATGCTACTTGAAAAAACCTATATTTAATTGATTTATTTATTTTGTGGTACTAAAAGTTTAAACTGTGACCTAACATATGATAAGTGACTGGTCTACATTGAGCTATATATCCATCTCTTTTTATTTTGACATTGAGTCTCACTAAAATATCCAAATTTCCCTTGACCTCACTTTGTAGCCTAGGCAGGCCTTGAATTGGTGATACATTTTCCTGCCTTATCCTCCTAAGTAGTTAAGATCACAAGATACCAAGTATAACTTAGAAATACTGTTTCCAGTAAATAGAGTTATATACTGGTAGATATTTAAACTATCTTTTACAATCAGCTTACTAATAAAAAAAATTCAATACAATAAAAAGACCAACTATGATGTATGTAACCAAAAAGAGTTGAAGTTGTCTGTAATAATTTTAGCAACAGAAAAGAAATAAAAATTAGTAAGGTATATCACATTTAATAAAGTTTTCTACTTGCTATCTCTGTATTCTGAGTCCCAAAGACAAATGAGATAATCAAGCTATTTATATTAGAGTAGGAACAAGTATAAGGCATATATTTTCTTAAAAGGAAAGTACACAATACATGATTTACATGTTCCAAGAGAGAGAAAATATTAGGTTGGAAGATGAAGATGTTTCCTGAATTAGAAACATGGTGGAGTGTGTCTTCTGAAAATAGATGACATTTCAAGAGACAAAGAAAGGGCACTTTAATAGGAAGGGCATTTACATAGGAAGGTTGATTAGGAAGTTATTCCACTTACATAAATATGATTATTAATTCCCTGTGGATGGGCCATAGTTATTGTGACTGGGAGGTGAGTGGACTGCAGTGGGCACTGCCATGTACATGGTAAATATAAAAAATACACCAGTGGGATTATATTCTCGAGGATTGTGATGTCAGGTTGACATAACTCTCAGTACAGAACTGGACATTCTAAATTGTTCCTAAGTATCCAAGAGCAATCATGCATAACATTTCTATCCCACATTCCATAGTCATCTTTAACTAATATAATCTGCAACCTCAGACAAGTATACGAGTGTCACTGCATGAGTCCAAGGTTTCCTCTGCCCATGGGTATTGCTACCTTTTCATGA
Organism: Lophiomys imhausi; assembly: GCA_907164525.1. Lineage (NCBI taxonomy): Eukaryota > Metazoa > Chordata > Mammalia > Rodentia > Muridae > Lophiomys > Lophiomys imhausi. The sequence continues at coordinate 1,101,048 of CAJQZJ010032944.1, read as the reverse complement.
TTTGTTAGTTTTTTTTTTTTTTTTAGAAAATCAGCTGTCAAGTGCAATGCTATCTGCTGTCTGCTGCCTGCAGATGAACTCTTTCTAATTTCTTCCATTTAAGATGCTCAGATTGGTCCAGCACCAGTGGCTTGGGGAGTTCTATTGCTAAAGGAATCATAAATTAGAAATAGATACCTCTTCAGCTGGCCACATATCCATGATACAAGTTTGTGTACTGCCTTTTATTCTAAGGACAATTAAAGGGGAGGAAGGAATGTAGCCTATCTTGCACCTTAAAATTCCACAATGTAGTAACTTGCAAATTGTTAAGTCTATTGTGACCTTTATGAACTTTTAATGTTGTAAAGATTCTTTCTTCTCTCATAGTCTTTCTTATTTTGATGGAAAATTAAAACAAAGAAATTATTGTCTTGGTATAATAGGTTCTGCGAAGATAATTCAGATAGTTCCATTTATAAGTCCACCATATCCTTGATAAACTAAGGAATTTGAGACAAGTGCTTAGAAATTGGAGTGTGCACACTGTGCTAGAATGGTTTGAATCTAAACAGAAAATTGAAGCGGCTATTCAGAAATCAAATCATTAAATTAAATGCTAACATGCTGCCTTTGACTCAAAGCTCGGAATGTTGAACTCTAACATGAATTTCAAGAGATACCAAATGTCTTTGGTTGTAGCATCAACACAGAATTCTGCATTTTACCTTTAGCCATGTTTTTCTCCTGCCTTCCCCATGCCAGGTGTACTGAAGTGAGGACAGACAATTACCTGAAAAACACAAACAAACAAATACCCAATCATAGGTTGGTGAATCTCCCTGGTCTCAATACTAGCACTGTTTATTACACTTCCCACATGTCTTTCCTGGTCATGGGAAATATTGCTCTGGATTGCTGCTCTTATGTTTAAAAGTAAAACATAATCCAATTATATGATCTCTGGTCCTCTTAAACCTCATCACATGCAAAATAAAATCCCCTTACTGGAGATTTGTGATGACACACAAAGCTCAAAATATCTTCCAAGAGCATCTCTGTGCTGGAGGAATTGGCCGCTGACCAAGAAATGGGGCAAGCAATGCAGGTAACTGGGCATAAAGTTATCTGCCGCTGGGTGACTGGATGAAGCAGCTGCCTATGCCATGTCCTGTATGTTTTCCATAATCAAGAGATAGCTCATTCTCTTCCATCTCCTGTGAAACAAAGGAAATGCCACCTCCCTTCTTGCCCAGTAGTACAGACACCTAGAAATGCAAGCACAGCTTAAAGAAGACCAGAAGGCTGCTTCGTTGTCTCATTCATACCAGATCCATTCCAATAATCTTCGTTTAATAAATAGATGAATTTATCTTCGGAATTTTTCCCCCATCAAAACAGCAGAGCTTCTCACACTGTGTTTTAGAAAACGGAACAACCAGAGCTTATAAAACAGGTATTGCTGGCAGGGTGAAATTGTACCCTGTGTGCTTCAAGGTGGCCTGGGAAGGCAACAGGAGTAATAGGAGTGATTAAACCCTGTCGGATGGGGTTAGGATTTTAGAGCCTTGCTGCCTCGTGACAGGCTGTGACAGTCCAGTGGCACTGAAGCAGAACAAACTCCAGTGGCAGTTTCTGTGAGCTGCACAACTGTCAAAACCGGTGCACAAAAAGCAAACGTTACAGACAACAACCAGCAAATTTTGCAGCCTGACAACTGGGGGCTAAAAAAAACCGTGTTTACAAGAAAACTTGGGGTATCCTCCGTTCTGTGATCAAGTAGAGGTCTGCCTAGACCTTCTCTAGCTCTGCATCTTGTTGCTGTTCCACAACAAGACAGCAAAGTGCACATGTGTGCACACCCAGAGATAGGTAATACTCACATGCAATGCACAGTAATTTATTCTGTTTTGGGCTTAGAGCACTCATATGCAATCCATAAAAAAGAAATCTTGTCCTTGTGTGAAATCTAGCTCCAATTATGCGGCTTGTAAGAATAGGGTACAGCGCGCATGTAAACCTGCCATCACGGATAGGGTGAAACACTTCACACCCAGAGCTCAAACAGTGAACTTAGCATTGTCTCCAGTTTCCTGAAGAGTTGAAAAAAAAATTACTTTGCACCCATGTGGCTTCACAGGTTTTTATTAGAAGCCACAATAGACACTTTTCACCAGCAGTAAATGAGAAACCTCTCCACGCTGTAATAACATGGGGAGAGTGTCTCAGGCTCTGTCCTCCTGTGGGAATCCTCCCATGGAGCTTCTGTGGGCTGCAAGCTAGAGGAGGCTGCCCATGGTGTTGCTGATGACAGTAGGCTCAATTTGAGCATTGTATTATATTCTATGTGTTTGAGGGAGTCCAAAAGACAGGATGGGATTCACATCTGCATTCTCTGGGGTACAAGATGCCATAGCTCTTCGGAGGTCATGCTATATAAGTGTGACATACTAGCAGTTCTTCTCAGACCCTGAAGCCAATTTTGCTCTCTAAGAAAGGCAATCTGAATGACCTCATACATAACAGTATTATGAGCGTCAACAGGCGAATGTGCTTAGCAGAGTGATGTTTAGAGTCCACAAAAAAGTTCCTACTCGTTTCCAGTTAGTAAAAACAATGCCTATTAATTTATAAACTACTTCTTAAATGAAAAATAACTCAAGCATACTTGCAGGCCTGAAATCACTCACATGCCCAGTGATTTAGAAGTTTCATCTTCTTTACCTGTAGCTGAAGAGGCAAATGAAATCATTCAATGTTTACTGTTAGGCTAAAGAACATATTTTTTAAAGGGGTAGTAAATTAGCTTGTGCTGGAAGCATCCATTTTCTGGCCTTCATCACTGCCAACTCCTTCTGTTTACTTTGATCAATGATTTGCAAGCTACTATTATTATTTATGTGTTCTACAATTACAGCTAGTGACACCTCCCCTTCTCCAGCCCTAAGCCACAAATGTGAAGGGAATGAATGCCGTTTATTATGACAGCCTGCCTTTTGTCTATGGAACAGTGACAAACTACACCCTTGACAGCTCGCTACCAGTTTTCACTCCTGCTCCCTCTACTCACTTCTCAAGTGTTCTCACGAATATGACAATAGATGGAATTGAATAAAAATGCTTAGTGAGAGTCCGTTGAGTTCATTTGCCTCTCAGTGAGCTCCTTTGGAGACCTGTGTTGGATGAGGGATGGGTGGCCCAGCGGTATCTGGATGCTATAAAGTTTCTGTGCAGATTTGAAGTAGATAGAAACAAGACTTTCTGCTTATAAACCAGAACCGTTAGCTGCTTAGGCATTAACTTTTTGAATGCATTTGATTTGAAAAATCACACAATCTCCAGGAATGGGAAGAGAGGGGTACACATGAAAGTCATTTAGTTGGGAAATTTTTTGTTTTGTTTTTTTTTTGTTTGTTTGTTTGTTTTCTGGTCTAAAGATATTTATCCAGGCAGAAGCTGAATGATTGGAAGGGTGAAGGTTTGTGAGTTTTTTAAAAGAGCCTGCAATAATGAGCTTTATTATCTATGCTAAACCAATGTGTATACTGGCTAACTGTACCTTATGGGACAGAATATATTAATAACTAAAAGATCCATTATTGTTTTAATAGACTCAACTTTGAACTAAGAGCAGTTGGCAAATATTTGACTGCTTCCCTGTAGTACTATCTGAAAGGCAGTGACTTCATGGTGGCAAAAAAGTCACCATTTAACTCTGGAATCTCAAAGAGATTGGTTTAAGTGAAATGAAGTTCTCTTTTCTTTCATTTTTACCATCTTCTGAAATTCCTCTCTCATGGAAACTATTTTTTTTAAACTAGCTGCTTATTACCTCCAAGTTGCCGTTCTAGGAAACATATTTAAAAAATCAATACAGACTCCCTGAATTGTTTAACAAACATTTTATAACTTTCAAAAAATTGTTTAAATGATTTATCTTCCTTGTTTAACAGAAATTCCTTTACGTGAAACTTCAAAATAAAATTTGACATTTAAAATTCAGTGAAGGTGTGGTCAGATTGGAAAGGACAAAATGAGTGAAAACAACTAAATGAACCCAGTTAAATGAAGAATTTTAAATGGAAATTCTAAGTAATATATAGTATTATTCAGTGTAGGAGTGCTATCAAATCAGCTCACTACAATAATGCAAATGAATTTTTGGAGGCAAAAACTTCCAAACTGAGATAAAATACAGTATCCAAATGCTTAAAAGACTGCATTTAGAATAAAGCCTAAAATATTCTGAGAATACATGGGTAAGCCAGAAATGGCTGGTAAATGTAAAACCAAAAGAAAGTTTGAGTTTGCTATCAATGACATCCAAAGTAGGAGTCATGTTCCAGTCATAGATAATGAAGATATTATGTAAGGAAAACCTTCTGTTCACAGAGATGAATAATATGGAGTCTTTTGCACCAAACAGCAAAATTGTAGAATTCTATAATCAAAAAATGAACAGAAATGCAATTGGATAAAGCCAGATGATAGTGAGGACTAGGTTTGTAAAACTCTTAAGTTATAGGAAATGAATAAAGGAGCTTGAGAGATGGCTCACAGGTAAAGAGCATTTGTTGCTATTGCAAAGGACCCATGTTCGATTCCCAGCACCCACATGGAGACTCACAACCATCAGTAACTCCAATTTCAGGGGATCTGATACTCTCTTCTGACCCCTCAAGCACACCCATGGGAAACAAAAATATATGTAAGCAAAACAATCATCCACATAAAATAAATACATCTTTAAAAACAGAATATGAATAAAGCAAGGATCTGAACAATATAGTCAATAGGTGTGTGTGTGTGTGTGTGTGTGTGTGTGTGTGTGTGTGTGTGTGTGTGTGTGTGTGTGTTGGGAAAGATAGTCCATGCAGACATTGATAGATAGTTAATAAAAACATAATTTTTACTGTGTTGGTATTCTTCCAGGGTTTGACTTGGTGTGATATTCCTCTAACTCATAAGAAAACTGAAGCCTGGATGGCTAGGCAATGGCTCAGAGTTCCCTTACCAGGAATGTAAAGCTAGACTGACTCTGAGACTGATGGTCTCAAAACATTTGAACTCCATCTTGCCCATAGAAAACACATGTTCTTTTCTTATTCTAGGAAAAAAAAAGAGAAATATTCATAATTTTGACAAAACAATTTTTAACAAATTGCAGGGCATAGAAATTTGTGAATTACAATCTCTGCATTATTGAGTAAAACCAAATGGCAAGAAAAATAATCTCACCACCTCAAGGGGGGGATAAAAACTAAAGAGAAGCCTCAACCCATAGACATAAAAACCCATTGTAATTAATTGCTGAGTTCAAAGAGGAGGATCCTCCATATTAAGATTATACATAATTTAGCAGTTAACTGTGCCATGATTATTTTTTCCTAATACAGGGTGCTTTTGAGTTTCTCTTCTATTGTTTTTAACTAGCTAATAAAATTTCTAAATATTCTCCCTAATTCCCTTTATTTTATTAATCTAGTCACTTAGGTACATCTATGTTGAATTTAATAGACCATAATTGGATAATTCCACACTCTTAACACAGAATTAATTTCATACCTTTGTAAGTATATATTACTTGTACTTTAATTTCTCCTAAGTTGGATCCATTATGATTATGGTGGCTGGATGTATGGCCTAAAAACTGGCATTGGTCTCCCCTAGAAGTCACTTGATTGCTTTGAGGGAGGAGGTGGGGATTCTTCATCCCCTTCAAGAAGGTTGATGAGAAAAATGTAGCAATTTTGGCCACATAGCTGTTCTTTTGTGATGTACATGCCTGGGTTTCCTGCCTTCCTTCCCCTTTGAGAATCATATGGGGTGAGAATTATCTTTTCTGGTATTTTATTGCCTAAGTTTTAACTAATGTAATTCCTACATGTCTTTTTTTCCTTCCATATACATATAAAGAGAGATCTAAATCTATCCATTATCTATCTTATCCATATAGAGTAAAAATTATCCATGGCAAGACTGATTTGTAAATTGTCACTCATGGTTAATTTAGTTGTTCACGCTTTAATCAAATTACCTTAAACATCACTAAATTATCATTTGCTTCTTTGAGACAATAGTTCACTGTTTCATTGATCTTTTCATTTTTTGTTATCAATTACAACAAACTGAAAAAAACTCATCATTACAAGTCATAGAGTATATTATCATTGTCATGGGTACTGATGGGGGGAAAATAAGTGTTCATACAGGGGAGAGGACGCATCTCTCAAAACTGCCAAATAAAGTAAATAGCAACTTTGGGTAGTGACATTTATAAGTGAAATCCAACAAACAAATGAACCACTTTAGAATGATTACTTTGGTCTCTTCCTGTCTGTACACAAGATAAATACAAGTCATTTGTGGGCCACAGTTTGCTATTAAATAAGGTGGGGAAATAACTTGTATTTTTTTGGCCCACATCATTAATAATAGGTGTACAAAAAATGGTCATTTGTAAGCCTGATTTAAAAGAATACTTATTTTTATTCCTGCAACCACATTCTACAAAATCTAGTCATCTTACAGTGTATACATAATTCTAGGATCAAATCTAAAATGAATTCATTTTTAACAACCATATTGTAATCATTTTATTTTATGCCTTGCAGTTATATTTGAGGAAGTCTACATAGGGTTTACTAAATGTTTTCTGCTACTTCCTTGCTGTTTCCTATCAAGTATGCCTAAGCACTGGATATATACCCTGTATGTCCAGCTTTTGAGGAAGATTAGAGATTATCTATTTTAAAACATCTAGCACATTCCCTGGCACACAAGGCTTAAGAGTTAAAGCATGTATCTAACTGTCCAACATATATGTGACATTTGCTGTATAAATTATCCACCATCTTAAACACTAGTTCAATAAAATGATTCTTCAGCTTAATCCTTGCAGCAGATGGGAACAAATACAGAGACCTACAGACAAACATTACACAGAGAGTGAGAAGCCTTTGAATGTTTAGCCCTAAATAGGATGCTTCTACCAAATCCCTTTAGTCATGGCTCAGGGAACCCCAAGTAAGAGGAGGCAGAAAGAGTGTAAGAGTCAGAAAGGATTAAGACACCAAGAAAACAAGGCCCTCTAAATCAACATGATCAAAGCATTTATGAACTCAAAGAGACCAAAGCAGCACACACAGAGCCCCCATATGTCTGTACCAGGTCTTTGACATGTATTTCGGCTTCCAGTTAAACTT
>CAJQZJ010032944.1:1061674-1093854 GCA_907164525.1 Lophiomys imhausi | reverse complement strand
ATCTGTGTGTGTGTGTACACATGTGCATGTGTTTGCATGTGTGTGTTTGTGTGTGTGCCTGTGTGTGAATGGGTGGTTCTCTGTTTCCAGTACATTCTCTTGAGCTCTTTTTTTCTGTTTGTTTTGTCCAATTCCAATGCATTAGTTTTTGTTTTATCTTATTATATTTTATTATTAGTATTATATACATTATTATCTCATTAGAAGCCAGTGTGTTTTGTAATAACAGACAAAAAAGAAATGGGTCTGGATGGAGGGGAAAGAGAAGAACTGAGAGGAGTAGATGGAGTGGAAAACATAATCAGGATATATTAGAAAAAAACCTACTTTCAGTAAGAAGGGTAAAAATGATTCTTCACAATAACATCTTTATTTCCATTGTCGAGTTGCAGTGGACAGTTTGCAAGCCGCATAGGATGATAAATTCCCATAAGCAATTCTTTGTTGCCAGCACACTGGAAGAATACAAAACTTCCTTCCTTCACTACCACAGCTCACAATGAAGCATAGCTCTCACTCTCAAAGAAGAATAAGGAAGCACACACTTGCAAATGCCTCTTGAAATATCACACGTGAGCAGAAAAGTCATCTGCATTGAACGCAGGTGGCTAGTATGAACAAGTTTCCACATCCTGGACATTCTATGCCTCAGTGCCAAGCATGTAACAGCACTACAACATAGACCTGAATGATCCCATGATGAGTACAATTATTTAGGCTATATATGTATTCACTTAAATGTCACCTGTATTTTCCCTCACTCCTCACCTCCATACACCAAGCTGCTTCTGGAAGTGTTGATGTTCAATGCTTCACCAGCTCAGATAGAAAATGTCAGTGTGAACAGAATATGCCATGGTTTGAAGACTCCATTAAAATGGCAGCTGATTTGGGATGACTGTTTTGCCTTGGGCAAACAGGTCAGCTTTGTTTTGCACCCAACTAATGACAGCACTAAGAATTTAACTTGTGCTGAATTCCAGTTCCCCAACTCTGCAGTGAGAAGCAAGAACTCACAAAAGCTTTATCTTTTCTATAGCATCAGAAGTGGTCAGGATAAAACTACAAAATTATCTGCATATTCACCGCATCATGAAATCCCTTCCACAGTGGTAACATTCACAGTGAATCACCACTTGACAGCAGCAATGGGAGAACGCTGCACAAAGAAAAGGAGCAAAGTTTTTGGCTGTTTTGACTGTTTTGAAATAGATAGATAGATAGATAGATGGATGGATGGATGGATGGATGGATGGATGGATGGATGGATGGGTGGATGGATAGATGATTGATAGATATATAGATAGATAGATTTATATACATTGATATATTGAGATCAATATATCAATAGACATATTCATTGGAAAATTGCTGGCTGGAAAAAAAGACTCAGGGGTAAAGAACACCTGACGCTCTTGCAGAGGACCTGAGTTCAGTTTCCATTACTCATGCTAGACAGGTCTAAACTAACTACAACTCAAGCTCCAGAGTGACACAATACATCTGGCCACCATGGCCACTTGCACTCATGGCACATACCTACACAGATATACACAATACAGACACATAATTGCAATTGAAATAATTAATTAAATGAAATTGCACAGTTTTATATATATATATATACATATACATATTCTGTATGGGCTGGAGAGATGGATCAGGAGGTAAGATTGATTGATGCTACTCTTTTAGAGGACACACCTAAGTTCAGTTCCCAGCACTCACATCAGGTGGCTCAAAACCACCCACAATGCCAGCTCTAGTGGATATCATGCCCAGTTCTACCCTCCACAGGCACACACACGCACATAAAAACTCATAGACCCATGAAGGGAAAAAAGAAAACAATGAATCCCAAATTAATTGTGTTCAACTATCAGTGAAAATATAACATTGAAAGAAAGGTTAAAACCTCTAGAAATCATTACAAACTTATTTTTTGCTTGTATCTTAGCAAGCTGATGATGGTTATGAAAGATGATGAATATTCATAATTGGTGTGGGACTATAAATTTTGCTTTTATACCTAAAGAATTGGTGGGCTCATACAGAAAATTAAATACTATACCAAAGCACAAGAAGCTTTTATTAAAGGAATTATCATAAGCAATCAAAACATTTTAAAGTCGATATTATAAATTCCTTACCATTACACTGATAATCCTCCTTATCATTTTAATGTTTAACATAATTTTTATCAAATGACTATGAAGTCATTTGTATACTTTGTTAATAGAGTCAACAAACTATGACTTGGGCCATATCTGCCCGATTATCTGCTTTTCTGTGGCTCATAAACTAAGAATTTTCAAAATAGTCTTTAAAAGATAAGAAAAATGTCAATATTTGTAACATGTGAAAATTAGATGCTGTTCTAGTTTCTATATATGCAAACCATGTCTTAATGGCCCAGAGCCACATTTATCACTCATGTATGTACATTTGCTTTTTGTTAAATTTCAGAGTTGAAAAGCCACAACAGGTACTATTTGCCCTACAATTCCTAAAATATTCATATTTCATAAAAAATCTTACATGATTAATAACCCTTTTAGTACTGACTCAAGTTAATTCAAAACTAGAGTCAAACATATGAAAGAATCAAGTCACTGTTTATTCTTAGGAACAATAATTTGAGTTTTCATTAAGTTGTTAAAACTTCAATTAAAACAAAGAACATGTTGATGTACACATTGGCAGAACTGCTACAGATCATTTTGAATATGACTTTCTGGAGAACCAGTGTTTGATGCCTGGAGATAATTTGCCCCTACAGAACTCTATAAACAAATAATTGTCATTATGCTGTTTCCTTGGTTATAGAACTACATAGAGTCAAAAATCCTGACTTGTCTTGAGGCTGTATTCTAACATTCCACTCTTCTGAAAGGAAGACTTTTCAAGTGGAAAATCTAAGTTAAGATTTCATTCATCATGTATGTTTTTACCAAAAAATAAAAACTTTACATTAACACACTTTTTATGTTTATTTATTACTTCAGGTTACATCTCCATCACAGTGTCCTCTTTCCACCACTCCCAGTTTTGACCACCCACCCTCTACCCCCTTTCCCTTCCAACCCTCTTCTCCGGAATGGAGTGTCCCTACATATCAGTCCCCCACCACAGTTCAGCAGTCATATGAGGGCCAAGAGCCTCCTCATATACTGGGGGCCTACCAGGCAGCACCACTAGGGCAAAGTGGTCTCATGGTCAGGGAAAAAAGACTATATTCCTGTTCCCTTTGGTGCATTGGCTGTAACATAGTTATTCTGTACTACATGGTTAAAATCCAATTATAAGTGAATAGATGCCGTGTGCATCCTTCTGAAGCTGGATTATCTCACTCAATGAGTTTCTCTAGTTCCATCCATTTGGCTGCAAATTGCATAATTTCGTTGTTTCTGATTGCTGAGTAGTATTCCATTGTGCAGATGTTCCATAGTTTTTTTGTTTGTTTGTTTTTTATCCCACAGTTGTTTTTTTTTTTAATCCATTCCTCGGTTTAGGGATATCTGGGTTGTTTCCAGTTTCTAGCTATTACAAATAAGGCTGCTATGAACATAAATGAGGAAACATCCTTGTGGTTTGGTGAGAAATCTTTTGGATGTATACCCAGAAATGGTATGGCTGGGTCTTGAGATAGAGCTATTTCAAGTTTTCTAAGATATATCCAGACTGATTTCCATAGTGGTTGTATAAGTTTGCCCTCCCACCAGCAAGGGAGGAGTGTTCCCCTTTCTCTACACCTTCACCAGCATGTGCTGCCATTTGAGTTTTTAATCTTAGCCATTCTCAGAGTCATCTTGAGTTGCATTTCTCTGATGATTAAGGATGCTGAGCATTTCTTCAAGTGTCTCTCAGCCATTAGGGATTCCTAGTTTGTGAATTCTCTGTTTAGCTCTCTTCCCCATTTTTTATTGGATTATTTTGTTTCTTGCATTTAATTTCTTGAGTTCTTTGTAAATTTTGGATATTAGCCCTCTGTCAGATGTGGAGTTGGTGAAGATCTTTTCCCAATCTGTAGGTTGCCATTTTGTTTGAATGACAATGTCCTTTGCCTTGCAGAAGCTTTTCAGTTTCATGAGGTCCCATTTATTGATTGTTGGTCTTAGATCCTGAGCTGTTGGTGTTCTGTTCAGGAAGTTGTCACCTGTGCCGATGAGTTCGAGGGTTTTCCCCACTTTCTCTTCTAATAGATTTAGTGTGTCAGGCCTTATGTTAAGGTCTTTGATCCACTTGGACATAAGCTTTATACAAGGTGATAAGTATAGGTCTAATTTCATCCTTCTACATGTCGACATCCAGTTAAACCAGCACCATTTATTGAAGATGCTGTCCTTTTTCCATTGTACGGTTTAGTTCAGTATAGACTAAGATTTTCATTTCTGCTTTCTGTCTGCAATATGGCTCAAAAGAAAATAATTTCTCCAAGTCTATTAAACTGACCTAATAATTATTTTAAAAGACACTAACAAAGTGAAACAGAGAGATAGTTCTGATAGTGGACCGGCATTATGAAAGGACAAGCTCATTTCTAAAAGGCCTTTACATGCTTTTGACTTCATGTTACAGATTACCTTACAATGGAATTGCAAGCAATAGTGATGGGATTATTTATTTATAACTGCTAATAATAAAAAGACTATTAATCTCAGGATGCCTGTGCTTTAAATAATCACCTTTGAACTTTCACCTTTTCTTGGTCATCACAGATTTGTTGTGTTCATAAACCAATAATTACTTACCTTTTAAAAATGGTAAGAATTATTTTTCAGTAATTATTCAATATGTACATGTTTATCTACAATTTATGAATTATTAGATAATTAGCATGAATATGTGACTTTAGCTACAACACAGAAGTACTATTCTGCTTAAAAGCAGATTTTTACAGAGTCAATCTGGTGGTTCATGCCTTTAATCCTGACCTCTGAAGGCTATAACAGAATACTTTTATTTAAAACATTTATATTTATTAACAATTAGCAAATTCTATAAAACATCTATATCTGATAACCTAAAACCTATAATCTAAGAACACCCTAATATATATCTAAGAACACCTCACTAACATTATTTTAACTTTCTTAAAAGAGTATTAATATTCTTAGTGTAGGTCCATGCAGGGTGAATTGGTTTATGGTAGTCACAACAGGTAGTCTCTTTACAAAGCTTAGAGTGTTGGGCCTTACTTTGCCAGTTCGCAAGGCCAATTTATTTCAACCACCAAATTGTGGCCAGTTTATAAAGCCATTATGTTTCAACTGTCAAAGTGAGGCCGGCTTTTTCCATAGGCTTCATGGCCTAAAGATACTCTAAGCGGCTTCTGAACTCGGCCTGCTTTATTGCCAGCCTAAGTAGGCTGAATTATGGCAAAGGATCTTTCTCAGGCTAAAAGTCTTTCTCTCTTGGACACCACCTTTCAGCTCATGACCATTTTTAGCCTAATGCCTTGAATATGTCACACCTTGCTCTACACTTCTCTGGTGTGACTTCTCAGTCAGTGAGGAGAGGAGGGAGAGACCACCGCATGGAGCTGTCTGGCTTATATATTGCATTATCTCGCGATTCTTGGCAGTCTCAAGGGTCCACAAGATTTCTCTCGATGTCCAGCAGTCCCATCACCTCTCATGGCAACCGACGTCATCTGTGCAGCTTGTGGTTTCTTAGCCACACCTCGTCAACAGGGCATATTGTCTGGCCTCAACTGGGCTTTGTGCATTTCAGCAAGTTAAAGGGATGTCAAGCTCCTCTTTCTGGGCTGCCATGAACTGCCTTCTCATTCACTAAAAACTTCTACCACAGAAGGCAGAGTAAGACAGCTCTCTGTCAGTTCAAGGCCATCCTCGTCTACAGAGTGAGTTTCAAGACAACCAGTACAACACATTGAAACCTTGTCTGAAAAATAAAAGTAATTTTTCCCAGACCATACTTGGTAAAACATATCTTTCATTCCAGCATTCAGGAGGCAGAGGCAGGCAGGTTTCTGTGAGTTCAAGTCCATCTTGGCCTACATAGTGAGTTCGAGGCTAACCATATTACCTAGAGAGACCCTGTCAAAATAAGTAAATAAATATATTTTTAAATCCAAATCTATCTAGGACATTCTTTTAAAAACAAAATTAGCAATTCTTAATTTTCCCTAATACTGTATGATTCAGAGAACAAAACTTTGTTAATTTTTTTTCCCTCTCAATTTTCTGCTTTTGTTGTTTAACACTGATCTTTCCAAGTGATACATACAGGTCTTTTGTTTGTTTTGAGACAAGTTCTTGCTATATAGTTCAATCTGGCCTCAAAGTCGTGATTGTTCTGCCTCAGTGTACCACCACTCCTGAGAGGGAACTTTTGTTTGAATTTGTGGTCTGATTGCTTGGAAAATGTTATGTATTGTCTGTGACACTGATGTATATAGAAGCACAGAAAGCAGGATCTGTGGATATGAGGTCCTCTGGGTCTGATAATGGAAAAACAGGATAATTTTTTACTTCATAAAGAATCACTTCCTTCTTGTTCATTTGAAAACAAATGAAGCATTCATAAGATTACCATATCGATATGAATGATTACCAGAACAACTTCTCATGAATCTCTCATTCCATGAATGAAGAATAAAAGCAAAATTCTCAATAGGTTGCTACATGTAGAGTAATGTTATTTAAGTGACTTAACAAATGGTGATTCAAGAAGAAGCAATGACTTTGGGGAAAAACAGCTAGCTACTTCCAAGTCAAATCATCATAATATACTGCTAAGCCTCCTCCAGCCATCAGTGAGGGTGGAAAAATACATAAATAACGAGAGACAACAGATACACACTTATTTCACAGAGGATATGAAATTACGTTCAGTTTAAACTCCCAAACATCACTGCCAACATGAAGTACAGCTGCAATCTTAGAGAGGAGAAATAGAAAGGAAAATATATGCTATCAATTCTATTATCTTCTGTGATTTAAAATAGTACAGTGCAGAAGAGGGATGAATGTGTTTAGCATACATGCATGCTGCATTCAGCTTTTATAAAATGTCAGGGTATGTAGATACCAAAATAAAGTGGACGAGCAGGGAGTCGAAAAAGGTATTTTTTCAAGAATACTTTGTAATAAAGTAGCTTCCATTCTGAACAGAGAAAGGTGATCTACTGAATTTATATCAGAAAGAAACATGGTTTTATGATCCTAATGGGAAGAACCAAACTATTATATTGATGCTAGGATGTTTCTCCCCAGGATTGAGAGCATCATTTAGACTCCAGAGGTAGTTTCATAGTTGAACATGATGAGCATTTTGTATCTTCACTGTATAGTTCTGACCCCTTGGGGGATAAGAACAGTGTCTTCTGCCTGGGTCTTTCCATGAATCTGATTTTTTATTCATTGTGTTTTTAATTAAAATATAATTATGTAATTTTTAGAATCCTTCTTCCCCCTCCAACCATCCCCGTATTACCCTTGCTCCCTCCCAAATTTATGGTCTCTTTTTCTTTAATTTTAATTTATTATATATTTGACTAAATATATAAATACAATTTATTGGGTCCTTTCAGTGTTGCTTATATGTATGTTTTTAGGGCTGGTTCTTGGATATTAGCTGATCAATTAGGGTGGCTCATCCCTAGAGACTAATTTTCTCTCTCTTAGCAGTCATTGGTTACCTGTAGCTCTTCAACTAGGGATGAGGCCTCATGAGATTTTGATGTGCAAAATGATGGTGCCATTTTGCAGATCTTGTTTTAGCAATAGTATTGTTGAGACTCCAGAGATATAGCTTCTCTGAAATATCTAGAATATATAATGTCCCAGCAAACTTCCCGGACTTCTAGCTCTTACAATTTACCTTCCCTTCTTCTGTGATGTTCCCTGAGATTTAGGGGTGGGTGTTGTATTGTAGATGTATTAACTGGGACAAGGCATGTCATTCTAAGTTATCAACAGCATTTTTACTAATCGTAACTTTCAGTAATAGTATCTGTCTACTGCAAAAAGAAGCTTCTTTGATGAGGAAAGCTACACTTATCTGTGGGTATATTTGAATGCCATTAGAAATTTGGAATGGAATTTGGAATTGTATATGTTAAAAAAGTAGCTGTAGTAAAATTTCCTCTAATCTCCGTTTCCTCACTAGGCAATGATACTTGGCTAACATCATAGCACCAGGCATGATTTTCCTCCTGTTGAGTGGGAATTAAGTTCAATTAGACAACTGTTGATTACTACAAAGATGTAAGTGTCACTATTGCGCCTTTAGGTAGAGAAATAATCAAAATTTAATTTCACTAAGCAAGCAATTTCTATCACACATTTCCTATCTTGTCTCTATGGCTTTATCAATTGATGTTGAAATAAATGGTTAATAACCTGGTGGTGGCTTATTAAACTGTGGGGTGCTGGTTCCTCTTCTAGAGTTTCACTCAATAAATCAAGAAGAGGATCAACAATAATGCCAAGTATATCAGAAAATTCAGTGGTAGGGGATGGAGCATGTTATGTATGATAGTTTTAAGGAACACTGGTTTGGGCATCGGTTTTTCAAAGAAACATTTTTTTTCTTAATTATCCTAAACAGTTTATGATGGTTGATAGCAAGAGGTCAAAACTTTACATTTCATTTTTAAGCATTACTAGGAACAATACCTTTAAGAAGCGTTACCCTTAATTTTGTATCAATATACAAAGATCAATGCTGATGTAGCCTAATACAATCTTAATTTTACATCAATATACAAGGGCCAATACCATTGTGGCCAAATATAATCTTAATTTTGTATCAATATACAAAGATCAATACCGATGTAGCCCAATACAATCTTAATTTTGCATTAATATACAAAGATAAGTACCAATTTAGCCAAATATAATATTAATTTTGTATCAATATACAAAGGTATAAGGCAATATTCAATAATCTGTCCTTTTTTCTTGATCTTTCCTATACTATGTCTATGTCCCATTTTTCCCAAGTCTGTTCACTCTTACATAGGAGAGAAAGTAGGATACAGAAAAGAAAAAGAGAGAAGTCCCTGGGTCTAAACTCCAAAACCCATTTAACAAGACCATTTAACAGCTTGTAGTCTTTTCCCCAAATAACAAAATTTTCTATTATCCATCAAATAACCAAAAGGGGGGGTGGGACACCCTCCCCCCACCCTCCCCACCTTCTGGGGATGGGACGTTCTCTTAAAATGACTTCCTGCTGATTTGGGACGTAGTAAACCTGTTTGGGGCCCAAATAAGAATGGAAAAATGGTTAAAAATGTTAATAGAATCATTTGATGTTCAGTCCTTTTGTGCTCAGCTATTTAGATGTCCTACGAAGTTCATAGACAGAAGCTGATCTTCAGAGCTTTACTGAAATTCTGTCTGGAGCAGTCTGTGCAGCTGAACGATCTTAGCGATTTTGAGTTGTTGTGGTTGTAGACTTTTGAGGAAACTGCTATTGAGGAAGTCTGCAAGGCTGGATCATCTGGGCCACTCATCTTCTTTGGTGTCTGATCTGTTTTCTGCTGAGGTTTCCTTGTCCAGTTGTCCCTGGATTCCTTGAATGGATGCTTTAAATCTCCTGGAAAGATAAGAACAGAGCCCTGCCCTAATCCTAACTCTGGGACAATTACCTTTTTTTTTTGGGGGGGGGGTCAGGTAATATTTTTCCTGGAGCAAATTTGGTTTTTTGACAATATATACAGTATTACCTTTCAATCTGGATTAAAGAAGAAATTATTTTGATATTTTGGAGCTAAACAAACCTTTAGTGTATATATTTTGAGATCTCAGAGGACAATTTGTTTGAATTGCAGCCTGCCTTTTGTAAGTAGCTTTTAAACTTAAATCCTTCCAAATCCTATGTGCCTGTCTCTGCATTCTAAGTTTTGGGATCAAAGACATGTGGTTCCCAACTGATGGGATTAAAGATGTGCTCCTCCACCCCTGGATCAAAGTTTTTCTCTGTTTAGAGCTTGTTTTGAATCAGGCTGACCTTGAGCTCTGAGATCTGCCTGTTTCTGTCTCTAGTGTGTTGGGATTAAGGGTGTATTCTTCTCCAATGATGGGACTAAGGGTGTGCACCACCACCACCCTGTTTCTTGTAACTCTAGAATTTATAAGACAACTAACTCTATAGTGATCCTCCTGTCTCTGCTGGAGGTAAAGGCATGGGCTAACACCATGCATTATTTTACCTTAGCTCTAAGTTTTTTCAACTCTTGGAGGTTTGTAAAACCAGGTTGAACAGCTGTCACCTTTAATTTATTTACAGTGTTTTAAACCTGTTACCTGCTTTTTAATGCCAAACCATGGAAATATCCTATACCTCTACAAAAAAAAAAGAACTTTTAAGCTGCTATCAAGTTTGTGCAATCTCTGTGGCCACCTGCAGTCTAACATTCTAATCTGAAATTAAGGCCATTTTTCTTTCATGCCAGTAAGGCAATTATACCTTTGGTAAATTATAGTTTGAAATTTTTACATTGTATTTTTATTATATTTTTAAGTTTATTAACTCTTTTCTTTAAAAAGTATTATTTACTTCTAGAACATAGTTTCCTCCCTCCTCCCCTCCTGGCCCCTCCCTTCTTCTCTCCTTCCCTCCTTCTCTCCTTCCCTCCCTCCTTCCCTCCCTCCCTCCCTCCCTCCTTGTTCCTCTACTTGGTTCTCTCCTTCTCCTCAGATGAGGTGGGCCCTCACATATGATCCTCCCTCAGATCTTGCGTCATGTGAGGGCCAAGAGCTTCCACTTGTACTGGAGCTTGATAAGGCACACCATCTAGGGTGTGGGGTTCCACTAACCTGCAGCAGATTCCATGGCTCACTGGTGGGTAGAATTTTTCCTAGGATAGATATGCTAGGTTCCTATCTATTTGGGTGTGTGGGTTGTAGGATAGTTATCCTCTGATGTATGGTTAATATCCATTTGTAAGGGAATACATACCATGTTTATCTTTCTGGGACTGCATCAGCTCACTTAGGATGAGCTCTTCTAGTTCCATCCATTTGGTTTTGAATTGCATGATTTCCTTGTTTCTGATAGCTGTGTAGTATTCCATTGTGTAAATGTACCACAGTTTTTTTTTATCCGTTCTTCAATTGAAGGACATCTGGGTTGTTTCCAGTTTCTGGCTATTACAAACAAAGCTTCTATGAACATTGTTGAGGCAATGTCCTTGTGGTTTCATTTCGAATCTTTTGGATATATGCCCAAGAGGGGTATGGCTGGGTCTTGAGGTAGATTTATTCCCAATTTTCTAAGATATCTCCAGACTGATTTCCAAAGTGGTTGCACAAGTTTGCAGTCCCACCAGCAATGGGGGAGTGTACCCCTTTCTCCATCCTCGCCAGCATATGCTATCATTTGAGTTTTTTATCTTAGCCATTCTGACAGGAGTGAGATGGAATCTCAGAGTTGTTTTAAGTTGCATTTCCCTGGTGGCCAAAGATGTTGAACATTTTCTCAAATGCCTCTCAGCCTTTAGAGATTCCTCTTCTGTAAATTCTCGGTTTAGCTCTGTACCCCATTTATTGATGGGATTATTTGATTTTTTTGGTGTTTAATTTCTTCAGTTCTTTATATATTTTGGATATTAACCCTCTGTCAGATGTTGGGTTGGTGAAGATCCTTTCCCAGTCTGTAGGCTGCCGTTTTGTTCTAAGGACAGTGTCCTTTGCCTTACAGAAGCTTTTCAATTTCATAAGGTCCCATTTATTGATTGTTTGTTTTAGTGCCTGAGCTATTGGTGTTCTATTTAGGAAGTTGCTACCAGTGCCAATGAGTTCAAGGCTTTTCCCCACTTTCTCTTCTATTAATGTTAGTGTGTCTGAATTTATGTTGCGGTCCTTGATCCACTTAGACTTAAGTTTTAAAGAAACCTTTTTTTTAATTAGTCATACTTATACTTTTAAAATATTTTTATGCTAAGTTTTTAGTAGAGCTGTCCCTTTGTTATTGGTTAATCAATTAGGCAGCTCATCCCTAGAGACTAATTTTCTCTCTCTTAGCAGTCATTACTGTAGTATGTGCTGGGTCACAGAACCAGAAGAGAATGTTGGATCTCGTTGAACTGGAGTTACAGAAAGTTACAGATAGTGGCCACATAAGATTCCTGGAAAAGAAATCCTCTGCACGAGCAGCAACTGCCCTTAATTTTTTTTGAATAGTTAGAAAATGCTTATCTTCAAGGCACTTTATAGTAGAGAGTCAATTGACTCAAAAGGAAAGGGAGACTTACATTGTCCTAATTAGGAAGATTAAGGAAGACAAGAGAATATGGCCACCAAGGTGATTAGGTATCTTGAGATAAAAGAAAAGTCCCTACATGATTATCTATTAGGTTAACACCTGTGACAATTTCAATTCATGTGCGAAAAACAAATGCCTATTCAATTGGAAATTATCAGGAAACAATTTCAACCTTTGATGATATGCAGAAGCGAACATAAAAAGCTAATCAATTTAAAGATAACTTTAAGGAAGTTTTAGACATTTGATATAAAAGTACAATTATTCACCCTTTTAAATCATTGCTATAAACAATAGTTTTCCACAAGAGACATTTTGTATGTCTTCCCCATACCCCTTAGAAACATTCTCTATGTGTGTGTATATGTGTGTGTGTATATGTGTGTGTGCATAGATACGTATGTATATGTATATAATACATATGCATATACATGTATATATATAACATTAAAATATGTACATATATTAATATATTTATATTCAATTAATTATTAAATATGTATATTTATGATTCCATCCCATACTGCTGAGAAACTTTCTCAATAAATATTTGCATAATATAAACATATATACAAAATATATATACATATGTAATATAGATTCATAAATATATAACTATATATTTATTAACATATTAGCATTTGATTATTAAATGTATAGATGCACAATATATCTCTAAATATGATTATTAATATATTAATGATTGATATATTAATGTGAAATATCAATATCAAGAACCAGAAAGGCTTGTGGCTGTAAATCTCTACAGGATGTGGAATCCAGCACTAACACTAAACATCTTACAGAGTATTGGACAAATCTTCTAAATTAGTTCCGTAGTCCACAATTGCAACTCTGCGTAATTACTTTTTACTATTGTGTACAGAAAATATTCCGTCTAAAATGCTCAGGTTATTCACTTACAAACTTCTGAATATGAATGAAAAGCAAAGTAACAATTACTCAGCAATTGGGAGGTCTTCATATACTTGATCAAAAATCTGTATTTATATATGAAATGCTTAATAAACAAATACATAAAAGTAAAAAAGAAAATCTAGCTAATATACCATAGAATTTTGACTTTATTCTTTATTAGTGTGATATTAATGTTACAAGCCTACTAGCAATTTATATTATGAAACGTTACATCTTTTTCCTACCAAAACAGAGGTTATTCATAAGTATGCTTTTATTACTAGGTTGGCTATATTTCTATCCAAGATATAAATACCATTTGATTTATTATTATGTGATAGCAGGAGACATAAAATATTTATGGAGATGAATGTTTTCATAATCTTATAGGCAATTAAATACACTACAAAAACATAAAATGTCTAATGAACAAGAGACATCTTGCCATCTCTCATTTGCTTGATTTTTCTTTCCTTTCCTTTTTAAAGCATGACTTAGAAACATTTTTTCTTTTGAACATCTGAAAGCTTTAAAGATAATGACTTTCATTGAAACTTAGTCTGTGTTTTCAAAAACTTTTTCTTCATCTACCAAAGAGTGTTTGTCTATGGTTTTGGTGTATTCATTTCATTCTGAAATTGAGAAATTTGTAGAGTTGCCTCCATTTTAAATTCATTTAAATTATTGAAAAATTTTTCATTATTCTTCTTTGGAAGATTTTTGTATCTGATCTAACTGAAGTTTTGTGGAGAATCCCCTAGAAAAGCACAGAAGCAGTAGGTATGTTCCTTAGCCTAAGCTAATAAGCAACAACTGTTAAACCTTGGACACTGGCTGCACTTCATACTGACACTCTGCAATTATGAAACCTGGGTCTAATTCCATTTAATTACTTTCTAGAATATGACTTGGGTTCCTTTCTCTCTGTGTATCTCCTATCATCAGCAACAAAACCAGGATAAGGGCTCAGCCCACGGAGAATTCTGTAATATCCTCACATGTACTTAAGCTGTAGATAGGACTGAGTAAAAGTTATTTATGAGTATAAATCTGATTCCAACATGATGAATTGTAAATGGGTTAAAATATTAAATATCTGATAAACCTAGCAGACATATTCACATCTAGATATAAATAAATTGATTCAAATCTCTAACCAAAAATTCATTGACCCCTCCGACCCATTTTTCTAATTTTGAAATTTTAATTTAATTATATTGCTCCCTTCCCCTTGAATATATTCCTAAATTTAATCTGTTTCATCTGATGATGTTACTTATATGTATGATTTCAGGGCTGACTGTTTGGCAGAGACCACTGTTATCCATATTTAATGTAGATGAAACAAGATTCCACCTGATTAAGAAACTCAGCCATGCCCACAGCAGTAGTAAAGTGTAGGTATTCAGTGTAGCCCCTGAAACTTCAAAGCTCTTATGTGTAATAAATGATAAACTGTAGCAACATAAAGTGTCTTCATTAAGATACAAATGCTTCCTCAAGTATAGAGAAGGAAATAGGAATGAATTCCAGATGGGGAAAAAGATAGGGGGACAGTCACATGCATTAAAAATGTTGGGTAGTCTTTTGGAAGTGGAGGGTATGTGAATGATGAGGTAAAAGTAAAATCAGACAGAATATGGAATGTAAAGTAAGTCCACCTTGGAAGACAATCCTGGCTTGTGGTGTTAGTCATGAAGTGATATTTTTGGTAGCAAGCCTAGCCTTTAAAAGCAGAGCTATCTCTGTTTTTATTTTATGCTACTTTATTCCATTATTATGACTATGATCATTTTAGTGCCCTGGTTGTCTTCTAATGAGAGAGAGAGAGAGAGAGAGAGAGAGAGAGAGAGATTTGGGTGAGTGGAGAAGTGGAGAAAATCTAGGAGGAGAGGAGGAGACTGGGAAGAAGGTATCATAATCAGAGTACATTGTATGGAAAATATCTATTTGTAGTTTTAAAAAGGAATCTATTGATATTTGGAAATACAATGTTTAGTATATTTGTTACATGTATAAATGATGCCCTATACCCCTTAGTCAATGCCCGCCCAAGTCCAAATCATCTTGACTAATGTCATCCTGTCATTTCTCCATGTTCTTTAAACAAGAAAATATAGCTAGGTATCAAAATGTAGTAGACAGTTTTTAACAAACCCTGAGAAGATTTCTTAAAAATAATCCTAATAATTTGGGTGCAGTTATTGGCACAATACCTACTGTGTTATAGACAATATGCAAAGAAAATCAATTATGGCATTATTGTACCAAATAAAACTTTCAAACAAGAAAATGTTTTTAAACCACCAAACTGACCTTTTAGGAAGAACTGGGTGCTCTTAATGGTGCTCCTTTGCTAAATATAAAACTATGCTTCAATTTTTAAAAATTCTTAATATGCCACAAAATTTAAAATGCAGAAG
This sequence comes from Lophiomys imhausi, assembly GCA_907164525.1. Classification (NCBI taxonomy): domain Eukaryota; kingdom Metazoa; phylum Chordata; class Mammalia; order Rodentia; family Muridae; genus Lophiomys; species Lophiomys imhausi. The sequence goes on along the minus strand of CAJQZJ010032944.1, from coordinate 1,078,276 downwards.
CAACCACATGTAGCTGAGCTTCAGAGAAGAGTCTAACACTTGCATCAACATACTTCCTGGGTTTAGCAATGATTATACAAATATTCAGCTTTGACTTTGACAAGGACATACCTTTTTTTTTTAGATACTAAAATTAGACAAATAGGGCCCTGCAGAGTCTATTTTTGAGGAACCAAATGGAATCGCACCCTCACCAGCCAGTGCACCATAAGCCAGGATTGTCTTCCAAGATGGACTTACTTTACATTCCATTTTCTGTCTGATTTCCTGTATAAGATAACATGAGGTTATCTGGCAGAGGACATTCATGATGTTTCTTAAAACCTCCAGATGAGTAGATTATCCAATTTCCCCAAAACATATTTCATTATCTCAGAGACACTTAGAAACAGAGGTCTTCAAGGAAAGTTTTCCACTTCAAGTCTCTAAGTCCATCTCTCTCATACACTCATCTGACACAGACAACAGCTGCTTCCCAACACGCACAGGCTTTCCCACCCCCTGAGTTTGCTTCTGGAGGTTAAATTTCACTCCGCAGTCCTCAAAGACTCCTTACCTCACAAAGCAGTTCCTTTTTTCTGCCCCAACATCAGACAGACTCAAATTGCCTTTACTTTGCAGAGTCCTAAATTGGTCTTAGAACCCTTGAGGCATGACCAGTAGCAATACAGTGGGAGTCTCAGCTTTGTAGGACATGCTCCTATTTCTACATTCCAGGATCGTAGTTTTGGCTACGATTGATGTCAAAGACTGCTGTTATTTGGGGTGGGCTACTTGTGAATCTCAAGACTGAGATTTGAAGACTGTCATTCACCTCCCTGTGCTGTAAATGCCACACACAAAGTCTCCAAGTTTAATGGGTTGCTGGTTTTGGTTCCAAGTTTCAAAAATGTTGAGATGGAAACTTCTGCTCCTTAACTTAGAAGTAGTACAGGGCCCCCTACTCTACTGGGACAGAATTAGTCATTGACATTTAGCTGTGACCTGAAAGTGTACAACTTTCTATCAGAGAAGCTTGTTATCTTTAAGATCTGTATTTTTTTTCTAGCAGATTTCATGTTTATTATACATGATCTTGCTTATAGCTGACTCCCCATTCAAACTTTCAAAGTACTTCAACTAATGATGACACTGATACAGTGTTCAGTTTAAAGGTGGAGTCTATATGTAATTTATCCAAATTCTAGCTTGAATTTCCTCTGAGTATCTCCAAGTAATAAATGCATATTAAGGCTCTCTTTACATTAACCCTAAATATGCCTGCACATACCTATAACCTTTTAAGTTTTGGGGTTTTTTGTTTTGTTTTGTTTTGTTTTGTTTTACTGTATTTGTGAATACCTGCTATATGCTAAAAAAATGAGAAAGTTCATTTTTATTGTTGATGTTGTTGGGGTTGTTTTATCCTACTTGTTTTTTTCTGTTTGTTTGTTTGTTGAGGAAGTATCTCACTATGTAGCCCTAGCTAGCCTGGAACTCATTATGTAGTAAGGTGTCTTCTAACATGCAGATATCTGCCTACCTCTACATTTGAGTTCCAGAATTAAAAGTATGCACCACCACACCCACCAACCAACCTCTAAAAGTGGGAAAGTTCCTTGGCAGAGGTCATAGTTCCATATGACACTCAACAATTTTCAATATAAACTACTACAAACAAGAATAAGAGCTCTTGGTGGAACCCAGAAATAGGTATCCCTGAGCTAGGACAATGACTCCTCCCATCCTGGACATTGAGCTTCTACTGTGTACATCACCTGATTGTTCTGGGCATCACATCAGCTTTCACCTTTGATCTTTCTCCATAAAAACTCTCATAAAATCCTTTTGAGTCAAAATGTGTCCTTCCTTTATAATCACTGTGCAATTTTTGCATTTGTTTGTTTGTTTATGTTCCATTGTAGCTGAAGTTCTAGGTTTCATTCGGTGTTAGCTCCTTCTTTCCAAGCAGAAAATTATACATATATGCCAATTAGATTTCATCTTATTGGTTATAGCCCAAAATCTCAGTTGGTTAGTATCATTTTTGAATCCCAGATTTGTCACCAAAATAGATTAATTGCCTCATTTGACTTAATGATATTGGAAGACCTGATAGGCTTATTAACTATTTTCTACCAACTTATGAAAGCATCAAACAAGAAAGTATAAAGACACAATCCAAATATAGATGGTGAATTTCTCTCACTGGTGTCCCAGTGATCATTGATAAATCTTGGCTTAGAGGACATCCCATAGTGCAATTTTAAATTCACGTCTACTATTTTCCTCTCTACCCTTCTCCACATTGGCATCCAGACTTTACTCAGGGTCTTTGTCAGTTAATTTGATTTTGTATCCTTAGTATCTCCATGAATATTTGGCTGAAATGTGCTGACAACTGTCACTAATCAGGTATCACTTAAAATCCTTAATAATGCCTCATATAAATTGTTTTATCTGTATCACCTATCCATAATAGAGGATGCATGCCTTCCTCCAGATTTTGATCATTATAACAATTCTATCATTCTACTAAATTTAGCATCTATCAAAACTCACAGTTATTTGAAGATTACCTATGGAAAATACGCAATCCTTGAGAAATGATGGAAATGGTTTTTATAGCCTAAAACATAACCATTTTGGAGCAAGAGATTTGGCATGCAATTAAACACAGCTAAACTTTATTGTACTTTCTCATAACCTACAGTGGAATCTTCTTCTTCTTCTCCTCCTCCTCCTCCTCCTCTTCCTTTTTTCTTAGATTGACATTAACACAACAAGAATGCATCTGTCCCCACAACTTATGTCTTCTATTTAGTATAACTATTTTCTTTTATAGCATTCAATTTGTACAACTAATAGTAGTTTATAAGGATTTTCACATAAATTAACTAATTTAATACTGACACAACTTTTGATGTAAACTATTCTCCGATTTACATATAGAGACTGAGTTTCCTTAAAGGTAAGTGAATTGCCAACAGCAGAAAAATAATGGCATCAAGTCTAGAGTGATTTTCACACTCAAAGTCACACACATAACAAGCATTTCTCATCAGTATAAATTAAAGCACTTACATTAGTATAAGTAGCTCTATTGGAAGAAATGAATAGATAATCTTATAAGTTTACTATGATAATTCTATGTTTGGAAGTGTCCTCTTGGCTCCCTTTTCCCTCTCAGGGATTATGAACAGGGATACACTTGCTACTCCCTTCATCTAATAATTTCTTACATTTGTTTGGGCCACAAACCTGACCCTGTCCTTCCTCTGGCCTGACTTTGTGTTCAGGAGGAGGTGATACCTTTCTCCTCATGTTTTGTTGCTTCTACATCAATATTCATGTTTACCTTGTACATGAGAAACTGGTCCATAAATGTTTTTACTTCATTGCCTTACGCACACTGAAGAAAGGAAAGTGCTAGTAATTATCCAGCAATTGAGAGAATGAACATGCCAGAAGCCCTGGGCCACATTGAGCATCTTTCTCTGTCTTCTAGCCATGAAGCTCTTCAGAGAGTATAGACTGTTTCTCCGTTGGCACCTTCCAAATCATAGCAACATTTCTCCTAGTCATTTCTATGTGAGAACCACACAGAAAAGAAACTTTGGGAAATGCAGTTCACACTTTGCAAAGTTAGGATGGTAAAAGCCACACTGAGGCACATGTTTCAAATGCAAAGTTCTGTGTTTGGACTAGCCTGTTTCATATTACTGTAACAAAACTTGAAGTAGTTAACTTACTAAAAGAACTATTTCCCCCCTCCTTTTATTTTTTTACTATTTCCTTAAGAGATTCATACAAATCATATTCACACCACCAATTTTTCTCTAGTTCACCTCTCCATCTCTTTCCCCAACTCACCCATGAGCTCTTCCATAATTTAATCCCCCAACACTTCCCAGTTCACCCCTCAACCCTTCTCCAATTCACTGTTCTCCCAGCTCTTCCACAATTACCCTCCCTTCCCTATCAACGTATGCCTGTGTCATGTATTTTGGATGCTTCAAGACAAATTTTTGCTGCACAAATATTATTGGATACATGGTCTTCCACTAGAGTGTGGTCAGTTGAACCAAGGGCTACATTTTTAAAGAAAACTCTCTCTCTCTCTCTCTCTCTCTCTCTCTCTCTCTCTCTTTCAACACACACACACATACACACACACACACACACACACACACACATCCCTCTGTGCTAGTCCCCCATCTCTTTGTGTCTAATTCTTCTCCATGCTGGGATATCTGGAATAACATCTTGGTTTAGACTTTCACAGGTTTTGTAAAGGTTGCAGCTCCTGGGAGCTCCTATGTGCAGCTTTCTCTGCTGTGTCCAGAAACAATTTCTTTATGATGTAACACCTCAAGTGCTTTCCTGAGTCTCTCCACCCCATCTTCTGAAATGATCCCTGAACCTTGAGAAAGGGGGGTTGTGATATAATGTTACCCTTAGGGCCAACAAGCACTCTGCAGTGTCTTGTTCTCTGTACCTTGGCCAGATATGGGTCACTGTTTTAATCACAATCTACAGCATTTAGAAGCTTCTCTAATGAGGGATGAGAAATTCATCGATATAATGGTAAATGATTAAGGGCCAGTTATATACTAATAATATGTCCATTTAGAGCCATAATGAAAGCAGGCTGTCCCCTAGGACCTAGGACCTATCCAACCATAGATTCTTGGGTATATAACGTTGACAGGTATGGTTTTCACCCTGTGGAGGAAGACTTAGACCCAATTATCGAGTAGTTTATTTAATTTTCCAGTGACTCGCATAACATCTTCCACCACTGTAAAAGCTTTATAGTAGTGATAAAACTTCTGAATTCATACCAGTTTGATTTTTTTTTCATGTTCTATGACTAAACATGGCTTCTTGAGCAGTATGGTTTTATCCCCAAGCTCTAGAGGGTGCCTTGGAGTATGTCAGCAGCCTGTACTGTTTGGGAGTCAATGGAACCTTCTTGGTCAACAGGTCCAAAAGAAATAACTCATACATTGCCTTGGAATTTTTATTTTCTAGCTTCAAGAAGGGCCATTGTTGCCCTGTTATAAGGTAAATCCATTCTCTCTCTCTCTCTCTCTCTCTCTCTCTCTCTCTCTCTCTCTGTGTGTGTGTGTGTGTGTGTGTGTGTGTGTGTGTGTATGAAAGCATTCACAGGTTCTATATCAGTAGATCTTCATGTCATCTTAAAAATGCACTTCATGCTATTTATCCCCACAGTCTGTAAGGGGAAAACTTCAACCACTTACTATCTGTGAAAATTAAGAGCGAGTCCAGTATACATACATTATGAACAACTAAAAACCCATTCATAACACCCTTCTGGATATATCTCCTGCCACAGTAGAAATAAAAGAGAACATTTCTCTAAATAGCATTTCTCAGAGTAACATTTCTCTTCGTGGGTAGCCAGCTATTGCATTCCAGTGTGATATTTTCATAGATTCATGGGTCGTGTGTGCATATTCCCCTTCTGTTCTCTTGTGCTCTTCTTCCTCTTCCCTTCCATCATCCTCAATCATTCCCCTTGCACTTATTGGTCTTTTTTTTATTTAGTAAGCTTCCGTATTCAAAAGAACACAATGCGTGTTTGTCTGCATCAGTTTTACTCTGCTTAGCATGATGTTCTCCGCCAGCATCCCTTTACCTGATAAATTACAGGATGCCACTCTCCTTTCTGGCTGAATGATATTCCATTGTTTATATATAATATTTTCAGATGATTCTCAATTATAAAATTATAGTATTCTAAAGTCTAATTGTATATGTTATATTTCAATGCTTCAATAGTTTTCTTATGTTTCTTACTCTGGCTAGGACGCACAGAACACGAAAGAAGAATGGCCACAGTGCCAGCCATTCTTCTTCTAGTCTTTACTCTAAATTGGAATTGTTTCATCTTAATTTTTTAATCACCTAGTGAATTGTTGGATTTAGTCAGAATAAGTAGCATGTTTTATGAACGATCTCTTCAGTATCAATTAAAAAGAGCTTGGGAATGGAGAAATGGCTCACTGGTTAGGAGAACATACTACTACCAAGGAGGACCTGAATTTGGTTCTAAGTGTCCACACCAGGCCACTCACAACCACTTGTATCTGTAGTTCCTGAGAATATAATGCTTTCTGAAGAAAAAAAAAAACATCTAATTTTTGACACTGAAGTTCCTGTGCCCACATGCACATACTTACCTACAGACACATACATACATATACATACATATTGATTTTTTAAAGTAACCATACAATTTTTGTTCCTGTTCCCTTAATATGTCACATAATAAAATATCCAAAATGACATGCTCCTTGAATTACTACCCTAAAATATACAAATTGTAATTATTTAATCCATTTTATTTCAATTTAATACTGTTTTATTTATAACATCTTGGTCTCACAGTCATATATGAAAATGATGACCAGTTTCAGGTTTCATTGTTGGCTTGCCTCCACATTTGTTTGTGCATGCTGTAACATCATCACATGAATTGGAAAATATTCATTGATTGACATCTTGCTCTTTCTCATTTCCAAAGAATTCCTAGGTCTAAAATTCATTTAAAATTTCAGTATCTCAGAAATTAGGCAAGAGGATTTTCTGACTTTTCATGTTTCTAGGCCAACACTTCTGGTTTCTCATGAGGGCTGAATTGTTTCAGGCCATAAGACTGGATATCTGTGATGTTACAAACACAAAAAGATAGCACGCCACTACCTGCCACCATTTCAACTTACTCAACTAGCACTTACTGCCAGATCTATGAGGAGTCACGTGCTGGGATCTTAGCTGTGGGCCAAGTGTTGCTTTGTGATGGCTTTTAGACATAGCCACTGGAGTTTAGATACATAAAATGTGATTGGACAAATGACATGGACTCCTGAAACAATTTGCTGGAAGTTCAAATAAATATATTCATGCTACTTCATGATAAAGCATATAATGAGGATGAAAATTCAGAGAAGATGTGCCCAAGTGCCAAGCAGCAAAAGTTAAGAGGAATTAGGCAGAAAGGCTTAAGGAGAGGATGAGCTCTGAGCTGAATATTGAGCAAGTGGATTCATGTGAAGTGGAAACTTTCACATATTATTTTTAGTGCTCTTGAAAAGATGAAAAAGAGCAATACATAAATAGATGGAGGACAACATATCAATCAGTTTATCTGAGGTGACAGATTAATAAATGAAATCAGAAAGGGTAGATTGGTAACCCTGTGGAAAACCAGTAGTCAAAATTAGACTCTGAAGGTACCAGAGAGCCATGAGTACTTTCTGTCTCCTAAAGGTCCTTTGGCCTTGGTTCTCATAGGTACAGACCAATGAAGAAGTAAGACTACTATACCAGACATACAAATCTCTGTCACAGATTAGCCTGAAATTGATACATATCATCATAATGAATTTTTATGCACCAGACACACAGACAGACACATTTCTTTTGAGCAGGATAGAATAAACTTATAGTGCCTTCCTGTGGAAGTGAGAAAATAACTTGCTTTAATAAATATGACTGAAGTATATACACAGTCAAAAGTAATATTCAAAACATTATAGGAGAAAAACACAAAATATCTGGAATAATTATATTGTCCTTTATCTGTACATTCTTCTTAAACTTAAAACATAACAAAGGAAAACTGTATGTGATAACATCATTTCATTTTTAGGATCCCATACTTAAACCATACCATGACAAGTATGTGGGATGACTTAGTATTGCATTTTTGTTGTTGCTTTAACAGAATACTGAGACTGGGTAATCATAAAGAAAGGGGATTTATCTTGTCTCAGTCTGAAGAGTAGAAAGCACAAAACTGGCAGCCATGTCTGATGAGGGCTTCAAGGTTCTTCATGCTATGGCAGAAATCAGAATTATATGTGGACACTTAGAGAAGGGATAAAGAGGAGGGGAGATCTTACATTTAATAACTGTACCTCCCACTCCACATTCGTGCTGGCTAGGCTTATATCAACTTGACACAAGCTAGAGTGATCCAAAAAGGAGGGAACCACAGTTGAAAAAAAAAAATGCTGCTATAAGACTTTTTTTGTAATTAGCGATTGATGGGGGAGGGCCCAGTCCTTTGTGGGTGGTGCCATCCCTGGGCTTGGGTGGTCCTGGATGCTGTAAGAAAGCAGGCTGAGCAAGCCATGGGAAGCAAGCCTGTTAACAGCACCCTTCCCTCGCCTCTGCATCAGCTCCTGCCACCAGGTTCCTGTCCTGACTTCCTTCAATGATGAATAGAGATATGGAAGTATAAACCCTTCCTCCCCAACTTGCTTTTTAGTCATGGTGGTTTGTAGTACCAACAGAAACCCTGACTAACACAACAGCCTTTGAGCAACCCAGATACAAAAGGTCAAGCATCTGTTACCAAGAGAATTAATCCAGTCTCATGAAACAGCTGTGGTTTCTAAAGGCTCACTCACTTCCCAGTAGACACTGTCAATCAAATATCAACGTGACATCAACATGAGTTTCACAAGAGACAAACAACCACCTATAAAGGAGAGCTGTTGCACCTCTTCCATTTAGAGAGAATCCTTTGCCACAAAGAAAACAAACACTTATGATAATTATAAACTTTGTATTTAAATTTTTAACCAATTATCTACATTAATAAAGTCTGCTTTGAATAGCCATATGTTATCAAAGAATCATGGTACCTTGGGGCAATGGTGTAGTAGTATACAACAGTTCTCATAGGAAAATTGGTTTTGGGCCCTACGTTGAGCAAAATCTTTCTTCTAGTTATTGAAGAATCCCATAATAGTTAAGGATCATCTCTGCTGTGTGGTATGCTCTTTTGTCCCCTTCAAACTAAAGTAAGCACCAACTGGGGAGCTACGTGGGTCTAAATCTGAATTCTTATTATGCCCTTATTTGCTTTGGTCTTTGATGACTGTCATTAATGATGTATGCTAACTATTTAGTAGTGCCCCAGAAGCTGAGAACTTAATGAATGGTAGTTCTTTTATATTCTTCCTCCTCACCAAGGCAAACACTTAAGGAATACTTGCTGGATTCCCAGCTCTTTACATGGACCTCTTCATTCACTATTCACAACTTGATTTGAGAATGTTACTATTAATACCACAATTTACAAATATAAAAATTGTTTAGGGAAACTGGGAAATGCAAAGGCATCAATTGCTATAAAATCTAGCTCTAGCACTGCCTTCTAGGTGCTTTACAAAAAACAAAACCAAAACAAAAACAAAAAATTTTGATTTAAAAGAAAATATTGGTAGGATGGCCACTTTTACTATGTTGATTGATCCTCCCTATACATGAGCATGGAAGATCTTTCCATCTCCTCATCTATGTTCATAGCAGCTTTATTTGTAATGGCTAGAAACTGGAAAAAATCCAGATGTCCCTCAACTGATGAATGGACAAAACAGTTGTGGTACATGTACACAAAGGAATACTACTCACCCATCAGAAACAAGGAAATCATGCAATTTGCTGTCAAATGGATGGAACTGGAAATGCTTATCCTGAGTGAGCTAACCCAGACCCAGAAAGATGCACATGGCATCTATTCACTTATAATTGGATTTTAGCCATATAGTACAGGATAACTATCCTACAACCAACACACCAAAAGGAACAGGAACATAGACTTTGTTACCTTTTAGTGGGACACATTGCCCTAGTGGTGCTGCTATGTAGGTCCCGTGTACAAGAGGAAGCTTTTAGCCCTCATATGACTGCTGAACTGAAGGAGGCTGATATGTAGGGCACCCCACACCGGAGGAATAGGATAGGTGGGAGAAGGGTAAGAGGGTGGGAGGGTGGGACCAAGAGGGGTGGATGGAGGGCACTGTGATGGAGATGTAACTTGAAGTAATAAATAAATATTAAAAAATAAAAAGAAAAGAAAAAAATACTATATCATATCTTTGTGGCATGAAGCAGAATTAAGAGTTATTGAATATGGTGAATGCTACTTCGCCAAGTTTAGTATTGAGATATCCAGGCACACCCTGGTCTCTGTTGGAATGTTGCTAAGTGTTGTATTCCACAGCTCCTTAAATTCTTGGAAACTTCTGAATGATCAAATTGTCTTTTCTTACTCAGTTGATTATATCTGATAACACGTGAGCTTCTGTTAAAGTGGGACTTAGGGTGAGGTCCCTGGAGAACCTTGGGATGAAACTGGCTTCCTACCAGCCTGAGTGGTTAGAGAGCTAAAACTTTAGCCACATCAACTAACCTCCAAGAAAGGCCAAATGGGCCACTGGACTCCTTGATAAGAAGATTAGATGAACTTTCAGGTGGTTGAACACAGGAGGGTCACAGAGGATGGCATAAGATCTCTGTGTTCCCTCCTTCATCCCAGGGTCTTGCCCTGTCTATTTCACCCAGTTGTCTGTGGGCATTAGAATCTCCTTTAAAAGAAACCACCGACACATAGTGTTTCCCTGAGTCCTTGAACAATCCTTCCAAGAGAATGATTAAAATACAAGGAGGGGTGGAAAAAATCCCACATCATACTTGGTCCTTCAAAGTCAATGTGAAGAACTACTTCTGAATGTTGGCATCAGAGTCAGAGGGAGTCTTTGCAGAGCATAAGATGCAATCTGTGAACCCAACACCATCACCAGTCAATGATGTCAGAAATTAATTACAGGACACCCAACTAGTGCCCACTGTACTTTTGCTTCAGAAAAGTGTTCTGTAATGGGTGAACGAAAGCCTGTTGGGTTTGTTTTGTTTCTTTTTGAGGTATTACATAAAGTGGCTCTTCCTTCTCTCCACTCAAGAAAAATAGTTTGTTTTGTGAAACTTTAAATGAGAAGTTGTTTACAAAAGCATCTTCAAGATTGTGCCTTCCGTGCTATTGACACTTTTTCAAAGCGAATGATAGTAATTAATTGCCCCGTGAATGTTATCGGTTGTCATTAAACATCTTCGAGGGTTAGAGTCAAGACAAGGAAAGCTGCAAAACAGAACTCTCATTGTTACGATAGGAAAGAAAATATATAGAAATTGAGTGCTTGTGGATAGAAGCAGGTATAAAATGTCTTATCAAGGAAATGAAGATAAAACAAAGGATCACTCCCTGTCTTCATAGGCATTTTCAGTAGATTCACAAGAATCAGCTTTTATTAATGAATTATCAATATATTTCAAAAGTATATTAAATATACAGAGGTACTCAGAATCAAGAAGTGCTTCCTTACAAGTCTATATTCTAAATCTATGTCTATGAAGTGGGGAAACAGAGACCATCATGGAATAGTATCCCAGTTGTTTCTAGGGATAAATTACAAGTTTCCTTTTCCTACTCACTTTATCAAGAACCTCTATTTGATACTGGATTCAAACACCTAAAGTTTAGTCATTTTGAAGCTCTACCCTCCTGTAAAAGTAAAAATGAAATTCTAAACAGCAAAAAAAATCATATTTTTAAAAATGAGTTTTATGAATAAAGTTTGATGGTCAGGAGGATATTTGTAAGTAGTACATAAACTAATCTACTTACTGATTCTTGGACATTTGGGTTATTGAATACAAAGCACGGAAGAGAAGAATGAAAATAAAAGGAATTACTAATGCCCTATTTCATTTCACCTGCCCCAGCACATTTTAAAAAATGGAAGCAGAAACCGTATTCAGCAATTGAGAATGGGTTACCATTTAGAGCTGTGTTGAGTGTGAAGGCAATTTTACTCAATTAAGCCTTAAACAACCAAAGCAGGCAAATGTGGTCCATGCACTAGAGACCCTTATTATATCTAATATAAAATAGTTAATTGCTTCCAAATGAAGCTCAAATCAGACAGAGAAATGTCTATTCCGACTCATACTGGAATAAAAGTAGACAATGGCACTGTTGTACTTTTTTTTTTTTTTTTTTGCTTGACTCTGTGGATTCTCAAGAATATTCATTTGCTTAATAGGCAAAATTAAGCCATGTGGCCTCCAGGGATGGCCAGTTCTGGACATGTGGACATAAATGCAATTTTCTCTATAATTTCTTTGACAGATTCAGTAAAATCTTCTACTCGTCGACATGAGCGTGTTTGGACAATGCTCTCTCTATTTGCATTTTGGTGAACACATATTAAACAAATTCAGACTGTTGTATCAAATTTTATATTTAATAATATCACTCCCAATCATTAACATCATAATGTTATTTTATCTAATGCCATCGTTAACATTTAAATCATAAAACCAACTAATGCGATTATTTTTCTTTACGTTATTAAGTTTAGGAAACTATCCTTAAGGTATGACCCTATTGGAACAAGAACATTGTAAATAGAGGAACATAAACAATCTTGCCTGCTCCAAAGCTTTTAATTTTAGCTCAGAATAGAAACTCAGTTTCCATAAAAGTTATTCAATGCTGTGAGAATCCTCTCAACCTGTTCCCATATTTCTGTTTAGCTTTTCATAGTGAATTATGTTTACCAATCTCAAATTCAACATAATGGGGCATAAAATAAAATCTTAACTAAGTCTACATCATGGTATTGAACTAGATCTTGGCAGCATAAATTAATACAGGAAAATACATATTTTCTAGTATACAATTATGTTTGAATATTTCATTGCTAATGGATTTCTGTATTCATATCAAAGTCAGATGGACAATTGTTTATGAGTCATCTGAAATTTCATACAGCTTCTTCCTAGAGTTTTATACCATCTATTTATGACATTTGCTATTTTTAATGTGGCTCCCTTATAGTTTTTTTTTGGGGGGGGGGATTTCTTCCACAAGAGCAATGCAATGCATTTTGTCAGATTCGCACTTGTTTTCAAAACTCTTCTTTATCTTACTGGTGAGAGCTCGCAATTAACCCACTTCTCCCTATGAGAGGCATCTTTGTAATAATAGCTCTCCTGGCAGAGCCTTTGTTAGAGAGATTTTTAAATCAAAAGCCCATAAAGGTTGGGGTTCTGCAAATCCATTTCAAGGTCAAGAAAACCCTTACATGCGTATGGGTTTTCTCCCGAGGAACACTGCCCCGTCTTTTTTCATATTTAAAAACACAAACAAGATAAGCGTGGTTACCTGATTTTTATCTATGTTGAGGGAAGAGGCTGGGATTTTATTCCTTCCAGGAAATTGACAGGAAGAGATTTTCTGCTCTCTTCATAACGTTGAGGCTTGGTAGGAAGGTTGAGGCCCCTGTAACATGCTCTACAGCCCCATTCATGCAGCCAGGGCTGACCCGTGATCCAGCTGCATGAAAGGGCTTAATCGTCAAAGGGCATGGTAATTCCCTCCATCTGCCTTTTCTTTCTTCTAAGGCAAAAATCTTCACCTGGTGTTTTTGATTCGTGTGTTCTAATAATGATGACTGCCATCAGCAGCCCTGTGGGGTGACACCACGAACTCCCCGAGCCCACAGAGCACACTGAAGCTTGTTAAGCGACCATGTCAGCCTGATTTTAGGGCCCATTTTGGAGGTCTCCACAGGCCTATCTAAAAACATCAGGAGTCTGGGGCTTGCAGGACAAGTGCATTGTCTTTCTAAATGTCTCTTTCTGATAAGCAAATCCAAATATGGTTCATTCACTGTGGCTTTGAAGGCACAGTGGGGAACTCCGCTTGCATGGTGGATACAACAAAACGCTTAATATTATCACTTGGTATAGAGCTAAAGGACTCAATTTCCAATTCCAAGATAAAAACCTTTGCTCCCCAGCTATGATCAAGAGTTTGAAATTTAAATCAGGAGTCTTGAAAGCTATTCTAACTCTCAAAAGGGCTAGCTTTCCCATACATACAAAGAAGAAAACGCTGTGCTTGCATAAGTATCGGAATCAGAAGCCCACATCATTTACGAAAATGCAATACTCCTCGCCTCTTGCAATTGGAATGCAGAGCGTCTTCAGTGTTTTTCACTTCATTTGTTTTATTGTATTTCCCATTATTTAGATTATGATTAGGGCTGCTCCCATAGTCTTTTTTTATTACTTTGTATACCACCTATTGCTTTAGTGTTTCCACACTAATAACACCTGGCAACACCCAAAAACATTTTGATTTATTTTGAGGTAAATAGAAAAGGAGCATGGAAAATGAATCACCGTGTGCTGCATGTGTCTTGCACCGCTCTTTTTATTTTCTTGCTGGTGTATAATTGAGAGACTAAATTTTGTATATATCTCATGTACATAGTACATCTTGATACCAATATACATTCTAAAATGATTACCACACTAAAGCTAATTAGCAAGCCCATCACTTCACACTGTTATCTTTGTGTGTTTCACAGAACGTTTAGAATTCACTGTCTTAGAGAATTTCAGAGAGATGACACAGTATTCTTAACCCTAACCCCATAATGTGCATCACGTCTCTAGAGAGTTCCTCATTCCACACAACTGAAGCTCACTACTTTTTGGCTGATACTTTCCCTTTTACCTCACATCGAACCCATGAAAGCCACTGTTCTCCCGAAGTTGATTGTTTTTATATCTGGCATAAAGGTGAAACCATACAGGATTTGTCTTTCTATGCCTTTCTGATTTACTTTGACACAATGACTGTCAGGCTCCTTCATGTTTTCTCAAATAACAAGATTTTTTTCTCTTATAAGGCGGGATAAATATCAATCTATCTTTTTATCTATGTGTCTATATATCTATTATTTATCTACACACAGATAGATAGATAGATAGATAGATAGATAGATAGATAGATAGATAGATAGATAGATAGATGTAGATGCTAGACAGACAGACAATATTTTCTTTTGGTACTTATCTGCCAAAAGACACTTAGGACCTTCAAAAATTTACATTCAGAGTATCTTGTAACCCATTAAATAAATGGTAAGTGGAAAATTCTTTATTACGTAGTATATTGAAGAGCATACTAATTCCTCCAGTCTTAGATAAAACTGTATAAAGGAAATTTTGTTGGTGTGAGAATAATTTTCAAGAACTTTAGTAAAAGTTTGCACTCACTATGCTCCTCGCCTACAACCCAGATCTCCAAAAAACACATTCAAGTATTATAAAGAAACTCACTGTCTTATTTGCAAGATAATTTAGACTGGCAAATGGTTTGCTGTTTAACACCTAAGCTGACAACAATAATAACCAGCAATTCTTTCTATAGTTGGCTGTTCTCTTGTTTTAAGGAGTCATTGCTACACTTTTCCATTTGTTGTTATTTGTTGCCTGTGATCAGCAGACCATCGTGGCTGGGGCCAAATGTTGTCTGGACTCTGCTGACCACCCGAGCTCTGGGGGCAGTGGGTAAGAAGACCCGGAGTCAACACACAGACCCTGGTAGTTGCAATACAGAAGCAGACTCCTTTAATCAAAAGGGGATGTCCCCTTTTTATACCCCCTACCCATTGTCCCTTCTGTCACTCCCAAACTTCTGCTGTGGCTCCTCCTCATTGGCTCGTGTCTGATTGCCCAGTGATGTCATCAGTCTCCAGGCAGGTCTGGACATGGAGAGGCTCTATGGAAGCCCAGGCATGAATGCACGTTGGTTAGCAGGGGGCTCATACCTGCTAGGGCAGGCATATTCCTTCTACATATTCCTACAGTTATTTATTGCTTTGTCTCCCAATATTTCTTTTGTCTTAATACAGGCTACTCTGAAAAAAAATATCATAGACCTGGTAGTTTAAATAGCAGAAATGATTTCCCATAGTTCTGGGGTATGAACAGATCAAGCACAAGGTGCTGGTGTTTAGGTTCCTGTTGTGTGTCATATACTCCATTTATAGGCAGATGCTTTTTTGGTGTAGTGTTTCAAAGAAAGGAGAGGGAGAGAGAATATCTCTCAAATGTCCCTCATCCAAGGTTACAAACATCATTCATAAGTACTTCAATTCCTTCTCAGTTCTCAAAGGCCTGGCCTTCAAATGAAAACTCACATTGTGCACCAGGGCTCTGACACGTGAATATGGGGTGTAAGCCTTCAGCCCGTATCAACCTTGGGCTAAATGAAGAGTAGAGTGTGCCGTGCAGAATCCATAGGCCCTCTTCTGAGATGACTAACATCAGTGCCTGAGTCAGGGACCCATAACAAAGTGGTTGACAACAGTTGGTCAAGTCAATGCTAAAATTCATGATGACCCCTGGATACCACTGGATATGGCTCAGTGGTAAACAATGTGCTTAGAATACATGAGGCTCTGGAGCCAATAAAATAATTACTTTAACCAATTATCCAAAAGGTGACTACTAGGCAAATAGACAATCCCTCTTCTTTTTCCAAATCAACAATCCACATCAGTTTTATCTTGAAAAGAATTTCCATGTTCAATCCCCTTTTCTTATTATTTTTTTTTTTACTCTAAGCTGGGCTTTTATCAATTTTGCCACATTGTTACAGGCACCACTCAGTGTACCACCTTGCTCTCCATTAGATGCATATCCAAATATTTACCAGAGTAATCTGAATTGAAAAGAATCCTTCAACGTCCAGTCCCTTCCCACTTAAATTCTTCAGCAGCTGTTCTCTGGCCCTCGCTTCCTAATCAGTTTCAGTTCTAAAAGCCCAGCCTCTACCACTGTGACCACAGTTAGCTTCATTGACTCTTTCGTTTCTTTCTTTTATTTCTTTTATTGTCTGGTGTGTGTGTGTGTGTGTGTGTGTGTGTGTGTGTGTGTGTGTGTGTG
>CAJQZJ010032944.1:1020392-1051479 GCA_907164525.1 Lophiomys imhausi | reverse complement strand
AAGAAAGAAAGAAAGAAAGAAAGAAAGAAAGAAAGAAAGAAAGAAAGCCACCCACAGTCAAACATTAGGTGGAGCTCTGGGAGTCTTGTAGAAGAGTGAGAGGAAGAATAGAGGGATCTGAAGAGCACAAGAACTCCACAAGAAGACCAACAGAATCAACTAACCTAGGACCCTAGGGGCTTATAGAAACTGAAGCATCCACCCAAAAAGCATGCATGGAGTGAATCTAGGCCCCCTACACATATATAGCTGACAAGCAGCTTAGTCTTCCTATAGATCCCCTAGCAAGTGAAGCAGGAACTGTCTCTGCCTGTTTATGGATCACTTTACCCTATTTGGGCTGCCTTGTCTGGCCTAGAGCTAAGGTGGATTGATGGGTTGGGGGTACTACCCTTTTCTGAGGAGAAGAGGAAGGAGCAATGGAGGAAGGAGGTGGGTGGGTGGGTGGGTGGGACCAGATGGAGAAAAGGGAAGAGGCTGGTGATTGGGATGTAAATTGAATGAACAGATGATAGATAGATAGGTATATGATAGATAGATTGATTGATGATAGATAGATATATGATAGATAGAGAGATAGATAGATAATAAATAGATAGATGATAGATAGATAGATGATAGATGATAGATAGATAGATAGATAGATAGATAGATAGATAGATAGATAGATGATAGATAGATAGATAGATGATAGATAGATAGATAGATAGATAGATAGATGATAGATAGATAGATAGATAGATAGATAGATAGATAGATAGATAGATAGATAGTTGATAGAAGCCACCCAAATTCTTTAAAAGTTCATGCACTCTTCTCTTTTGTCCAGAGCCTATCTGCTAATTTTCTATTTCTGTCTGTTAACATATTGGACACTGCTCTTTACGTGCAGACCATATTGGCTGTGTTAACCCCCTCCAGTGCAAGCCTTTTGCCATACACTATGCTTGTTGAGTCATTCTGTTAGATTGTGTTGTAGCCCCCGTCGAGACCTTCATCCTTTTATCTTCATTCAAAAGCTAAAACTCACGACCTTAGGGGGATTTTCCTGATCCGTAGACTGTGGATTCTTATCGGAATGTCTGTTTTCCCCACATTTCATGTTTAATTAAATTTCACTAACACAAACTTGTACGTGAGTGTGTAGATGAATGTGCATGTGTGTGTGAGTATATGTGTGTGTGTCCGTGTATGTGCATCTGTGTATGAGTATGTGAGTGTATGTGTGTGTGTGTGTGCATGTGTGCACACTTCCTGATAGCCGATATTCCTCCCTTCTGAGGCTGGGAGATGATTTTTTCACTGTGCACATGTCACTCACTTGCAGCAGACCCTTGAGCAGGATGTTCCACCTTGGCAATGCAGTTGGGACTTAATTCTGAAGCAATATGGAGTCAGAAGTTTCCATTTTTAAACTCTCTAACATCTGGTTTCCTTTTCCAGTTTTCATTGATGACATTTATGGTGGCATGAAATTATCCCAATAAAGTTTCTAATCCTGACACACTGCCTATCTGATGCTCATCCTTGAAAAGACAGCTTAGTCTCCTCTCATCTCTGTCCCAGTAAAATAAAAGTGATTCCAGCCACTTTCAGATTTCTGGTCACAGCGTGCCCTAAGTACCAAATACACTCATTTTTCTGACACAAGAAATACATGCCTGCCCAGTCATTTTAGGAAAAGCTGATGGCCTTTTAAATCCTTATTCCCTCCATTTCTAAGTAAAATGAAATAGAATTGTACATATAAAAACAACTCGTATTCATGCCTGCTCTGTAGTTGGTGGTCAACCATTGGAAGTTCTCTCTCACCCTGTTCAGTCAAAGCTTCCAGAACCATCATTCTTTCTTGCTGTAGTCCT
Organism: Lophiomys imhausi; assembly: GCA_907164525.1. NCBI lineage: Eukaryota > Metazoa > Chordata > Mammalia > Rodentia > Muridae > Lophiomys > Lophiomys imhausi. The sequence continues at coordinate 1,049,617 of CAJQZJ010032944.1, read as the reverse complement.
TGTTTTCTTGTGTTAAGGATGAATTTCAGGGTCTACTCCATGCTAGGCAAGTGCTCTACCATTGAGCTACATCTTCATCCCTAGCTTCAAACTTTCTTCTGTCTGGTCTTGAATCTCACCTTTCAATGAGGCTCCAGAAAGCCATTTTGGCAGAAGTCAAATCATTCATTCCACATACAAGTGCCGTGGAAAAAATGGGATATGTTCATCCTTTCTCCCCAACTCCACACTCTATCACGTTTACTTCAGGCTTTCCCCACAGCCAGCCTAATCCCTATGTGGTCAGAAAACCTTTGAATTAGGAGGTCTGGTATTATGCATTCAAACCCTGTGCTTCCTCATAGACAAATTATGTTTGTAATCCTTTCATCGTTATTTATTTATTTATTTGTTTGTTTGTTTGTTTGTTTGTTTGTTTGTTCAAGTTACATCTCAGTTGCGGCACCCTCCCTCCTCCTCTCCCGGTCCATTCATTTCTATATAATGTTTTTAAAGTCTTTCTTGGTTGCTAGGAAATGTCTATGGCACAACACTGCCAGCCCTCACTCAGTATATGAATCTAAACTGTAGTCATTCAATGGTAGCCTATGTTCGTTTTCCTTCAGGAAGCATGCTTCCTCTCGCTTGCTTTCTCAGAAGCTCCCATATCTTGACTGATATTTCTTTACTCACAATTGTTCCTGCCTATCTATATTTTTGTCCTGCATGATATTTATTTGAAAATATGTCTCTTCTTACTTGGTAAACGACAGCCGCTTCTACACCATGACTTCTTAACCTTACCATCACTTAGACTATGTTTAAATGATTCCTTCCTAGACATGGGTGAGCTAGCTTTAAAACATTTTACTGCAATATTAGATAAGGTATGTTTTCAATAATCAGAGTACTTCTACATTTTTTTGTTGAGGATTTTACCGTCAGGAAAAAAAACATGACGAGAAATATTGCTAGACGTCAAAATGGTGTATTCCCATCTGAATGGGAATTAATGTTACATGATGCAAAAATGTTATATTTGACGATAACTTGAAGTTATAGTACACCCACGTATCTCCAGTCAGTCAGCAGAAGGGCATTCAGACACCAGAGGGGAGTTATACCCCATCCTGTATTCCTCTAGGGGAAGTGCTTATAGGACACAAGGATATGTTTGTGGCTGCAGGATACAAAGACCAAATTTTTCACTCCCTAATGTAAACAGGTTCAGTCTAGGTATAGTGTTTCCCATGGGAGCTCCCTAAATATTTTAACAAGAAGCCGAGAGAACTGAAGACAGAAAACCCACCACTGGCTTTCCCGTGCCTAGCCACAGATAAAAAATTGATTACATTTCTGTAAGTTTGAGAGGCTTCGAGGTAACTGCTGCTTTCCTATTTATTTATTTTTATTTCTGAACTGTGGCAAGCTATTGAAACTGTAAACTAATGTATTGCCGCCTACATTTCAGTGAAGGACCTTACAAAAATCAATATGCTTCATATATTCATTCACAGATGGCCATGAGTTTGAGCATATGGATAAGTAAGCTCATATATTCAAGTATGTATTTATATCACCAAAAAAATGAATCTTAAATAGGTTTTTGCTGCCTAATAGTTTAATGGCATGGCATTTATTTTGTCATATTTTTAACTAAATATTATACAGTATATATATCTTATATATTTTTATATTTTGTATTATAATTCATTATATATTCATATAGTGATATATAATATACAATTCATAATTCATTATATATTTTATAAAATATGTATTTTATACAATATACTTTATCATGTTTTATGCTACCCCAGATCCTCCCTACCTCCCAACCCACCCAGTTTAATGTTCCTTTTCTCCCTTTCAAAAATAAAAAATAAAATCAGAAACAAAAATAATAAATACATGCATAAATCCCCATAAAAATGAAAATCAAAAGAAGCAACCAAAAGACCAATGAAACATGGCATTGAAAAATTGTTCATCATATTAGTAATTATGAAAGATACATATTTAAATAGAAAAATATTTTCATACAAGAAAATTGGAAGGCACAGAGAAAGATATTGAACTCTAAAGAGGACACTATGATGGAGATGTAACCTGAAGCAATAAATAAATAAATTTAAAAAAATAAAGTATCCCAGTGATTTGAGGTGTCAGCCTGTGTGTTTTGTACCCCATCCACAGCAAGGCACATGCTCCAAATATATAAATTCATTTCCCCAGCTAGCTAGATCCTCCCTACATATTCTTTTCAATTGCGTGTGAAAATAGGCTACATGCCAGCAAGCAAGTGAACAACTCAGAGGCTGAATGTGTCCTGGTATGAAATCTGAAAACATGTGGGCTGGTTCTAAAGCACTTCTTTTTCCACAAATCACAAAATGGAATACTATTATGATGGCATGCTGGAAGCTCACAGAGCGGTGTATTTGCTTCTCAAGGCTAATGGGTGTTCATCAGACACTGGATATGTCCCATCATCTCCACTAGCAGGTGAAGGATATTTGAGATGAGATGTGTGAATGATTGGACAAAGGAGTTTGCATTAGCATGTGAGCAATTTCTTAGTTTATAATAAAGGGGAAAAAATCTGTGTTGAAGATTTGACATAAACAGAAAACTGCTCAGTCTGAAAGTTACTGTTGATGGGACTGATAAAAACATCTTGACATTTGAGTCCTTTAACTGCCAGTCTATCACACAAGTGACTCCATGATAAATCTGCTTGAAGAAGCTAACAAAGGAAGAAGTTACAGAACTATTTTGTCCTCAATCCAGTAGGAGAATGTTAGAAATACAGTTCATGCATTTTGAAGGAAGGTGAGCATTTCACACATAGGACATTTATTTGTATCTTAAAAGGGCTACAAAGCTGAAAAATGGGTTAAATGACACAAATTGCATTTTCTATACAATTACAATATCTATGGGGATTTTTGACTCCTGAATGCTTTGAGTAAGGTCAAGTAAATTTTTATATCAATAAATACAAGTGGATACTTTCCACTTTTTAAACTGGGTTCAAATATCAGTTTAAATAAGTGTCAGTTTGTGTCTTCATTTCTGATCAGGGGTCCACTTGTACTATTACACCAAAGAGAGATTTGCTTTTACTAACACATTCAAGTTAAAAGATTGTCTACAGTCCCTAACCTCAAGAATCTGTGGCCTCATGTGAGAAAGGACTGTAAGTATGACTAAATTAAGAATGACGAAATTGGAAGATCATTCTTTTTTAATTGAATTAACTTATTTACTTTATGTCCCTTATTGGTGCTTTCCCTCCCTCCTCTCCTCCCAGTTCCTCCCTCCCCATATGCCCCCTCCTTTTCTCCTCAGAGAAAAGACCTCCCACCTTGGCTTATTAAGTTGTAGAAGGACTGGGCACGTCTCATTCTATTGAGGCTAGACAGAGCCATCCAGTTAGCAGAAAGAGATCCAAAGGCCAGAGACAGAGTCAGAGACAGCCCCTCCTCCTTCTGTTAGAGGTCCCAAGTACGGACTAAACTGCACATCCGTCACTTTTGTCTAGGGCAGCTAGGTCAGTCCCATATATGCTCTCTCATTGGTGTTTTGTTCTCTATGAGCTTCTATGGGCCTAGGTTAGTTGATTCTGTAGGGTTTCTTGTGAGGTCTTTGACTCCTCTGGCTATTTCAATCCTTCTTCCCCCTCTTCCACATGAATCCTTGAGCTCTGCCTAATATGTGGCTGGGGGTCTCTGCATCTGTTTCCATCAGCTGCTGGGTGAAGCTTCTCAGATGACACTTACACTAGCCTCCTGTCTCCAAGTATAGCAGAATATTATTAATAGTGTCAGGGGTGGGATCTCTCATGGCAGGGGACTTAAGTTAGGCCAGTCATCGGTTGGCTTTCCCTCACTTTCTGTTCCCTCTTTATCTTTGAACCTCTAATAGTCAGGAAAATTGTGGGTTGAGGGTTTTGTGGCTGGGTTGGTGTCCCCATCCCTCCATTGGAAGTCCTGCCTGGCTATCCAAGGTGACTGTTTCATGTTCCGTATCCCAATTAATTATCCCAATGAGCCCAATATAATCACCTGGGTCCTCACAAGAGACGAAGGGAACATTAACAAAACACAAAAGATATATGGCTACAATTGGAGGTGCTGCTGTGGCCTTGTTCCATGGAAATCAGGATGTGTTCATAAGGAAGTAGACAAAAGAAACAAACTTTTCCCCTGGAGCCTCCAGAAGAAACTAGGCTTGCTAACACCCACATTACAGTTCCTTAAACTTCATTTTGAACTTCTGACTTCCAAGCCTTCTGAGTATAAATGTTTGTTTTCTCAAGTTATTGCATGGGAGTTTAATCATTGTATCAGCAGAAGGGTATTACAAAAGGACAAGAAAAGACTAACTATAGGGACAACATAGCCTTTCTCAGGAGTGAAGTTAAGGAAGCTAATCCTTTATAATAGGAAACTGTAATCCCAATGGCCATTAGTATGCTAGAGAAGCTATGAGTTCTAAAGTCAAGGTGATTATTTCACTAACTACTTGTTTAGTTTACCAGGTATTTCTTACATATTTGTATTTTCAGTCAATATAAACTAATTATATATATAGCAATATATATAGCAATATATATGGTATTGTGTGAAGCTTCCATACATGTAAATAATATAATGGTGTCAGTGTATATCAATAATCTAAGACAGACATGATTCCTTTGTGTTAGGAACATTCAAACACCCTACGATATACCCATTTTTAAATATTCTATCAATTGTTGCCTAGCATGGTTTTCCCACTTAGATATAGGATGTTAAAAGCTGTTCCTCCCTATCCAACAGTAGTCTCTCTGCCAATTAATGATCTCCTCTCCATCCACACCTCTCCTACACCTTCTGGTAGCCATTACTCACTGCTTCTTCAATTTCAACTTGGTGTTCACCTGTGTATGTACATGTACCTGAAGGGTTAAGTATATGCGCACCTGTGTACACGTAGGGTCTAGAGAATGACATTGGGTGTCTTCCTCAATTTACTTTATCTCTGAGATAAGATCTCCCACTGAATCTGGAGCTTGCAAATTCAGCCGGGCAGGGCCAACAAGCCCCAGGAAATCTACTGTCTCCACATCCTGAGCACTGCTATGTCTGCCACACCCGGCTGACTACCACTCAAGTCCTTGTGTTTGTGGCTCAAACAAATCTACTTACTGTGCCATCTCCCCAGGCTTGAGATCAACTTGGTAGCTTTTCCATGTGAGTTAGTAATTTAGTATATGTCTTATCTGCCTGATTCATTTTATATCATAATGTTCTCTTGATTTATCCATGTTGGTGTAGTAGCATTGGCTCAGCAAAATTCTACTTTTATATATTAATCACATTCTCTCTAATGGGCACTCAGACTGATTTCATATCTAATGCTGAAATAATGATAAGATATAGATGTCTCTTTAACATGTTAATTTCATGTTCTTCCTGTGCGTTTCTGATAGTTCTGATTGATGTGAGATGGCATCACACTGTGGTTTTTATTTCCATTTCCTTGATAATTAATAATTTTAAGAATGTTGTCTTAGAGTTGTTGGCCTTTTGTCTATCTTCTTTTGCTAAATGCCTCAGCTCACTCAACTATTTTTATTCAGAATTGCTGTTGAGATTTTAAATGCAACAGGCCCTTGAAGCATTTAGTTCGAACGAACCATGAGCCTCACTCTCTATTGGTTGAATTTGGGGAACTGGCAGACGGTTACCTTGCCTTGGAGAAGAATCCAGCCATGCTGCACCCATTCCATCCAGGCTCTGGCTACGTGGAACCATATTAAAGCCAGATTCACTCAGGTCCTATGAAGCAGTTGGCAGTTGTCCCTAACAGTTATGATCTTTCCCACCTTCCTGTATCTCTAAGGAGCATCTGAGTGACATTTGGAGTGGTTCATTCATGGAGACTCAAGGAAAGCAATCAACAGTTCTGCCCATTCATGAGAACCCATGAGAAACAGCCAACTGAAGCTTCCAAGAACAAAATGGGAGACCTTAGCAGTTTTCCTCTGGACTTTGGAAACAGTTAAGAAGTTTTGATGTTTGAGTAACTGCACAGAATAATCGGAGTATATGTTTATTTATCACTAATAAGCTTAAATGCAAATAGATTAAATACCAAAATTTTTAAAAAATAGAAATACTTACTAGATGATAAATTAGACCCCCAAACCATAATACCTACCAGAACCACACCCTCCTAATAAATATGTGTACCTAATAAATATGTGCTATGAAAAAAAAAGATGCATTAGGCAAACAGAAAACAAAACTAACCAAAAGTACTTTAAATCTCAAACTGTAAAGAATCCAGAAAAGGTCTAATATTTTATAATAATACATGATGAATCAATGAAAGAAAGGATAATAATAATGGTGAAATATATAGGTATTTGTATTGGAACAATCAATTGCATAAAACAACCACTGTATCTAAAGGGAGAGACAGGACCTAGTATAACTACGGTGGATTATATCAGCACCATAGTTGCACAGATGGAGACAGATCTTCCCTCCCTCTCCCCCCAAAAAAACAAAACAAAACAAAAAAACATCAACAAGAGCCTCAAAGTTAAACTATCTTCTAGGCCAATCAGACCTAATATGCATTTAGAATACATCTCACACAGCACTCTAGTGACTACTATCTTCTCATCAGTCCATGACAAACCATATATTAAGCCACAACACATATCTCAACAAAGTAAAAACAACTAAATTTATAGCATACTTTTTTTTTTCTGAACATAATGGATGAAAACATGGAAACTACAAATCAGCAGCAAGAATTTCAGGAATTGGGAAGACAGATGGAGATTAATCAACATTCTTTAGAATAACCAATAGGTCAATGGGGAAATTGAAGAGGAAATGAATATTTTTCTTGAAAGAAATAAAAACACAAACTTAATGTACCAAAAGCTATGCAATCTAACAAAAGCCAGTCCTAAGGGAGGTTAGCAGTAATACCATAAGTATCTTTATGAAAAATAAAATTTTTCAAATGACCTAATAGTAAGACCTGAACAAATATAAACACACACACACGCACACACACACACACACACACACACACTCATACCCACACATACAAATAAATGACAAAATAAACTGATGCAACTTTAAAATATAATACAAGATATCAATGACATGAATCCTGGGTGTTTGAAAAGTTTTCCAAATTGAGAAAGCTTTATTTATATTAATCAAGACAAAAGAGTGAATATATAAATAAAGATCAAAGTAGAAGAGGAGGCATCACAACTAAGTGTACAGAAACACTAAAGTTCATTAAGGAAGGCTGTGGACAATCGTATGCCAACAAATAGGTAAACCTACAGGAAACGGACACATTTGTGAACACTCCAAACTACCTATGTTGAGCCTGAGATCAGTTTCTCCTAACAAAGAAAAGCCAGACACCAGATGGTTCATTGCTAAAGTTTGTCAATCTTTTAAAGAAAACCTAATAACAGTTATTCTAAAACTACACAAAGTTTTCAGTTGAAAGAGTCCTCCTTAACTCATTCTGAATCCAGCATCATATCAATCCAAATACCAAGCAAGGACACAGCAAAAAAAACAATGACATTCAAGGATAATTAATACAAGCACTTTCAACAAAATATTAGAAAGCCAAAACTTACATTGAAGTATGAAGATTACACACCATAATCAAGAGGGATCTATCCCAGGAGTACCAGAGTAATTCAGTAAGTGTATTCATGCTGGTAAACATAATACATCATATCAGCAGGATGAAGGATTAAAAAGCCATATGATCTTTTCAATATATGCTATGGATCATGTGCTAGAACTCGACATCCTTTTCTGATAGAAAACATTCCTAAAAGATTTTGTGGAAACATAATATACCCGGACACAATAAGGAATAGATGAAAAACCCACAGCCTATAGTGTCCTGAGTGGGTCAAGACAAGTATGGTCACTTTTTTTTTTATGAAGACTTATTCACTCAACAACTAATTCTTTATTGACAATCTAACACTTGGCAAAACTGAAATTTCAGATGGCAGACAGCATATTTGCCACATTGGACTTTCATACTTTTGAAATGAAAGACAATAAATATAACCACATTGGTTTTAACTTGTTATTCTATTTTATTTCTTTAATGAAATAAATGAACTTAGAGTGTTGAATTTTTTTCTCTTTGTATGTTTACATTTCTTTTATTTTTTTATTTCTTCAAGTTACAGCTCAATGGCAATCCCCTCCCTACTCCCCCCGCCAGTCCCACCCTCCCACCCTCAAACCCCCATCATCTTCCCTGTGCGCTAAGCCATGTAACCCTCATAACTGTGGCCTAATTACCTCTGTTTTTTTTTTGTATTGTATCTATTATTATAAGATAAAGAACCATCTGTTGGACTGAAAGGGGGAGCTGTTGGGGGAAATAAGATATACCTTAAACTTTAAAAAAGATTGGTCACTTTTAAAAATTCTATTCAAAATAGTGTTGGGAGTCTTAGCTAGAACAGTATGAGAAAGAAAGAGGAGACTTCCAAACATGTCAGTGTACCTGTTACAAATGACATGAAACCTGGAGATTCCACCCAAAAGCTGTCAAACTGATAAATGAATTTAATGCAGTTGCAAGACATAAAATTAACATAAAAAAACCTATAGCATTCTGTACTTCAGTAGTGAAACCCCGCAAACAGACCAGGAATACAACCCCATTCGTAATAGAGAATTAAAATTAAAATGCATAGGAATGAATGTAACCAAGGAAGCCAAAGGTTTCTGTAATAGGAATTACAAAATACTGATGAATAGAAATTAAGAATACACTGAAAAGTTGGATGTAGAATCCATATTATGTATTGGGAAAATTTAACTTTTTTTGTTTATTTGTTTGTTTTTTGAGACAGGGTTTCTCTGTGTAACAGCTCTGGCTTCCTAGACTCACTTTGTAGACCAGGCTGGCCTCGAACTCACAATGATCCACCTGCCTCTGCCTCCTGAGTGCTGGGATTAAAGGTGTGTGTCACCATGCCCGGCCCATTTTAAATGGTTGGTTTATTTATTTATTTATTTATTTGTTTGTTTGTTTGTTTGTTTATTTATACTTAATGTGATCTACAGACTGAAAGTAATCTCTAGTAAATTATTACTGGCATTCTTCACAGAAAAACAAAAAACTCCTAAAATGTTTTGTGGATTTACAAACACCACCAAGAGCCAAATTAATCTTGATGAAAAAGAACAAATTTTCAGTATTACAATAGCTAATTTTAAAATATTATACAAAGCAATAGTCATCCAAACAGCATGGTTCTGGCATGGAAACAAACCAATGAGATGGAATAGAATACCTATAAATAAAGAATATATTTAATTTCAAATTCCCAGCAGATTCTCCAAAAAAAAAAATTGAGAAAGGAAATACTCTTCAATACATTGTGATGGGAAAACTGAGTAGCTGTATGTAGAAGAGGAAAAAAAAAAGGTCTCCTATCTTTCATCCACATACAAATTAAACTCAAGATGAAGCAAAGACCTAAATGTAAACCATAAATCTGTTAAAAGACAACTCAAGGGATATGCCTCAGGACATTACTGTGGGAAAGATTGTTCTTTAAGTATAAGACCCCCCCCAAAAAAAAATCAGAGTTAACAGTAGAAAAGTTGACTAGACTGGATCACATCAACCTGGAGGAAGCAATTAGCAAGGTGAAGAAACACACTGAAGTCAGGTACAGAATACTCGCTAACTATTCTTGTGACATGGTTTTAATTTTTAGGCTGCTTGTTGTTTCCCCTCCAAGTGAGGTTCCCATTGGCTCATGGCCTATCTCAAGTGATGAAACAGTGACTACTTTGTATCTGGCACCCTCCTTACAAAGTCATTGTGTATTTCCAGTCTCTGCACCAGCTCTCTAACATTCCCACTGTACCCTGATACTCTCTGCCTTAAAACATTCCATGGAATAGCTCTTGGTTCGTCCTTCTTTTTTGTCCCTTGTTGCAGAGGGTAGAGCAGAGAGCACCTGTAGTAATTCATATTGCTCAATACCCTACTTGCTAGATATTTGACGTTGGGCACTTTTCTTTTGTTTTTTGTTTTTTCTTTCTTTCTTTCTTTCTTTCTTGATACTTGAATTGTTTATTTCTGAAATTTTCCATTTATTATCAGCCATAGATGACCTTAACCATGGGAAATGAAACTGAATAAACCTGACCTTACCATAGACCACAATAATAAAACCCATCTGGTCTGGCTTACAACAACCTTAAGGGCAATTTTCTTTTTCTTTCTTTTTTTTGTTTGTTTAATTTTTTAACTTACTTTTTATTACTTCAGGTTACATCTCCATCACAGTGTCCTCTTTCCACCCCTCCCAGTCCTGCCCTTCCACCCTCTACCACTTATCCCTTCCTTCCCACTCCTCTGGAGTGGAGTGCCCCTATGTAACACTCCCCCAACCCACTTCAGCAGTCAAATGAGGGCCAAGAGCCTCCTCATACACTGGCGGCATACAAGACAGCACCACTAGGGCAAAGTGTCTCATTGACAGGAAACAAAGTCTATGTTCATGTTCCCTTTGGTGCATTCGTTGTAGTATAGTTATCCTGTACAATATGGCTAAAATCTGACTGTAAGTGAATAGATGCCATGTGCATCCTTCTGAGTCTGGGTTAGCTCACTAAGGATGAGCTTCTCTAGTTCCATCCATTTGGCTGCAAATTGTATAATTTCATTGTTTCTGATAGCTGAGTAGTATTCCATTGTGTAGATGTACCACAGTCTTTTAATCCATTCTTCAGTTGAAGGACATCTGGGTTGTTTCCAGTTTCTAGCTATTACAAATAAGGCTGCTATGAACATGGATGAGGAAATGTCCTTGTGATTTGGTGAGGAATCATTTGGATGTATACCCAGAAGTGGTATGTCTGAGTCCCGAGGCAGAGCTATTCCAAGTTTTCTAAGATATCGCCAGACTGACCTCCATAGTGATTGTACAAGCCTGCACTCCCACCAGCAATGGAGGAGGGTTCCCCTTTCTCCACACCCTCACCAGCATGTGCTGTCATATGAGCTTTTGATCTTAGCCATTCTGACAGGTGTGAGATGGAATCTCAGAGTTGTCTTGAGTTGCATTTCTCTGATGGTTAAGGATGCTGAGCATTTCTTCAAGTGTCTCTCAGCCATTAGGGATTCCTCCTTTGAGAATTCTCTATTTAGCTCTGTCCCCCATTTTTTGATTGGATTATTTGGTTTCTTGACATTTAATTTCTTGACTTCTTTGTAGATTTTGGATATTAGCCCTCTGTCAGATGTGGGGTTGGTGAAGATTTTTTCCCAATCAGTAGGCTGCTGTTTTGTTCGAATGACAGTGTCTTTTGCCTTACAGAAGCTTTTCAGTTTCATGAGGTCCCACTTATTGATTGTTGGCACTTTTCTTTCTTTTCTTTTTTTTTCCTTTCTTTTTTTTTTCTTGTTTCTATTAATTGACTCTTCTCCCACACAACACATCCCGACCACAGTCTCTCTTCTTAACCTCTGGTTCTCAGTATCTGCAATTGTGAAATGGAATCAACAATACCATCTATGCAACCCTGTTGTACAAGGCAGTTTTCTAACTCCCCCCACCACCCTGTCTGCAACATCTGGTGCATGTGATGAATGATCCATTCTAACACCTTTTCCTCTGTGCTTCAAAAGTTCAAGATTATTGGACTTCTCCTTCATAACTTCTGTATTTCAAGGAAGGCAGTGTATGTTTGTATAGTAAAAGGTTACCAATCAACACATTCTTTCATACTATTTCATACTATTTATGCATGTCACTGCACTTTAAGAATGAAAGAATTTTTCTACCCAACCTGTAACCACTGCAGAGCATAAAATGGTAAAAGAAGCATACCTATAAAACTAATAAATTCTGAATGGGAAGAAAATGAACAGATACAAAATTGAGGACTTCTGAGGTCACAGGGAACAGAATCATGGTTCCAATTAGGAAACTCATGGGCATTCACTCAGAGACAGTGACAATTTAAGTGGGCCTTGGAGAAGCAGCATTCATTTTCCCATGCAAATTTTGACTGAGGAAGTCTGGAGCTGAAAGGATAGTATATGTTGACCGTCCTTAATCTGAAAAGCCAAGATGTTGTGAGATCTGAGTGCTCAGAAAGATTCAGACACTGGAGAATTTTGGGGTTCAGATTAGGGGTGCCACCTATCTGTAAAATCTACCCAAATATTATACAAAATCAAGAGCCTGGGCTGTCCAGGGACAAGCCAAGGGTCCCAAGTGGTTGTAGGGAAACAGCCAGATTTTCTAGCTTGGTTGACCAAATAGAAATAACAATGTGTAGAGAGACTGCTAGAGGCAAGATGAGTTATGAGGAAAGACGGGATGGAAGAAAATGTGTCCAAATTTGGATGAGTTGGTTTTGGGAGTCTGGCAGAAGTGCCATATGGGACATGCAGCAAGCCGTTAGGAATTTGGAGGAGACTGAATTATTTCAACTCAACGGATGTGTCTGCCAAACCAAATGTCCTTCCTAAAATGATATGAATATGCACCACAGAATATTTTAGAGATAACAACCTTGAAAATTGAAATAACCACTTGACAGGCTATTTTTCTATCCTAAATGTTGAATACCTTCTTTTTCTAATCATCCTGTGAGTGCATTACACAATCTCTCGGCTATTCTTGTTATATATATACCTGTTTTGGAGAGCATTAAAAATGCACCATGTAGTTCTTCTCAATTATGCCCCACATAAGTGATAATTAAAGCCTTATCTTTCTAGATATATTGCTTCCAAAATTGTGGAAGTTCTTTCCAAATAAAGTTTGAAGAGTTCTGAAAGCACTTTTATCAAGAAAATCATACTGTGTTAACATGGTTGTAGAAAACACTGGATTTTATGGTTCAGACTAGCCATGCTATGGGTTTGCAAAACTTCAGGAAACCAAATAGAGTACTCATACATGAAGATTTAATGTATAAGGCAAACATTGTCTTTTAATTTCTTTCTTTTTTTTTTCTTAATGTATTTGGCTGGAGATTTTTTGTTTGTTTGTTTTTTGTTTGTTTGTTTTTACTTTAGCTTGGTGAGTCTACTGTTAACTAGGAAGCCGTAACCAAAATGGAACAGATAAGACCTGAGAGTTGGGCTAATTTAAAAGTATCCCAGGAAACTTAATAGAGCTGGTATATAATCTCAAGTTCTAAGGATAAGAATGGTAATGTGAAAAAATATCTTACTTGGTTTTCTACTCATGCTTTTAATTTTAGCAAAATTTGGACTAAAACCTTGGGACTTTGTGAACTATGTGAACACTTACATGATCAAAGATAGGTGTCTATAGGGTTAGTTGCATTGCAGAGGTAAACCCAAAGAAAGGGTCTTTCTGAAGTCCTCTTGTGTGTGTCTTGAAGGACTTAACAGAGAGTCAGTTCTCCAGAATAGCAACTAGACATTGACATGTGCTCTCCTCTTTAAATGCCTGGAAACACATATATCACTGAGATGTGGGGCTCTCACAGAGGACAGTGTCTAGAACCTCTGCCACAGTGGTTTTATAATGGGCCAGAAACCATTCTAGGCCTTCCTTTCTTGTGATCACAATTCTTTGAGTACAGGCAAGAATCAACTCTTTTTAAAATTTTAATATTTATTCTCTGAAAATGTCATACATCTATATAATGTGTCTTGATCATCCCTAACACCCCATTTCCAACTATTCCAAGCACATTTCCCTCCAAACTTTATATACCCCTTTTATAGTGTTTAGTTTTTTTTTAACCTACTGAGTCCAATTAATGTTACCCATATGCACATGAGTATCTCATCATCCCCTGGGGTATAGGCAACCTTCCATTGGTCACATTCCAAAAGAAAAGCAACTCTTCCTCACCTATTAGCCATCAACTTTCGGTAGCTCCTCGTCTAGGGTAAGACCTCAGAAGCCAGTCTTTTTTCCATGTCGGAAGTTTTAACTGGCTTGCTCTTATGCAAAGTCTTGCTATAATGAGTTAATATGAATAGCATATTAGTCAGGGGCTGGAGAGGTGGCTCAGAGGTTAGGAGCACTGGTTGTTCTTCCAAAGGTGCTGAGTTCAATTCCCAGCAACAACATGGTGGCTCTTGACCATCTACAATGAGATTTGGTGCCCTCTTCTGGAGTTCAGGCATACATACAGGCAGAATACTGTGTACATAATGAATAAATAAATAAATAAATCTTTAAAAAACATATTAGCAGGGTTCTCTCGAGTCAAAGAACATTTATAATGAATATGTATATTAAATCTAATAAAATATAAATTAAATATATATAAATTATACATATGTTAAATATATAAATATATAACCTATATATCTTACAGACTGTGCTCTAGCTAACTCAACAATGGCTGCCCATGGAAGGAAAAGTTCAAGAATCTAGTTGTTCAGTACACAAGGCTAGATGTCTTAGCTGGCCTTCTGTATACAATGGAATCCTGAAGAAGTAGGCTTTAGTGCTAGAGAAGGAGTGGACTTGCTGGCAGGGTGGGAGCAAGCACACAAAAAGCAAAAGCTTCCTTTTTCCTTATCCTTACACAGGCTTCCAGCAGAAGGTGTGGCCCAGGTTAGATAGAGGTGGCTCTTTCCAAGCCCAAAAGACCCAGATCAAACGTGTGTCTTCTTACCTTAAGGATCTGGAGCAGAAATAGATCTTTCTACTTAAAAAAAAAAAAAAAAAGGCGAAAATTCCTCACAGGTGTGTCCCTCCATTTTTGGATTTTAGTCATTTTCAGATGTAGTGAAGTTGACAACAAAGAATATCCATCACAACAGCCTTGACAAGTCCAGAGGACAGTATTTCACTTCCGCCTTCTGTCACTTACATTTTTTTCCTCTCCTCTTCAAGATGGTTCCTGGGCCTTTGGGGTTGGGGGTTAATATAAATTCTAATCTATGGCTGAGCACATGTAGTCACTTACTCCCAGCACTTTGAACTGCAGTGTTGCCCTGGAACACTACCCCTGGAATAAGAAGCTTCTCTGACCAAGGTTTGGAATATCACAGACTTATGGGTATAACTATAAATACAATATAGTTTGACATCATTGATATTTAGAAAAATTACATCTACAGGTTCTACCTTAGGACCTGTTACTTCCATAGTCATGTTTTGGGACGATGTTTACAGTACCAGGCATGAATTGCCTCCTTTGAAGCAAGCCTCAAGTCCACCACCAGAAGAAGTGGTGATTATACTCATAAACAGTCTTGCCATTATTACACCAATGAGCACATCTTGCCTACTAGACTGGTAGCTTGATGAATAAGTCCATTGATATATTTTCTAACCTTAAAACCTGCATTGTTTCTTCTAGCCCTATGAAATCTATCCATTCATGGAAGGTTTCATGATCAGTTCAAGACTGATTGTTCTGTATTCTGCAACCAAAGTGTATGGTATCTTCAGCAATATGGTCTTAACATATAGAAACATCAAATAACCAAGAACAGTGACGACAGACTATACTGCCTTGAGTGCTTCTGGGGTCCTTCTGACTAATAATTTGTAGAGGTGTAGCCCATGCCTGACAATGAGATTTTCATTTAATACTTCATATCTTATGGGAGCAGCATTGTTCACTAATGTGAAGTACTGCTGATCAAACTCTATATAAAAAATAAATTTTAATTACCTTGCACACTACTAGGATTCCGAAGATGTCTTAATATTAAACCACTGCCATTTCTCCTTCTCTTCCTCCTGCCCCAACCCACACTTTACCTCTCAATGTTTCCCCCTGTTCCTTCATATCACATAAGCTTACTATTTTCATTTTTAAAATATTATTTGCTTGGATTGCAAGACTATAGATTCCCAAGTAGCTTCTTTGTGCACACTTCATTTTGGTTAAGCCTTCCCCTGGCCTGTCATCTCCCCATTCTTATCCCTCTTCTACATGCCCTTGTCCCCAATATTCCCCCTCTCTATGTCTGTTTTACCTATTTTCTATTAAACCGCTACTAATGGTCAATTTTTAGTTTCCTAGATTCCACATGCATTTCATATTAAAATCACATAGCAAAAGATTTAAACCTAGGATCCTCATATGAAATACAATGTGTGATCTTTGTCTTTAGCGCCTGACTCACTTTTAAAATTCCATGAATTTACCTGCAAATTTACAGATTAATAATATTCCATTTTGTTTATATACCTCTACTATATTTTATTATCTATTTGTCAGTTGGTGGACAACTAGGTCAATTCTTTCCCTATCTATTGTGAATAGAGTGGCACTCAACATGGATATAGTAAGATACGGAATCCTTTAGGTACATGCCCTAGGAGTGGTATAGCTGACTCATGATAGATCTCTTTCTAGTTTGGGAGAAGAAACCTTCCAGAACAGTCTCCAGAGTGACTGCACTAGCTTACACTTCTACCAACAGTGCATAAGTGTGTCCCTTTCTCCATGCCAAAATTTTGTTGACATGTTTATTTCTGATTGTGGACAATCTGACTGGAATGAGATGGACTCAAAATATTTTTTAATCACTATTTCTCTGGTGACTAACAATACAGAACACTTAGGGTTTTTAGTGGTTACTATAAATGCACATTTTTTTTTTTTACAGATATTTATGTTCAGTTCAAAAGCCCATTTTTAAATTGTGGTATTTGTTTTCTTGGAGTTCAGCTTTTGAGATCTTTATATATTCTATAAAATAATCCTTTATGAGATATGTGACTGGAGCAGACTTTCTCCCATCCTATGGGCTACCTCTTTATTCAATTGGCCATTTCCTTTGCTGAACAAACTGTTTGAAGTTTCGTGAGATCTCATTTGTCAACTATTGGTCTTATTTCCTGAGTTACCTGTATCCTATTTAGAAAGTATTCACCTATGCCTATAAGTTGAGAAGTATTCCATTTTTTTTTCTGCTAGTGTTGGCTTATTAGGTCTTATGTTGAGGTCTATAGCTAATTTGAAATTGAGTTTTATGCAAGGTGAGAGGTCAGGATCCAGTTTTGTTATCTGCCTATTGAGATCCATATTTTCCAGAATTATTGAAGAGACTGTTTTTTTCCTAAGTACTGTTTTTGGTGTCTCTCAAATATCAGGTGGCTGATGTTATATGAAGTTATACCTGGGTCCTCTTTTTTATTCCATTGATCAGAGTGTCAATTTTATGACAGTACTATGATATTTTTGTTACTTTGATTCTGTCAAATAATTTTAAATTAGATATGGTAATAACTCCTAAGTATGTGTTTTTTCAAAATTACTTTTGCTTTGGGGTTTTTTGTTTGTTTGTTTTTGTTTTTGTTTTTGGTTGGTTCTTTGGTAGGTTGATTTTTTTGTACTTCAATATAAATTTGGGATTGCACTTTTTTTTATGTCTGTTAAGAATAGTCCTAGTATATTAGTTAGGTTTGTACCAAATCTGAAGATTGTTTTCGGTAGGGTGGCCATTTTGATAATATTAATCTTGTCAGACCAAGAGCACAGGAGGTATTTCCATCTGCTGGTGTTTTCCTCTATTTATTGTCTTAAAGTCTTCGGTGAATAGGTCTAAACCTTTGTCAAAAATCCAATATCCATTCATTATAAAAGGCATGAAAAGGTTTTGACACAGTAGTATACCTCAGTACAATAAAGGCTATACACAACAAACCTCTAGCCAGCATCATACTAAATGCAGAAAACCTCAACTGTTCCCACTTAGTTCAGAAACAAATCAGTCCACCCTCTTCATTCTTACTAGCCAGAGCAATAAGACAAGAGAAGGAAATAAAAGAGGGACAAAGCAGAGTCAAAATATTCCTGTTTGAAGATAATATGGTTTTATACATATGAGACTCTAAAGATAACACTAAAACCGCTTAGTACTAATAAATATCTTTCTTAAGTGGAAAGATACAAAACTAACACACAAATTCAATACCCTTCTTATGTATCAGGAAACATACTGAAAACAAATCACAGGAACAAGCTCATTCACAATTGCCACCAAACACTAAAACAAAATACCTGACAATAAAACTAACTAAGGAAAAAGAGAATATTTTTTAAGCATGGAGCAGAACTCAGCCCACCATGATCAGTGTAGTAAGAGTCGTGTTACATTGAAATAGGTTTTCTGGTTCCCCAAATCAATGAGAAGTTTGCCAAGAGGGAGGACTAAGGTTTATTTGGAAACAAACAAACAAGAAAACATATTTTAAGTAGATATTTTATAGGCACTTTTCCCTAATTACATACTATACTCAAATACAATTATGAGATTGTTTGTAAAATGAAACTCAAAAAATACAAAGGAAAAGCAACCAAAAATAAAGCAATATCTCTATTTTCAAACTAAGCAATTAAGACCCTGAAACATCCAGATTGGGGAGAGAAGCAGAAAATAAAAGGAAGGGGGGGAGGAGGAAGGAAGGATGAATAATAAATGAAGCTAAAATTTTAACAAATTTAGAAAGGTTACTCAAAAACAAAGATTTGATAAAAATCAATAACCAATGCAAATTAAGTGAAAAGTAGGAAGCACACTTGAACGTTAAGAAGACAAATCCTTTCACGATCTTGATTAAGATAATAGGACAAAGGAAGGCAGAAATGTCTGAACAAGGTTAGAAATAAAAGACAATCGAAGGGGGCAGAGACTAGCTTAAAAACATGCTAAAGTACACCATAAGAGGATGGGCATGAAAGACACACAAATAAAACGGCATCTCTGGCCCCTGCCTTCCCTGCAACTCAGGAAACCTGATCTCTGACAATATTTAAAAAAAAAAAGGCAGAAGGTGACTCAAGTGTATAGTTCTGTGAACTATTTTGAATGTACTCCTCTAACCATGGGCATCCTTGTCTACCATTTCCTGGGTAAGAAAAACCTCCATTCTCCAAGAACTCCATGAAGAGCTAACTCCATGGAAGATAGAGGTTGCTGAGTCAAAATACTCAGAAACTCAGAGTCAGAACATCTAAATTAAGAATCGAATTGGTCTTATTTGTACCCTTTTGAATATGTGTGTCTCAGCCGAAAGTAAGCCTTCAGAAACATCTCAACTGTGAAAAGCAACCCTGTGAAAAACAGTCTTTTGCAAGCTCTTCCTCAGAGCCCTGTGCTTGACACGGCTATTGCAGTGAGAGAGCTTCAGTATTGAGAGATGAAAATGTGTCTCTGTAAGTGTGTTCCTAAAAACTATGGCTCAATCAAACTCTGTTCATTCATATCGCTCCCTTGATTTGCACCATCATCACTTCTCAGATGACTTATTTTCAGCACATTTTTTTTGTTTGTTTGTTTTTCTGAGATCAATGATGCCCGATGGTATTTTTGTTCCAAATTTCTCCAACACCCTTGTTCATGTTGTGAACTATAAAAATATCCCTACTTTGGTGACCTCACACGCTTATACAAGATTTACTGACCTTGCACAGCTAGCTTCTCCCAAACTCAAGGTTCCAGGTCTTTCCCTGCCCCCACTTTTCTACAGTCCTTAAGTAGCAGGTCACGTGCAAACCAGGAGAAATCAACTCACACTTCATCACACCTGGCATTTTGCTTATTTTTGTGTTTGTTTTTGAAAGAGTCTCACTCTG
This sequence comes from Lophiomys imhausi, assembly GCA_907164525.1. NCBI lineage: Eukaryota > Metazoa > Chordata > Mammalia > Rodentia > Muridae > Lophiomys > Lophiomys imhausi. The sequence goes on along the minus strand of CAJQZJ010032944.1, from coordinate 1,030,016 downwards.
TAGCCAAGACTGACAACAAAGTCACAGCAATCCTCCGGTCTGGGTTTCCCAAGTGTTGGGATTATTGAATGAGCTACCATGCATGGCTTGTTTTTCTTCTAAAGTACTGCTGAGTTGCTATCAAGCCAAACTGAAGCTAATCCTGTCTATGTGGTCTTAAATAATTCACTTAGCTTCTTGGATCCTCAGCTTCCTCAACTAAGGAAGAGAGAAAATACGCCTAACCTTCCTTGGGTTAGTCTGAGAGCCAAAACTTTAAATGACCAACATATGTCAAAGTAGCATATGAACCACGACCATCCCCACTATATGTCTAGCTTGCTCTCTTAGTTTCTTTTCTAATGCTGTGAAGAAACACCATGACAAGGCAGCTTACAGATGAAAGGGTTTACTGGAGGCATAAAGATTTAAAGGGTAAGTCGTGACCATCATGACAGAGAGCAAGACAGCAGGTAGGCAGGCATGGATCTAGAGCAATACCTGATGGCTTACAACCATGAAGCAGAAAGAGAGAGAGAGAGAGAGAGAGAGAGAGAGAGAGAGAGAGAGAGATAGGAAGAGAGAGAGAGAGAGAGACAACCTACCAGTGTCACACCTCCTCTAAAAAGGCCATATACCTCCTAATCCTTCCTAAACAGGGGGACCTAAACCAATGGGGACCAAGCATTCAAATATACAATACTAAGGGGTCCATTCTCATTCAAACCTCCACACTGGTTGTCCTAAGGCACTTAAGCTATTGCATGTCTCAGATGGAATCTATTCTCTTCCACATAAATTAGGTCATTTTTGCAGATGTCCTATCTCAATTCCTGGTTACACTATGGAGCTCTTGTCTCGGTTGCTGCCAGTGTCTCAAGAGAATATCTCACTACTTACTGCCAGCCAAAGAAAAGGTTAAAAGCCCAGCACAGTTTCCACCAATGTCTACTATTTTTACACAATTATGAAGTTGAAAATCCATAAGTCAAACTGTGTGCTGCTGAGCCATGATGCTTGGAAGTTATCTGACGTGGGAGTGCAGCATCACAAGAAGAAGGCTCGAAGTATGTCCTAACTCTGAGATGGCTATGTCAGTTGTCTTCCATACAGACGGGTGAAATAAAGAGTCTCCATCACTGTTTCAGGGTCATATGTTTTGTAATTTTAAGCTTATTTATTTATCCATTTTACATGGTAGGAGGAGAGGGAGAAAAGCAGGAAAGGACGGGTTGATCAGTTCCAGTGTCTTATTTAAAGGACCATGTGGCCTTGTTTTGACAGGAGGTGTGAACAATTAAAAAGAAGTTTTTCATCTTAAATTAGGAGGCAAATTCATCCCAATAATTTGGGCCATTTATATTTCAACACATACTTTGACAATGGATTAAGTGCTGAAAATGTCGTTATGTAGTTGGTCCTAATGATTATGGATGATAAGCATATTACACTTCACAACAGCAGTAATTTGGGTCAAACTGCCCTATCCCCTTCAACGCCAGCTTCAGCTGAATCATTTTCTTTACACTGGGCCATGGCTCACATAAGCTAAATATCTGCAGGGAGGGTATGCACTCCCATAGGGAAAGCTCACCACTGTAAATGTGTTCATGACCTTATGGGGACCTCGGGGTGTTGTTCCAAGAAACAATTTTCTTTCTCATGTGCTACATACAGAGAGTGGATGTTGGGGCCATTTTACTGTTGGTTTAAGTTTTCCTTGAACCTTGGTGTCAGTGCATGAGGCTCTGTAGATCACAATACTCCCTTATGTAGCTTACATCATTGCCTTTTTAGTATTCCATCTGATAGACCATTTAAATGTTACTAGACATAATCTAAATTGTACAGATAATCAAATGTAAGTGTACTTTTTTATATTTATTTATTACTTCAGGTTACATCTCCATCACAGTACCCTCTTTCCACCCCTCCCAGTCCCGCCCTTCCACCCTGTACCCTCTCTCCCTTCCATCCCACTTCTCTGGAGTGGAGTGTCCCTTCATACCAGTCCCCTATCTCCAGTGCTGGACAAGCTGGGACTCCTACTGTTCTCTGATCCTATCCATCCTTTCCTCTTCTACATTGATTGCCTTTGCCACTACCTCTCAATGAGCTCATGTCCAATAATTCCTTTGCCTCTGTTACATGTCTTCAGGCTTAACCAACCAAAAGACCATTTGCTCCACAAAGCCTTGCAAAATGGCTTGAAAACAGTGTTTCTCAACCTGTGGGTCACGACCTCTTGGAGGGAGCAAACGACACTTTCACAGGGATCACCTAAGACTATATCCTACATATCAGATAAACATTATGATTCATAACAATAGTAAAATTACAGCTATGAAGTAGCAATGAAAATAGTTTTGTGGTTAGGGGTCACCACAACATGAGGAACTGTATTAAAGGGTTACAGCACTAGGAAGGTTGAGAACCACTGTTCTAGAAGAAAATCCTCTCTCTTTCCTTTGAATCCCCTTTCACTTCTATCATAGTTCTCTTCCTACATCACATTCTATATATAGAATCTGAAGGTTCAGCTCAGTATTAATAAGTCAGTAAAACTTCACAATACCTAGAAGAGTGCTTACTTAGTACTGGGGAGAACTGAGGAATGTTTATATATTGAAGGAATAAATGCATTTGCAGCATAATTCACCTATTTATTTGCAAATACAGCCATAGCATATTAGCTTACAAGTGGTTTCTGCATAAATGACATTTAACCAGCCTCTCTAATACCTTAAATAACTAGCATGGTTATTTGTATTGAAAGAGCCATGGCTTATAGAGACCTTCAATAGGAAGTCAGTGCAATAAAACCCACCTATAAGGGCCTCCGCCATGTAAGTTATTCAAACAATTTAGTTCAAACATCTATTAATACCTGTGGTAACTCTTCCACATCTTGTATTTGAGTTTCCACAAACGCTGCTTGAGTAGTTTGAGCCTCTCTGGTTCTGTTCTTACTCCCTTACATATTAGGAGAGTTACCAAGAGTATCTTTGAAAGAATGGGCCCATGGCAGATATTTCTGCTAAGATTTCGAGGATGCCAGAATCATTTTATGCATATTATTACCTAAGGAGAGCCAAAGAACAGTAAGGTTTTGGTATGGTCAGTAAACAAGTGACCATAGTAAATAAAAATTAAAAAAAAAACTTTTATTTTTAAAATAGCAAATGTAACTTTGTGAGACTGTTTCATGCAGCCTGGGTTTTGGATAATTTAGGAAATCTTTCCAACACTCTCCACTATATTGTTCAGAATAATGTATATACGCGTGTGTGCTTATAGCTTGCTTGCCTCCACATGTGTGCATGTGTGTGCTCGTGTGTGTATGTGGTGTGTGTGTGTATGTGTGTGTGTGTGTGCGCATGTTTATCAATCACATCGATTTTCCACTAATCTGGAGATTAGAATGTCCTTCTCCTGGCTGGCTATGAACTGTATACAAAGTATACATGATACTTGCAGAATGTCCTTTGAAGCGCTCATGTTTCAAAATGCATTTCCCAATGTAAATTATCTGCTTTTAGCAACTTTGGAATATACATTTGCCAGCACTGAGGAAGGTCTAGGTTTTCCATTTTCCACTTGAAGGGGCATAAAGCAGGCAGTACCAATTCCCTACAACTCAGGAAAAGTTATTTCTTCAGTATCAGTCTAACATTAGCTATTCCAGGGTTCTTAGACTTGATTAAAGAGTCTGACATGCAATTAAATATAAATCATGAGGCCATGAGTATATTTTCTTTAAAGAAAATATCCTGGAAATGCAAGGGATGGTTTACCAGAGGGAAAAGTGATGAGCATTTTGTTTCTTGCGGGTAATATTCAGAGTATGAAATGAAGCATGAGCCTAGCTGTCTGCAGAGTGCCAAGTACTTCCATTGGAAGCCATGAGTGAAACTGGAAATCAAATGAGTTGTTTGGCTAGTGTTTTTCAACAGTGATTACTTTCTGAAGCCAGGGCTCAGATATGTGGGAAATACTGAATGCATGAATCGATTTTCCCAGGATAGACCTTAATTATCTACCTGCCATGGTTTCTATCTCTGTCTCCCTCTGCTTCCTTCTCTCTGCTTGTTGTTATTTTGGTCTCTTTCTGTGTCCTCTGTAAAGTCATCAGAAAAGATCTGTCACTGAAGTACATGAACCATTCACGTTGAGATTCTCCTCCCCATCTTAAAAATAAATGGCCTTTTTGAAGTAACTTTAAAACTATCCTATCAACCAGAAATTTGCTTTTTGAGTAGGAGTTATAAAGGCATCAAGAGGAAAATAGTCACTTAGATCTCTGTTTTGATTGGCTGAGCCCTTTAAAATAATTTATAGAAGACTGTAATCACAATATTTCTTGCCTGATGAGCTTCTATATCAGAATCAATGATGGGGAAAAAAAACCAATACACTAAGTTGTTGCTAGTAACCCCTAAGGGAAATGTTTCTCTAGGAAGACATCCTTACTAGAACTATTGGAGATCTGGAAATGTAACAAAAAAATTGAAATTAGGAAGCCACTGAAGGAAACTATTGCTTGTAATCACTGCCGTCTCCCTCACAGCTTGACTTGAAGACAGCTTGATAGGTTTATTGCAGCTGGCATTGGATTGCTTTGGCTCACTAAATGGCAGCTATCTCATATGCCCTTGATTGTGCTCAAATTAATCAAAGGCTTTTCAAGTGATGGCGTTTGTGTACAGAGGGAAGAAGCATCATTTTGAAGAGTGTTGCATCTTACAAAAAAGATGCAGAGATGTGAAGAGATGCAAAAGGAAAGCCCCCACTGCTTTGCTCGGTCTCAGAAAGAACTGTATGAGGCTTTTTCGTAGTTTTCTAATAACCGCAGCTACTAATTGTGCTGCAAGTATATTAGTCCATTGGGCATATCACTAAGACTGTTCTCCAGCAAGCATTTAAAAATTATGATATAGAACAGAGTAAAAAAGCGATCCAAATTGCCTGAACTTAATTCCAGAAAAGTATGTGTGTTTGTGTTCATATGTGTGTGTATGTATGTATGTATGCATGTATGTATGTATGTCATAGTTTTTTCCATTTTTATATGTCATGAGGAGGAAAGATGAAAATGACTAACTCATACCATTGCGAGTTGTGGATCAGGCTAAGCCTTCATATCCAAAGCACCTACAACAATGGGAGGGAAATCAAAATTAATGAAAAATGATCCTCTAACTTACTAGGCTCTGTTCTGTTCAGTGACCTAGCTGTGCTGTGATGGAAAGTAGATTGCTTAAGGAGGGACATTAATTATTTCAGGCCTCTAGGTTACAAATACATTAAGGCCACTGGGTAGTAACTGACATTTGAGGACAGACTTAGTAAGCGGGCACAGAGAGTCCATTTAATTGATAGTTATATAAAGTTATGGGCTACCTGTCATGTTTTTTTATTTAATTCTCAGCAATGACTCCACTAGCCATACTACTATGGGGTTCCTCTGTGTCATGATCTATAGTATTTCTGCCTGTCCTATAAATATTTTGTTTGAAAAAGATTCAGAATAGCTTATATTAAATTTTCTCCCACAAAAAAAAATGGAAAATTAAAACAGGCTTTTTCTACTATTTTATTCATGTAGAAATTGAATGAAGATCTGAAATGAAAGAGATCTGAAAAAGCTATTACTGATTTCTTGCTTGGGTATTTTGTAAATTTCACCATGAAACTCAGTGAATAAAATACCATATTTTAATGCCAGAAAAAATATCTTCAACTACAAAATACACAGTTACCATAACAAGTACTCTCAAAAAAAAAAATCAATCTGTAAAAGTTTCACACATCTTACAATACAGTGAAATTCTGACTGGAAAATTCAGAATCAAAGTTGGGTTTTAATTGTTGTAGTTTCAGGAAATGACCTGACTAGGCTGAGGGGAAACACCAGTTTTTCCTGAGCTTCTTTCTGTTTCATTCTTGCTTAATTTCTGCTACTGGTGTCATCAAACTTCTTACGTGGGATTGTCCATTGTATATGTCTGTTTGTGACCCCAAGACTTAATCAGAAATTGCTGATGACATTTATTTCAAAGAGTTCTATGTAAACAATAAATATCATTGAAAGAGGACTCTGTCCATAAATACCCAGCACAAACATGGGAAATAATTTTTTTTTTTTTTTTTTTTACAAAATTTGGACCCAGTTTATTCAGGAATCAGTCAAGCCAAAGTCAGAATCCTTTAGCTTTAACAACAACAAAAACAAAACAATCTTTTAATAATTATTTTTTAACGAAATATGGAAACATCCGGTTACATATCTTTTCTCCTGTGAACCTTTTACTTCCATAACATTTCTCTAAGCATGGTGTGTATTAAATTGCTAATTACTAAATTAACCTTCAAATGAATGAAGCTATTCATAGTTGTTTGGAAAAGTGAAGGGAAGAAAACTAACCGGTAGTTACTTAACAAAGAAAAGTGAAGGCAAAGTGGTGACCATTCTATCAGTGATAGATGTTAATTTTCTGGTCATTGGTACTAAAATTATAAAAGTAATATAATTAAAAGGTGTGAAGGGATCAGAATGTAATTTATTTACCTCACAGAATTTCTGATTTGCCAGTTCGACTGCCACAGAGCCCGACAATGAAAATATAGCATTTTTCTCTCCTCTGATTTGTCTCTAGAGAAATGTGAATCCTTATTAAGGGACCAAGGCCAGGGCACATAGTCAGAAGCCCACACCAAAGTCACAATTAGGATTTTTCATTTATTATACACCCAATGTGACTTAAAAGTGGGGAAAAGTAATCAGTGCTTTGTTGATTATTACTCTAAAGCAGTGAATATTAACCCTCGCTACCGCTACTCATTATTACCACCTAGGGAGCTTTTGAAAAATCCAGATGCCAAGGCCAACCCCTGGAGAATTGGATTTAATTGCTTCGGGGTGAAATTCCAGCTAAGGTATCCTTTAAAAACTCCCCAGGTGGTTTTAATGTGCCCCCTGCTTCAAAGAATCACTGCTCGAAAAGAAGACAAGAATCCACAAATTCGAGCATTCATCTCCACTGGAAAGGGACGATTTCAGCCACCCTTAGACACTCTTTTCTCCCAGGATGCAAGTGGGGTATTGTAGAGAAAGCAGAAAGTCTGGAAGAGGTAGCTACACTCCGTTCCGTTCCATTTCTTTCCATTCGACCAGGGTAATATCAGTCAGAAGAATCTTTGGAACAAGAGTAACAACACTTTCTTCCTTACTTTACAAAAATTTGGGGCAGCGTTAAATAAGACAAACAGGTAACGTGTTGGAAGGCCCCCATGGACAAGCCAAAACTGTTATTATATTACTCTCCCAGACTTTTATCTGCTCGCAGTAATTGACAGGTGTAATTAGGACCCTGAGAGACAAGGCTGAATCTTTCAGATCAGTCCTAGTGACTCATTAAACGTAATACTTTGTCAGATGTTCTTCCTCCTCTTCCTGTTAAATTCACAGCACACCTATTTACAAAAGACACATGAACAGTATAGAGTTTGAGTTGCACCGTGTTGTTATCTGCAAATAGTTAGGAGAAGAGCTCTGTGGAGCCAAAGCAAACAAGGCTCCGTATTAGGCCAGAGTGGTCTAAATACAGCTCACACAGAAACTGTCTTGTACTGTCCCATTGGTTGTCCTTCCGAGGAAGCTAGTGAACACAGGGTAGCCTATATGGAAGTGCCTGCTCTCTGATGAACAATCGGTTCAACAATAGTTTCCGAACCTCTTGTTCAAAATTCACTAGACACAGAGCGCCAATTCATTCATCAGCTTTTGCCCGAGGGCACATGGGTGGCCACTCTCACTAGGGTCTGTGGTGGGTAGAGTAGCTCTGAGAGTGGAAAGAATAATGACAACCTCCTCACCCTAAAGAAAGGGACTATATGAAATATAGGCAGTAATAGCATCCCTAAGAAAATAATCAGACAGAAGGATGATGCCTAGCAAGGCAATAATGTTTGTACAGCATTGCAAACGTGAGTTACTCACACACTGCCTCGATGGTGACGAACGTTTTCTTGGATACACTCATCCCAGCCCCCACTGAATGCCCTCCATCCTGAAGAAGGGACTCTGCCTGCTCAGTCCAAAGGCTTCTACTACAGTAATGGCTTTCCTCTTCTTTGGGAGATCCATACAAGGACATTCATTGCTTCTTATTTCTTCCATTATTAAAGGCACCTGTTTAGTGCTTGGACGGTTATTGCTTATAAAACCCATCCTTTATGTGGGTCCTCAAATTATCTGGACCTAACAATGCCAGGTAGCAGGTTGGTTGCCTCTCTCTCTGCCTATGGGAACCTCAGGGTCAGTTTAAGAGTTAAAGACAGAAAAAGAGTGGCCTAACTCCTCTGCCCTTTGTGATATAACAGGTCCCAGTAGGACCTAACATATGTTCAGGGACTAGCCTGCATTTGTAGTAAGTGGAAACTTACAGCACAGAAAAAAAGCCAAAAACATATTTCCTATTTAAAGAGGAAAAAAACACCACCAAGCACAAACTAGGATTTTTATGTTCTGTCTTCTTCAATCCTATTTTCCTATGGCCTCATCACCACCTGAGTGATCCCTCCAGCTACTGATGAGGGATGGACATTGTGGTCTCCCTTTGACTGCTTCCATTTAACACAAGTGATGTTGATAGTGAGCCCTCACGAAGAAGTCCTGTCTAAAGATGGTAGGTAAATCCATGTGTGCCTGTCTCTGTATTCTAAGTATTAGGGTCAAAGGCATATGATTCCCAACTGATGGGATTAAAGATGTGTACCACCACCCCTGGATCGAAGTTTTTCTCTATTTAGAGCTCGCTTTGTGTCAGGCTGACCTTGAACTCTGAGATCTGCAGGTTTCTGTCTCTAGTGTAATGGGATTAAGGGTGTATCCTTATCAAATGATGGGATTAAGGGTGTGTACTATCACCACCCTGTTCCTTGTAACTCTAGAATTTATAAGACAACTAACTCTATAGTGATCCTCCTGTCTCTGCTGGAGTTAAAAGCAACCTAAGAATGGATTAAAAACTGTGGTACATCTATACAATGGAATACTACTCAGCCATCAGAAACAAGGAAATCATGCAATTTGCAGCCAAATGGATGGAATTAGAGAAGCTCATCCTCAGTGAGCTAACCCAGACCCAGAAGGATGCACATGGCATCTAGTTACTTATAGTCGGATTTTAGCCAATAGCACAGGATAACTATACTACAGCCAATGCACCAAAGGGAACATGAACATAGACTTTTTTTCCTGTCAATGAGACACTTTGCCCTAGTGGTGTCGCCTTGTGGGCCCCCAGTGTATGAGGAGGCTCTTGGCCCTCATACACTCATGGTGTATGATACTTTTGATGTGATCTTGGATCCGGTTTGCAAGTATTTTATTAAGTATCTTTGCATCCATGTTCATAAGGGAAATTAGTCTGAAATTTTCTTTCTTCATTGGGTCTTGCTGAAATGGGACAGGGCACTGTTAAATAGGAACATTCCACTCCAGAGGAGTGGGATGGAAGGGATAGGGGTAGAGGGTGGTAGGGCAGGACTGGGAGGGGTGGAAAGAGGACACTGTGATGGAGATGTAACCTGAAGCAATAAATAAATAAATAAATAAATAAATAAATAAATAAATAAATAAAT